>CAOLHI010003091.1:0-202126 GCA_948474755.1 Ctenosaura bakeri | reverse complement strand
AATGCTGCTGTACTTTGGGTGCTGGATGGGGGGATAACTGTGAAATATTTCCATGCCCTGTACTTGGAAGTGGTAAGTGCTCATTTTCAGTTCTCTGGTAGTTTTTTATTATAATATCATAATGTGATTCACTGGATTTTAGCTGTCTGATAGTACAGTCCGGCGCATGTTTACTTTGTTACTCCCTTTGTTCACTGGGGCTTACTTCCAAGTAAATTGCACAGTTATGGCACCTGCACAGAACTTCAGTGTGTTTGCCTTTATCCAATCCATTACTGATGATAGACACCAGTTTAGAACAGAAAGAGCTTCCTTGAAATTAGGTAGAAAGGAGAAATGTAGTTGAGCGTCAACTGCATAATGCACTGAACTCCAGGTTTACTGCTGACCTCTCCCAGTGGTTTCATGTAGATGTTAAATAGCATGGGGAATGGAACAGAACCCTGAAGGACCTCACAGACCAACAGCTAAGGGGCCAAACAAGAGTCCCCCAGCACAACCTTCAGTGTTTACCCTTCCAGGAAGGAATGGAGCCACTGTAAAGAAGTGCCTCCAAATCCCATCCCAGGAAGCAGCCCAGAAGGTTACCATGTTCAGTGGTATCAAAAGCCGCTAAGAGGTCCAGAAGAACCAAATGGTATATACTTCCCTGCCTATTTCTCAGAATAGGTCATGCACCCAGGTGACTAGAGTTGTCACTATGCCATAACCAGGCCTGAAACCAGATTGACATGGATCAAGATAATCAATTTTATCCAGGAATCTCTGGAGTTGGGAAGCAACCACACATTCTGTTACCTTGCTCAAAAATGGAATATTGGACGGTGGCTGATAGTTATCCATTACCGAGGGATTGAGAAAAGGCTTTTTCAACAAAGGCCTTACAACTGCCTCCTTTAGGCATGTTGGAACCCTGTCTTCTTGTGAGGAGGCATTTACTACTCCTTTTACCCACTCAGCAAGTCCCCCTCTGGCCTATTTAATGAGTCTAGTGAAGCAAGGATCATAATGGCTGTCATCTCTCCAAGGATCCTGTCCATATTGTCAGGCTGTGCAGACTGAAAAGAATCTATTATTATTGGACAAGCAGGAGCCAAAGTTACATCCTCTGGGACTGTATCAACTATGGCAGTGGTTCGTAACCTGGGGTCCATGGAAACCCACTGGGTGACCTCAGGCAAGTTACATGCTCTCAGTCTCAGAGAAAGGCAAATGCAACAAATCTTGCCAAGAAAACCTCCATAATAGGGTTGCCATCAGTCAGTTTTCAAAGGGGAGAGACATAATGGCTGGAAAAAAACCTCCCCCTGTCATCAGCCTTCAAGTCACTTTTGTTTTATGGCAACCCTAAGGTGAACCTATCACAAGGGTTTTGGTTTGATTTTTTGGCAAGATTTATTCAGAGGGAGGTTTGCCTTTTCCTTCTTTGAGACTGAGAAAATGTGACTTAGACAAGTGAGGAGATCCCTAGTTTCTTTGTGTTGTTAAAAACAAGACCTTGAGCATGGCTTGCTAACTCATACATAAACAACAAAGCTGCATCAGTGCCAGTATAATGTCTGATTGCTTGGCACCCCCATCAGCATCCTGTCCACCAAATGATGCACCAGTTGCAGCTTCCAGACCAGGAGATAATTGTGCCTTGAATATCTTGCTTGCAAGCCAGTGATGTTCCACAATAGCAGTGCCAGTGTGCACCTTTTATCCAAGCACTTTGCCATAGCTCCACATGAGAATCATGTACCTTCATATTCCTGTGTGTCGTGGTAGCTGTCAGTCTCTTTCTACAAAGATATGTAATGTTGGAAATAAATTTATATAAGATGAAACATTAATCATTTTATAGCATTTTAAAAGCTTGATATTATATTCAATTACCTATTGTTTTATGATATGCAAATTACTGTGGAAAAGTTATAAGTTTTAGATTGCAATGCATGAATACATTACTGATTGGATTCTCACATTATTTTCTTGCCAGCTGAGTTTACTGAACTGTGCCCTGAAGGGAAAGGCTTCATACCCTCTGAAGATCCATCTTATGGAGCTGTTGCACAGAGTTACAAAGGTCAGGCCCTGTTAGTCAGACTTGAATTACACACTAGTATTTCGGTGATCCTAAGAGAAATCAGAGTTCATTAAAAGTCCATATTGATATTATGCTATGGCAAAATTTTACGAAATTTGATTTTTTTTCTTTTTTTTAATAGAAAGTTGCTGGTTTGGAGGTGGGTGGGAAGGGCATACAAAGTCTCAACTTTGCTTGCAGCTCTGATTCACTTAAAACCAGAGCAGGTGAAACCAATCAGAAAATTCATTAGATGTATTGACAAAAGTGGTATTTTCCTGTTAATTTATTGACTTACATGAAGATTTTTTTCTGCCCTGCCACCAGTTTTGAGGCACTACAGAGTACAAATACAAAATAGAAAATTAAAACTAGCTTCACAGTAAGAACAGCTAAGGCACTGAGACAGCAAGTTTTAACATGTATCAAATAAGGAGGAAAGAGCAGCTTGAGATACAGTCAGAAGAAAGCTGCTAAAGCTTTCAATTTAATTTAATTAGAAATGGGGTCTGTGGCTGGAGACAGGGACACCAGAGGTAGAGAGGTCAGGAATCACCAGAAAGGTAACAGTATTTTGAATCTTCAGCATCCAACAATCGATACCTCAGAAATTGGAAACTGAAGCCCAAGAACTTTTAAGTTTCTGAGTACAGTGTGGCTGGAATCCTCTTGGTCTGTTATACTAATAAAGTATATATTTTTTGCAGTATTGGGCAGCAGTGACAAGGAAATGACAGAGAAAGTCCTTGCCATTATCATTATGAGAGGAAGCTCCAATATCTCCCTTCTAGGTGGTTCCCCAAAGCTCAGGTGGTCTGGAGAAGCTGGCTTTAGAAGTAGCTGCTGTGTTCCAAACCAGCCTTCTCAGAATGTCTTCAAAGACTCACCTAGAAAGCAGGTGCTATACAGACAGGCTGCTCAGGTGCTATACAGACAGGCTACCTTTGAACTCCTGCTGCTATACCAGAATTTTAAGTTGCTAGGTGGTGGAAACCATATGGCTTCCCACAGCACTCTGTAGAAACCAGTCTTCTATTCTAGAAACTTCCCACCCATATTGCACAGAGGTGGAAACTGAATGAAGGGGTTAAGATCAAGAGTCCAAAACAAGGAAGAGGGAATCCTCACAGACAAATGTATACCTTTTCTATTGATACATGCACACAACTCGCATCATTCATCCATTCAGATATGCCCCTATATCCATCGTTTCATGCAAACATAGAGACATGATTCATCCACACACACCAGCCTTGCAGATACTGATCTACAAGAACTTTTCCTTCTGACTTTGGGGACTGGCCCTAAAATGTTCATACAGTGTGGTGGCAGGAGATGGTCTGATACCGCTGAAAAATTTTGTATTGTAAATAAGCCAGTCTTCCATCATACTTGCTTATGCCGGTTGGAACATTTAATCAGGTCAATCAAGAAATTCCACTGTTGTTATTTAATTCTGATTTCACCTGCATTTCTGCATTTGCATGAATATCTCTGCTTCTCTTCTTTAGAATTCCTTATTTCCCCTTTCAGCCATATAATTCTCATTCAAAAAGCATAGATATGCCATCCTTCAGATATGTGATCTTTTAAAAAATTTTAGTAGTGTGGGTATTGAGTTTTCATCCAATTTAAAAAACAAAACAAAACTCAAAACTGCTTGATTTCTGGAAAAGTGGCTGCAAAAATATTTGTATAGCCAATTCATCCTTTCTGGAAAAGTAAGTATTTTAGATTTTTGCTTTTAGAGCTGTTCAGCAGATACAAAAATTCCTTTCTTGACATAACTTCTCTTGCCATGATATGAATGAAGCTCAGTTCCACTCAAAGCAGTGGATTTACACCTGAGTCATTTGACCCAGTTTGTATTTGGCTTGGGTAATCCAAGGCTGATTTTGAGGAAATAATAGAATATTTGCATGGCAAATAAAAAGAAACAAGGCTGGGAAAAGACACGTATTCCAAATGCAACAAAAATGGATTTGAAATCATTATAAAACTAAAAGTTTATGCATCTAGGGTGTATTTTTCTATAAAAATATAATTAAAACCACTAATAGTTCATTTTGCAGGCTACATGTTCTGTCTACTAGTATGAGCTTCATTATAGGGAAGGCATTATAGCTTTTAGCTGCAGAATGATTTTCCCTACATTGGTAGAAATGTCTATCTGTCAGTTTAAATTATATCAAAGGCCCCCAGATACCAGTGTGATAAGTACTTTTAGAATTCTATGCAGTAATATTTATAGTTATGGCTGTGTGGAGGAAGCCACCATTGCTGGAATCTCCAGAACAGGCGCCAAAAACAAATCGTTAATTCTCAGCAGGATTTTAAATCAGACACAACACAGAGTAAGAAAAGGAGCACAAAACTGGGGTATTTCCTTAGCCAACATAAGCAGACAGCCTAAAAGCAGTTCACTTGCTGTGTGTGTGTGTGTGTGTGTGTGTGTGTGTATGTAAGGGGGGGAATGAGAGAGAGAGAGTATATAAGTGTGGTGAACTACTTCACAAAAATAGCAGTCTTCAGAGCAATAGTTATAGAGCAGTCTCATTAGTGTCAAGAAGACTGCTGCTTATAGGTAGCTAGGAGATAATTATTTCAGCCACACATGAATACAGGGGTGTATGTGCTGTGGAGATGAGACTGTTAAAACAGAACATGCTTAGATGGCTCAACTGCTATATATTTATCTGCTGTATAAATAACAGTGTGTCTGACATTGCACAAATGGGTACATGGGATAGTAGAATATAGCAAACACAGTTGGGTTATCACAAGGTGTCCACACTGATAAAAACATTTAGCTCCGTGATGAATGCCAAATACTGAGCACAAGTCCATAGCATTGGATCTGTATACATTGAAGTTATAAATATGGAAATGCAAAAAAGGGGGCAGGAAAAAATTATTAGGTGACTGAAAACAGAGTCAGTGATATTTCTGAAGCTTCAGTTTTTAAGAATAAGTCTGAAAGTGAAAGAGAAAGAATAAAAAGTGTAGTTTCTATCTTACATACACTATGAAGAACTGTTTCCTAAATGCTCTTGCAGTTCTGAGCTTCTCCTGCAGTCTTTCTGACATGCCATTTGATAGAGACCCCAATGATAGCTTTAAACTCTAAAAAATTTGTGGGTGATTTGAAAGAAAAGTAGGAGACAGAGGCTGGTGCTTGACATTTCCTTTGCCCCACCACTTCTCCCCTGCTCACCCAAAAGAGCAATGGAGAGCTGCTTCTTTTGTTGTTGTTTTTGTTCAGCCTAGGGAACAACAGTATCTGTCCTGGCAAGGGAGACTTAAAAACCTATACTCTACTAACCTGACCAAAAAGAATTTTTAAGAATTTATATTTCTCATTTTCTTGTAGATGCTGATGAGTGTCAGCTCTTTGGACAAGAAATATGTAAGAACGGTTTCTGCTTGAATACACAGCCAGGCTTTGAGTGTTACTGTAAACAAGGCACATACTATGATCCTGTAAAACTCCAATGCTTTGGTAAGTATGCAAACCATTGCCATGTCTGTTCATCTTCTGTGTTTGTCAACCAGCACTGAAAAAGAGAAAAAAAATTGCCTACTCTTATTCATGGTCCTTACACAAAGGTGACTGCTTACTTTTTCCAAACAATACTTTTGAATTGACCTCAATTACTGGAGAAATATTGGATTCCTTATGGACACCGTCAAATGAGAGAACATGTGACTATTTCAAGTGCATGTAAAACTACATTGTGGAGTGTCCACAAGCACAGTAGACACCCTGTTGTGGAGGCTCCCCTTCCAAACATGCGGAAGGGGCACCAAGAATTCAGATGAGGAACAGTGAGCATGTTCCTGCTGTCACTTCTTATGTAATTTGCATTACATCTGCTTGAACATCAAATAAGGCTATACTCTTTCTTGGTTACAGGCCAAGGGATGGGAGTTGTGAGACCCACAAGCTGCATGCAGCCCAAGAAACCTCTCTCCCACCTCAGCCCCCCTCCAAGTCTCCATCACCAAAAAATTGCCCTAAAAGTGACGTTCCTGCCTGCAGAAGCACCCAGAACTTCCTGGGTTTGTTTAAAAAAAAAAAGATGTCCTAATCTGACAGTCATGTCCCAAGAAACATCCAAGGTGCATGACTGTCAATTTTAATACTGTTTAGTCCCCACATACATATTCCTTTTAGGGCTCCAAATGTTGTTTGTTTGTTTGTTTGTTTGTTTCAAAAAAAACTGAAGTGGCCTTTTGGTCATTTCCAGTTTCAAAAGAAAAGAAGATGGTAGCAGAAAGTGAAGCTGAAGTGGTCCCTGGCTCCTCTGCTGTTACCCATCCCTGCCACAGATTATGGGAACAAGAGTATTGTGCCAAAGGAATCATGGGAATTATATGTTTTGAGGAAGGAAGTTGAAAAAAAGTGAGAAAGGTGGTCTTGTTCTAAGAGATAGTTTCAAATGTAGGCTTGAAATGGCAGAAGCTTTGGAGAGACGTGGAGGCTCTCCAAGGACAGTACACCTGGAAAAACAAAGATCATAGGTGGCAACATTTGAGTGTGTGTGCCTTCAGGTCACCTGTCAACCCCATGAAATCCATAGGATTTTCTTAGGCAATGAACAGTCAGAAGTGGTTTCCCAGTTCCTTTCTCTGAAATATAGCCCACGGCACCTGGTATTCCTTGGTGTATGAAGCAGGGCTTACCCTGCTTTAGCTTCCACGATCGTACAGGACCCAATGTCTTTATTTAGACCCTTTAGGTAGCAATGTACCAGAACATAAATACAGAGCAAAAAGTTGAAGATAAGGCTTTAAACAGGAAGACAAGGACCTTGTACTGTATCCAAGAGTGGAGAGGAAAATAGTGTAGAAATATAAGAGGGCTCTCACTTGATCAGAGCAAGAGGATGAGTGAATGATTTTGACAATAGAATACAAGGCAATAGAAGTGCAGAGAGGAGCAGATTGTAGTAATCTAGGTGAGTGATAACCAAAGCATGGATCAGAGCTTTTGGAGATAGAAAAGAAGTGTCATGTTTCATTAAGCACTTGACAGAAGTAATTAATGGGGGGGAAACAAAACAAAAATGCTTCATATTCAGCATAACATATAGTTTAGCTATCAGTGCAAAACATAGCTGCTAGATTAAATTAATAAATATCTTAGTGGCTTCTCCTTTGGAAAAGGATCACAGTACATTTTTTTCAGTTGAGGGGTAAGGTGAGGAAAAGAGGTTCCGTATTCATAACCAGCAGACATCATTGGGAAAAGGCTGGAGTAGAGATGACCAAAGGACTGCACTTTGCAGTGAAAACCTCACAAGCCTGCATTTAGTACTTGGTTCAATATCTGCATGCCTACATGGTGTAAGTCTGATCATTCCCTCTTGGTTCAGCAACTGACAAATGCCAGGTTTCACCATCTCCAATAACCCTGTTTCCACAATTAGTGCACACATTAGTGGAACCAGCCATGTTGAGCTTGATCCTATTAGCTGTGTGTCTCATTGAGACATATTTAGATAACCCACATCTGTGGAATTTGCTGCCACAAGACATGGTGATGGTTTCAAGTCTGCACAGCTTTATAAGGCTGGTGGACAAATATATGGAGATAGTTCTATTACTGACCAGCTAGTCATGGTCACTATGTGTAGCGCCCAAGTTTAGATGAATCAAGTCTCTGAATTCAAACTTCTGAGGAACTATGGAAGAGGGCTGTTACCTTCATTTCATTTCATAGGTTCTCCAAGCAGCAGTTGGGATGCTGGTCGAGATAGGCCTTTGGTCTTAGTAAAGGATCTTGTTACCTTCATGTAAAGCATGTATATTTTGGCAGTAGTGCTAAGATGTTGTAAAGTGTTGCCAATCCTTTGAGAAGTCAGTTTTTCTACTGGTTTCATGTAGATATCAACTGAGCTGTGGCCAGTCTAATCCTTTATTCCGTTTACATGAGTTCAGCCTTGGGATCGTCTTGTTAAATGTTTGGGTTTTTTTCCTATTTGTAAGAAAAGTCCATTTGAGGAAATCAGTATTTTGGGTACAATTTCCTCATTCAAAGGAAGGGCTGACATACAATATGGAATAGCAATTCACACTCTGGATGATTATGATTTTGCTCCTGTCAGTCTAGTGAGCTGCCTACTTATTCACTTTTGACTGAAAATTATTCCTAGTCACGATCTTTACTTCTGTAGGTTAAACAGAAAACCATTCTGTTAGAATAACATAATGAAGAGAAATTGCAGTAGAGATTTAATCACCATGGGTGCAGAGAACTTTTCTTTTCCTGATGTAAAAGCATTCCTTAAAGTTCTGTTTTGCTGCTTCTCTGTGAACTATGCAGGAATATTGCTGGAAAATACTAACTCCATTTCTGTATGTTTTGAAAGACTGGGCCTGGTGTAGTCAGGGCTTGATTTTCAGTATTTCAGTCAATCCAGTTGCCCAGGTCTCTTCACTGGATAAGGGTCCAGGGTTGAATGAAAAAGGTATAGTCTCCTTTTCGTTCTTCCTCAGTCACTTCCTGAACTTTTCTGTTAGCATTTCTATTATGTTATGAACTTCTGTGTGTTATGAACAATTCTGTTAACATTTCTGATAATAATATTTCTGCTATCATCAACATTCTGTGTTGAGTAATTGAGTAAAAATGCATAGAATCAGGCACTGAATTTGCAGGGCTGAAAATGGTTTCATATAAGAGATCTTTGTTGGCCATTATACTTTGTTTATTGTTGATTCATTTATTTTGTTCATTGTTGATTCATTTATTTGTTTAATTTTTATGGCACCAATCCTAGAGTAACTCACACATGTAAACAAAGAAAGTTCTATTTTTTGGAACTAAAGGCCCCAACCAGTCTAAATTTGGTCTTGCTTCTAGCCCAGTGTATTGATCACCTTTTATTCTTGTTGAGAATGAATACAAATGCTGTCTCTTCAAAACCTCTTTGACAACAAATCAGGAAATGCATAAGAGACAAATTCATAAATAATAATCTAAATCAGATGTGGGCAACCTCTGTTCCTCTGGAAGTTGTTTAACTGCATCACCTATAATTCCTTACCATTGATTCTGCTGGCTAAGACTCATGACATCTGCAGTCCAATAACATGTGGAGGGCCACTTATTACCCATCAGTAATCCAGGGCATTCAGTTACTTACTGCTCTGTTCATGAGAACAATGAATTGAACGTACTTTCATTTTTTGTTGGTGCATGAAAAGAGGAATAATGTTAACTTTTAACAATTCCCTCCTTAACAATTCCCTCAGACTGATTTAAATATTAACTGTATAAAAAGAAGACCTACAAGTTCTTTTTTCATCAGTGAACTATCTTGCAGGAACTAATGTTCCTTTAATTTATTTTTCATTTGCATTTGAACAGATACAGATGAATGTCAAGATCCCAATAGCTGTATTGATGGGCAGTGCATCAACACTGAAGGGTCTTACAGTTGTTTCTGTACTCACCCAATGGTTCTGGATTCTACGGAAAAGCGATGCATCAGACCAGCAGAGTCTAGTGGTATGCTTTATTATATGCATAATGAGATTCATGAAAAAGTACATACATAGTCAGAAAAAACATTTTATAAAGAATGGGTTGGGCTTATTTTATTTCCACTTTTTTTCAGAGCTAATTTTGGGTCATAATCACTAACATTTGCCATTATACGCCTCATTCAGTTAAGCAGAATTTGGACTAGGAATGGAAATAATCCTCGAAGACTTGAGGGAAGGAATTTAAGTAGGGCTTTTGAAGTGTAGGGAAACCCTGATGCGGGGAATCTTCCTGAAGCTCACTCCCTGCTCCCTATTCTTCGCATACACTTAGAGGACCACTCCCATACCCCCCTGCCAAACATGGCCATGTAGTGGCCTGGGGCAGAGTGAGGGGTGGCCAAAGTTTCTTACCCACTGTGTTCTGAAAGCTGGCACACAACGATGCTGCTATCTTCCAGAAGAAAAAAGTGGGAGAATATTTTTGAAAATTAGTTAAATTATTTGTACTTCCTGTGGGAATGAATAATTTAAATGAACACATCCTCAGTGTTTACTAGCAAAAGGATGAGATAAAGTTTTGGGCAATTACTCCTATTTATTCCTATTATTGTTTTCATTTATTGGGTCCTGGAAAAGGAGAAAAATAAGCAAATATATATACATACATACATACATACATACATATACATATACATATACATATACATATACATATAATATATATATATATATATATATATATATATACATACCGTATTTGCCGGTGTATAAGACGCATCAGCATATAAGATGCACCCCATTTATACGTCAGCAAATACTATTTGTGAAGTATAAAACAAATTGGCATATAAGACTCACCCCATTTTCAAACAGTATTTTTCAGGAAAAAAAGGAAGTCTTTTACACCAACAAAAAGGGTATATAGTATATGTTCCATGATTTGTCAGTGCTGAAAGTGTGGAAGAAATCCATAGCTTCAGGTTAACCCCTCAGAAGAACCAGAAAAACACAAGGACCCATTTTTTTTTTTACAAATGGCCAGATTTTCAGGTAAAACACCAACAGAAATGAAAACTCAAACTGCCATCAAATCATGGTAGTTGGGGTCCCTCTGACCCACTACCTCCAGAACCCTGGAAAAAGAGTAAAAGTCAACCAGTTGTTGGCCAGATCCACAGAACTGGAAGCCGTGGTGTGGCCCACAGGAAAGATGGCCCTGCTCCCTACAAACAATTAACTAAACTCTTCAAAACTGGTTTAGATGAACTCTTCATAGTACGTTGAAATTTTTACACAACATTTTACATAATTGAACTTGGTCTGTTTTTAGGAAAGTAAGACTAGACGTTATTGTAAAGTACGTTTGGAAAACATTGTGTTGCACTGAATTGTTCTGATACAGTGGGACTGTTATTAGCGTTTATACCTCTGCTTTCTATTTCAGAACAAACTGAAGATACAGATGTCTACCAGGATCTTTGCTGGCAACATTTGAGTGATGATTTTGTTTGCAGCCGGCCTCTTGTTGGAAAACAAACTACTTACACTGAGTGCTGTTGTTTATATGGTGAAGCATGGGGTATGCAATGTGCACTCTGCCCCATGAAGAATTCAGGTAAGGCATCTTGCTAATAAGCTGAGGAATACTGCTCAATAAATCTTTTGCACTCTAATTCTGGACACCTCCTTTAGCACAAAAAAGATCCAGTTTGTTTTTTTCCATCCCAGTCCAGGTCACAAGAAATTTTGAATTTCATTTTATGCAATATATACTCATGTTGGTATAAGATGAAGTGCCACATTATTTTAATGATATGGTCATTCCAATTGCTTGATTACACGAAAATCTGCATCTTATGGTATCAGTTCTTCATACTGAGTTACTTCAAGTCTCTGCCTCTGATAACTCCTAAGCCAAATCTGAATTTATAAGGTGATTTTCAACCAAGTACAGTTTCTCCATTGTTCTTCCGCAGCAGGGATGGAGAGCATATTGCCTTCCAGAGGTTGTTGGATTGGAGATCATTAACACTGAAATTTGGGCATGCTGACTAGAATTGACCCGAATTGGGAATCCAACAACATTTGGAAGCTTGCAGGTTCCCCATCCATCTTATGATTATTCATTTCTCCCATATAATTAGTATGGGCTAACAGTGATAATGAAAGATTATTTAAATTGCAGTCTTAAATGCTGGGTTTGGATCTGGATAAATAATGCTTTAGTCTCATTAGCAGTAACAACTAACAGGTTGTTGTGGGTTTTCCAGGCTTTGAGGCCATGTTCTATTAGTATTTTCTCCTGATGTTTGGCCTGCATCTGTGGCTGGCATCTTCAGAGGATCTTCAGAAGATGCCAGCCACAGATGCAGGCAAAATGTCAGGAGGAAATACTAATAGAACATGGCCTCAAAGCCCAGAAAACCCACACCAACCTATGGATTCTGGCCATGAAAGCCTTTGACTTTACAAGTAACAACTAACTTGCCCCATTGATTACATTGAGACTAAGTTGCAACTCTGTCTGGATTCAACTTATATGCTACTGAGTAAACACCATCAAATTTATTGGGACTTTCACCTTAGTAAATGTGCATAGGATTGCTGTGGTACTTTACTGAAATTTCAAGCTGGATTTTTGGAAAAATCTGTGCGTCTGATAACATTTCCAGTATCTCTGAACTCTGAACATACTTTGGCTTAAAACATTTGTGCCAGTTCACCTGCAGCTGTGGTGGCGCAGTGGTTAAATGCCAGTACTGCAGCAACAAGGTTGTGAGTTCGATCCTGCTGGGCTCCAGGTTGACACAGCCTTCCATCCTTCCGCAGGTTGGTAAAATGAGTACTCAGCTTATTGGGGGCAGTTAACACATTGCAAACCGCTTAGAGAACACTTAGCTGATAAGCAATATAGAAATACACATGCATGCTATTGCATGGAATGTGTAATGCCACCACATTGTCAGCAAAATGTCATTGGCCTGTTTGCTGCCTACCTAACAAATGTGTGCTGACTTAGTTAGCCACTTTGTTTCCCTGGAAACTTCATAAACCACTTTGAGTCTCAATTTGGTGAGAAAGGCAGAATGGTGATAATAAAGATGAAAATGATGAAGGAGTTCATGCGTGAGGGGGCTGGGGAGAATTAATGCTTTGTAGTTGTAATGGGGACAGTTACTGTTTTTCTCCATGAATATCTACTGTAGAGCTAGTGATCACCAATGCTCTTATTATTCATTCATTCATTCATTCATTCGTTCATTCATTTATTCATTCGTTCGCTCGTTCGTTCCTTTCCTCCTAACTCATGTACTCTTTCTTCCTTACTCTTCCTGTTACTTGCTTCCTCTCACTGGTCAGTGAAATCTTTAATTAAGCTTAATGACATTTATGATGGTCAGAATCTTTAGAGAATCATAGGTGTCTGCAGTGTTTTAACAATCCAAGTTGAGTTTGGCTTTTTTTAAAAGAATATTTTCACTCTAGCAGTTTTCTACCACCCAACTGAGGGTGCCATCTTTTAAATTCCACTGTTTTTTGCCAGAGTGGGGGGAGAAAAGTGGTACTATCAAGAGTAAATTACAGCAAAAATATGGTGCATGCGTGGCTTCTGCGTTTAATACTGGGACTGGTTTGACAATTGCCAGGAACACATTTTCCTAATAAAAAGGCTGTATTTAGTAGAACAAAGCATTTTCTGTTGGAAAGAATTTCCTCATGACCTTTTATGAGTTTTACTATTTTTGATTGATTGTTTAGATTCTATTGTCAAAATTTAAGTTCAGATATTTGCCAGCTACCACAGCAGATTGTATAAAATCAAGCAAGGATGACCTTTTTTTTTTAAGTCCAGAAATCACATTTTCCTGAAGTAAAGTATTCAATGTGAATCAGATTACCTTAATTCAGAATTATGAATACATTCTTGTCTTTGTTTCACCTCAGGAAAAACTTGTGGGTATTTTTTTTTTTTTTGTAAATTCCAATCAACTGCAAACAGTAAAGAAATATTTTCTTCAAAACGTATTTATTAGCCAGCCTGTCTGCTGCTCCTCCTCTCTCTCTCTCTCTCTCTCCTTCCCCTCCTCCCTCCCTCTCACACACACACACATACACACACACTCCTCAAATGTGCATATCTGTAACACTTGTAGCCCAGTATTTATATTAACGGACTTTAAACATGTGTGCTCCAGCTTCATTGTGATTCCTTTGTATTACCTGGGACCTTTTTTTCTCAGTTTGATCACTTTTTACAAAACAGAAATTCTAAAAATGGCTTTTTCTTGTTGGGCTAATGAGAGATCTGTGAGACAAAAATCATCAAGTCCTTCCATATTATGAGTGTGCTTGACTGCTCTTTTGCTCTCGTTCATGCAAAATCTAGTGCCGTGTACCTAGGAGACAGCTCTCCACCTGGATCTTGGGGCCCTAAACCTTGACCCAGCTGCAGAGGAGGTTTGGACTCATTGCTTGTCATGTTGGATGCAGTTTTCCAGCTTCTAGGAACTGTTTTCAACTATTTGGACAAGTCCCAGTAGCTGTGAGAGGGGTTTTATAGCTCAAAGGCCATGTTGTACATTAGTCTAAGTCAAACTATGCCTTTTTTTTTTTAACAATCCTAATCTCTCTATAGGAGAATGAAATGTGATTTCATTGATATATAAGAGGTGAAGAAGTCACAATCAGAGACAGGGTTAAATTCAAAGTTGTACTACCATATTTCTGCTAATACGATAGATCTTTCTCATTCTGTCCTCTCATTCTCAGCCCTCTACATCATTCAAAAATCCTGCTTCTGAGGGTTACCCAGCCCCACAATCTACTTGAAAGAGTTCCTCAATTTTTCTCAAAGTTGTTTCTGAATTACTTCCTCTATGTTCTGGTGTGACTTATCTTACCTTTGTATTGTTGTGATTTAAATTAAATTAAAGTTTTAAAAGAGGATTTCCCAGGCTTCCAAAGCAGATTTTGAAGGCACAAGCAAGGGCTGGTGAAAGGGGTGAATTGCCCCTTCCTCCCAATTTTGCTGATGGAACTATACCGCCACATCTGTCACTGGCATAGGGGTGCATACAGTACCCCTTAAAATTTTATATAAAGAATATGTTTTTTAATGTAAAGGAAATTATTTTCTCTGCTGTCAAATCATGAATCACAAGTTGAACTGAACCAAGTAGTATCTTTGATGTTGTTTTCATTATGTAATCCAGGATGCAGTAATGGGAAGGCTCAGTAGGTACTTAGTTTATATTCCACGATCTATAGCTCAAAACCATTTACCGTTTCAAACGATTTTTCCTAAGAAAAACAAAGTCAAATTGTGTATGAAAGAGTCAGTTCCCTGTCTTCAAGGATTAGTGTTTAAAATGATGTTGTTGGCTCAAGAGGGAGCTTTCACACTTCTCAACCAGAAGGTCATAGGTTCAGGTCCTGTCTGGGGAAACTGGAGTTACTCCATACTTGGAATTTTATGTTTATATATGTTCATTGAGCCCAATTTACTTCTGGAACATCATGTACATTTCCATGAGTATTTTAAACATATGGTTACAGAAATAGAGATAGCAGAATATCTAGATAATGATATTGTGAGTTTAGTAACACATTTCACTTTTTTACAAAAGAACATGCTATTTTGATTCAGTGTTATACAGTTGGTTTTTAAATCAGAATTTTCTTATGTGCAGAAATGTAAGTGAGGCACATAAAAGAAAATGTTAGGTTTCTGAACAAAAAGGTGTGTACCTCTTTCAGAAAGTAGCTATACATTTCATGGCCTGGTTTTGAAGTTAACCTAAAAAATGTGCTTCTTTCTGGGGAATATTTTGATTGCCTGCAAGAGCTGGACCATATGTATATTCACTGCAATGCAGCTCAGACAAACATCCAAACCATAGTTTGGACTGAGGATTGTTAGATGTAAATCACACATTCAACTTTTCTCTCTGTTTGTATGTAGCATCTTATTTATTTATTGCTTAGCTACTACCCATGGAATATTTAGAACATTACATTACATTACATTACAGAATCAGCAACCTATGTTTCACTCTTGCCCTCCATATCACAATTCAATTCAGTTTTCTTGCATTAATACAGAGCAATAACAAACAATGTAAAATATCACAGTACAAGAAACTGTAATAAAATTTCCATAGAAAGTTAAATATTACAGCAGCAACAACAGCAACTTTTCTGTTGCTCTGGCACAAAGCCGTAGCAAACAACAAAGGCACTGCAATATAATAACACATGTTATATTTTCCACAGTGAGCTGAAATACATCATAAAAATAGATCCTATTAAAACATTATCTTTAAAAAGTTAAAGAACAACAGTGCATAAATTTGACCAAGAATTATTAATCCCATATCTAATGAAAAGAAGCCCAGAATAAGACACTTAATCTAAGGCTATTTCTACACAAGCCTGTTAAGCGTGATGATTCCACTTTCAACATCCTGCGGAACCCTGGTGTTTGCAGTTTCAGGAGGGGCCAGGCGGCCCCTCCCAAAACTGTAAACCCCACGATTCCGTAGGATGTTGAAAGTGGAATCATAGCGCTATAACAGGCTAGTACAGAAATGGCCTAAGTGTCCATTTTATTTCCACAGAAGTGTTAAGTCTGAATTTTGTCTTAATAATTAAAGTGGCAAACTTTCCCACTGAAAATGTGACAGATTTATTCTTATCTGCTGGTGTCATTATTAATTTGTATTCATCTGTTCTTCCTAGGAGTTCTTCTACTGTAAAATATAACTTCTTACAGTTGAGTAGCAGATGTTGTTCCAGAACCAATCAAACTTGCCCCCTTTTGGCTAAAATAGGTTGTTCCTATTGTGTTCCTTCAAGTAGTTTCCAACTTATGGAAATCTATCATGAGTTTTTCTGGGGTAGAGTACATGATACACCCAAGGTTATCCAGTGGGTTTCCATGGCTGAATCAGACCCTGGTCTGCAGGGTCATAGTCCAATACTCAAACTGTTACACCATGCTGGCCAAAATAGGTAAATTCCCAATATTTATCATCTTCAAGTTATCATTCAATATTATTAAAATGAATTTGTGAATCAACTTGCAGAGGAACTGCCCGGATTTATTAATGAGGGAGTCTTCTTTGTTTCTCCTTTGAATTATAATACAGTCATCCCTCCACATTCACTAGGGTGAGGGGCACTGGACCCCTGTGAAAGTGGAAAAACCATGAATATCTCTAGGCCCTCCCAAACCATATTTAACACACAAAATGTATGATCACCATATTCAACCCACCGTAGATTCCTCTGAGGCATCAGGGTTCCTTCACAAGGCAGAAGTGGGAGGCTGGTGGGCTTACTGCCACCTCCACTGCTGTCCCACACTATTTTTAATAGAGACTTGCAAGCCTTGTTCACAGTTTCTCAGTCTCATGGGCTTGCAGTCCCTATTAAAAATGGCATAGGGAGGCAGCAGAGGTGACAGCAAATAATCTGTGAATAATCAGATCTGCAAAAGTGAAACCTGCAAATGTGGAGGGTTGACTGTAGTCATCATAACAGTCAAAGTAGTTATTATTCATGATGCTGGAGGGGTCATCTCCAACCTGAGCATTGAAATTCACTAGATGAAGAGTGTCTCTTAAAATTGTACAATTTATTGGAGATGGATAAATTGACAACAGTGTTAAGTGAAAGATAAGACAAAACATTTGAGAAAAGATTGATAATATTTGATAAACTATCTGAAAAAAAGATGGGGAAATATATCTGTAGTGAGCAGAGAAGGAATATAGGAACAACTAATGAAAGAAAATAGCCTCCTTATGTGCAGTAAGGATTGAGTTAACAACTGGAAAATATATACAAGGGTAACTTTTTTCCTCTTCTAAATTGTATTTTATCTAGACCAATAAGTCAAATTGATTTTGAATGCAATATTATAACCTTTTTCTTTATGTAATTCATTTTCTTTATTAAGGTAAAGAATTGTGTACTATTTCTCGTTATAATATACACATAAAGATTTAGTTTTGTAATATAATGAAGACAATAAAACAAATAAAAAAAAAGAAATTCACTAGTATTAGTGTTTGAGCTTAGAATCTTTAATTTCTAGTTCAGAAATATAAGTTTCTAAATCAGGTCAGCAGTAAACAGTATTAAAAAGCAAAGAACAAGGGGGAAATTGTATTTAATTTTTATTTTATTTTATTTTATTTTATATTGCCTTTTTCCTAGCATGAGATCCAAGACAGATTACAGAAAAGGCTAAAATTTAACAAAAAAATCTAAAAATTTGATAATGAAAAAGCTAATATAAATGTTCACTACTAGAATTATGCAAGCGTTATGGTCAAAAAGTAGGCCATTGCCAAGATCTTTGCCTTCAAAGATGGTAAAAGCACAAACCACAATCTTAGGACTTTCTGTAGATTGTTTGGCTAGTGGCAGTTGCATTGTGAGGTTTGAAACTGTCACCCAAAAAGCAAGAGGATAAATTTAAAATATCCCCACTCTGGACCATAATTGGGAGCCAAGAAATAGGAGTCACAATCAAATTAATAGAATCTGAGAAAGAACCTAAATTTATACTTCCCTGTAGATTATTCTCTCATTTTAAATACAGGACTTTTTTTTACCATTCATTGCATCTAACTTGGGGCTGTGCATATGTCTCCTCAACATACTCCTTTTCTGAGTGTTCTAATACTGCATCCTTGTCAGAGTCTATGTCAAATGTTGACAGATGTTGAATGTTTGGACATACATTAATTTCAGCCTGATTTTAAATTTCAGAATTACTTGGAGTCAACAGCAATGTTATAGCACTGTTCTTAAACTCACTTGTGACCAAAGCATTCTCACTCAGAAGTAGATCTTTACATCCCAATACAATTAATTACAGTTCTGCTGAGGCAAAGGTTACAATTCACCTCTTCATTTTTCTTGAAGCAGAAAGGATATCAACATTTATAATATCTTTAGACCTAATAGATTGGCCAATCAGCCATTCCAAATTTGCTCTGACTTGAGATTTAGATTTCCAGTGAAGACTATACAGCAGCAGAGCTTGGAGTGTGTGGGGAGGGGGTGGGGCTACAGCATGGGGGCATGGCCTCTGTGTGGGGGGCATGGCCGCAGTGCATGGGGACATCACCACAGTGCATGAGGGCGTGCCCAGGGCATGGGGGCGTGGCTATAGGTTCGGACACCCCAAAAACATTGCCGCCCAAGGTGAATTGCCTCCCTCGCCCCCCCATACCTACATGACTGGGACTATAGCCATTATACAGAGGAGATACTGAAAATGGAAGGAGATTTCTGAGAAAGATCATATCCCCTCTAACACAACCAGAATTATATCCCTGAAATAACAAATAAAGGGAGCTTCCCAGCTGTCTTCTTCACCAATTTGTTTGTTTCCAACACAACCTATGGCACTGTGGGTCCATAATAAATCCTTCACACAACAACTAAGTTTATTCTGCATCTTTTGAGATTATCTTTGACTTGTAATTAACTTTAAAGCTTCCTGTATATCCCTTATCATGATTTTAATTCAACCAACAGTAACATTAATTTCTGTTACACTCTGGAATAATTTTGTGTTCATTCTACTGATTAAGAAACATGGTGTACCCACATACTCAATGTCAAATATAACTTTCCGATTTCAGAGTCCAGATAAATAAGGAAGGGAAGTTTGAACAAGAGTCATTTTTGCTAGCTTCATCTAAACAAAAAACCATTGCCAATCTCACCCAACCAATTTAAAATGTCTTTGTTATTGGGAGGTACCTAGTGATTAAAAGTCGTAACAGAGTTGCCAAATTCTGCAGTATCATTCTTATGATTAAGCTCTTATCTGTTATCCAGCTTAGGCTGTATGGCAGTGGTCTACCAGCTAAATTCTGCCTGACCTAGTTCTCTTCTTTCATTTACATCCCAAAACATTTTTTTATAATAATTTTATTAAAGTTTCAACAAATAAAACAAACAATTATTTCTGCAAGGTTTACATTTTTTTATTAGTTATTTGTATCCCGCCTCTCCATATGGATCGAGGCGGCGAACAACTTAGAAATAGCATGTATTTCGATACATTTCTATACATGCCCCCAACAAGCTGGGTACTCATTTTACCGACCTGTGGAAGGATGGAAGGCTGAGTCAACCGTGGAGCCAGGCAGGATCGAACTCATAACCTTGTGGCTTGCAGTACTGGCATTTAACCACTGCGCCACCAGGGCTCCTGCAATATTACTACATGCAATATTATTTCTTCTTCCTTTCCTTTCTGGATTACAATTATTAATATTTTCTCTATTTATTATACCACGTATCGCAATAAAATGTTAGTAATCTATAATTTGTTAGTTCCTGCTATATATCTCTACTTTACTTGTTACATGATATTTCATTGATTATTACCCTGTATAGTAATTGATATGAAAAATGTATTGCCTTCTGTCTACCCCCAACCCAAATCTGTAACAATCTTCCACTCTTTATTAATGTCTTTGAAATAACCTGAAATCTTCAAGTCGTAGTTCTTAGCTGTCCACAGCAACTTTCCACCAGGCACTCCCACAAAGTTTTATCACTGTTGCCCCCACGAAGATTAATCACTCTCTGGATGGCAGGAGTGTTAAATCAATTAAAAAAAACTTGGAAAGTTTTCTCACAGCAACCACAGCTATCCCCTAAATTTATCTTTACTGTTCAAATTAGGGAAACAGCAGACTCATTCAAGATTCATTGTTCAAAAACAGGTCTCTAGATATCCTTCGACAGCACCCTACTCAAAAGCAAAACAAACCAGAAGATAAGCACTGACATTTTGGGGCAGCAGGGAGGAACCACAGCCCAGTGTCCTGTTCCATAGGAGGCCAAGCAAACGCCTCTAATCAGCTGCCAAAAACTCACATACAGACAGCACTGAAATCCACTAAAGGCAAAAAGAAACTCTGAACTGGAATGTGAAAAGCAAAATAAAGTTTTCAAATTGAAGAGAAAAATACGTTGATTAAAGAGAGACTTTGAAGCCTGCTTTCATTCTGTCACCATTTTGGAGCTCCACCTTCTATATTCTTACAGACCAGAGTAAAAAACCCAGGGCTTCAACTGGATTTCTGACGGTGGTATGAACACACATAACTAAGCTATGGTTAGTTGTAAATGGATCTTCTATTATTAGCAACAGCTCCTCTGGAATAGAAAAACCACAGCCCATGAACCACATGAGACTTCCTAGGACTCTGTGTGACTCCCTAGGATCCCTTAGGATTCCCAAAAATAGTTTTTTATTTTTTCACAAATTTTTGCCCCAAATTCCCTCAGGCACCCTCTAGATGATATGGGGGCATTGTCGTCATGTCTCCCTCAGGCCATTTTTAGCCTAGGAGACAGCTTCTTCTAAAACAGGAAGTGAACAAAGACTTCTCTTTGATTTAAATTGGCTGGAGGGGCAAAAATATGGCAAAGACACTCTCATGCCCCCTAGAAGGTGTTTGAGGGAAACACAGGGCAAAAAAAATGTATGTATTTTTGAAGGCAGTACAGTTCTGTCTTCTGGGCAGTCTTTTATGGCCCCTATCTTGCTTGGGCTAAACTGGTGTGTTTATGTAAATATTCAGTTGTTTAAAGAACTGGATGCTTTGTCATCCAATTTCTGTAAGAGAGTGGAATGTTATTATTTATCTATTTATTTATTTATAATATTTATTATAAATTTCTCACAAGTGGAGAAACATACACACACCTACCCTTTAAAAACAGTGAAAACTATTTTATTTTATTTTATTATTTATTTATTTTATTTATTTATTTTGAAAAACTAAGGCATGGGGAGCTGAGGGACAAAGGCTAAAGGGAGGTGCAGTGTGCAGATCTGACTGATATAAAAGAAGATGAAGTAGCAGATAAGGTCTATGGAAAGTGACAGAGAGAGTATGAGAAATAGAAATAACAAAATCTAAAAAGAACAATCAAGAGTCAGGGTGGCTAACAGAAGATAAGAGAAAGTAAGCAGTGTCCTAAAAAATTTCAACCTGTAAAAATGATGGAAGAAAAAGGAGCCAAGGAGAAAATAGATTGAGGGCAAAACTACACAGATGGCCTACAGATGAGAAAGTCTGTTTAGTGTTGTAAGGGAAGAAGGAAACAAGCAAGTCAGAGTGGCCAAAGGCATCAGTTAGCTAGGTCTAAGAAAACCTGATGTCTTTCAGATTGTTTGGACTACAGCTCCTGTAAGACCCTCATAGCATAGCCAATGGAGTGGGATTGTGGGAATGATGCTCAGAAACATCTGGACAGCAGCAGGTTGCCTAATCTGGTCTAGAGTTTAAAGCTCTACATGATCTAGAGCAGTGCTTCGTAAGTTATCTGATGTGAGAGACAAGCAAGATTGTTTTCGCAAATTGCCAAGGGCATGCACACTTACTTGTGCCCATTGACTGTTTCTTTCGAGAGCTCTGGATCCCCACAAAAGCAATCCCGCAGTTTGTTTCTTTATTGCATGGAAATCTGCTATGGACTGACTGTGGGTAGCCTATGAACTGTCACCAGTCCACAGACCATTACTTTGAGTAGCACTCTTCTAAAGAAGGGCTAGAGAAAGTGCAGACTGCATATAGCCCACAAGACTGCTTTTCTGGGGATCCAGCCCTCAAAAAATTGACCTCCTGTTGACAGGTCGCTTCCTGTTTAATAAAGGCTCCCCTGGGCCTAAAATGGCCCAGAGGTGTCCTCCATAACCCCAGGGGTATTTGGGGATAAAAAATCATTTGGGGAGGTTGAGGGTGGTGTGAGGATGGTTCACTAAGGGTTAGTGCTGCTCCCGCCAGTGGTTTTCCTCCCCTGCTCTAATGTATAAGGACTCCCATAATTTCGGATCCTGCTGGCTGGATCTTACTCAAGTTGCAGTCTAAAACATCTGGGGGACTTGCTTTGTTCAAAACTCTGAAAGAGGAATAGTGTCACTGCAGAACTGTGATTTAGGAAGAGTGTTAAAATGGGCCAGGAAATAGGCCAATTGAATTTCACTTCTTTTGTTTTTATTTATTTTAAGCTTAGTCAGTCTATTCTTTTGTTGCAGGTTTCTACCTCTTATTTGAATGATGATTGGCTTAAACCTAAATCTTCTCTTAAGAGAGATGTCAAAAGAATAAGAGGGCATAATATCCATTTACAGAAAGTCATTTGAAATGTTTGTAGTGAGCTGGCAGAATAGTTTAGAGGGGAGATAAGGAATCTTACAAAGGGTCTATGTACCCTTCATAATTAAATTATAAATACAAACATGCTCATGAACATCATCAGAATTTTTTTTAAAAAATAACATGTATTTAAGTATCTTATTACCTACTAAATACTCATGTAAGAGGAGATACATTCCTAAAAAAATTAAAATACTACGTATAAAGAATAGCTATGCTTTTTAAAGCAAAAGGACCTTGAATTTTCAGTAGGCATACATAGTAGTAAAGAAGGTTTGTTTTTTTAATGAAGACACTGACTACATAGAACTGAATGGCCAAAAAGCATAATCACAGAATAGAATGTATGTCCTGTGTTCCCTAAATGGTGCCCCAACATGTTTAAATGAAGAAACCTTGTCAGTTTTCAATCCCTGGATGATGCAATTCCCCCAAGCAGAGCTGAAGCAATATATACTTGAGATCCAACATTTCTGGTTGGGAAGATAGATGTAACTGGGCAAATGAACACTTTATTCAAATTTCCTAGGATTGCACCATAGACTGCTGTACTTAAAACTGTTGTGTTTGGAAATACTATTGAAGAACTGCACTGCTTTTGACAGATTTGGCCCTTTTCTTTCTTGATGATGACACATAGGAAGTTCTGGTTAATAAAGTTTTTGTTGAGCCTTCAAGAGTAGGAGGATAGGAAATCTTGGCTGTTGTGCAGCTGTACATAGACACGTTGGAAGATTTCGTGTGGAATAGCATAGCCCTAAAGCAAGATGTTCTAAGAATAAGTCATTTGTGCCCTATTTGTTGATTGTTATGTTGCAACAAATGACAGTCTATATCTATTGACTATGAAGATAACTGCATACCTACATATAAACCAGCATTAAGGCACTGATTCTCTGTCAGCTTTATGTGTTTGCTTTATTTTTGTTCTCTGAGCTTTCTTTCATAAATAATAAATGGTTCCTGAGGTTGGTTCTCCATGTGGAAAATTCTCTATGCAGTCATATGGAAGAAGTAAATCTGATTGGCACATTTACCATTCTGGGTGCCAGCTCCTGCCATAACGTTGTTGTTGTGTGGTTTCAAGTCATTTCCAACTTATGGCCAACTAGTTCATCTCAGTCTCTGCTGAACTAGTTTTCCTTGCCAGTTAGCTCACCCACCAGTCTTCTTCTAAAGTGAGACCTTGGAAAGGTTAGTTCAGACTACAGCTCCCAGCCATTGACCATGCTGGCTGGCAGATTCTGGCAACTGAAACCCAAAAATAACTTTTCAAAGCTCCGTTTATTGTGTTTCATACTGGGAGCCTTTGGGTCTGTGTTCAGCTGTCCCATATGAACCAGCTAAAAGGTGCTATTAAAGGAAGTTTTTAAAGGGAAGATGTTTATCTCTAAAAACCAGGGCTTTCCTCCACATACAGCTATTAATTTCAAAGAGGTAAAGCATTGTCACATAGGAAGCTGACAGACAAAGCTTTTATCAGTTTAGAGTTATCTCCTTTCTATGTACTTGACTTGATAGTCATTATTCTTTATTTAGACACTGTTTGGCGAAGGGCTGAAAATAAACAACAACACATTTTATAGCTATAATTGCAGCATAGATCTGATTCAGTCCTAACCAGCATAGGAGTTATGCAGGTATACCTCAGTTAACAAAGCAGATATGTTCCTGTGCATTACTTTAACAGAAAATGTGGTACCAGGGGCAGAAATAACATGGAAAGAACAGGGATAGGCTCCTGTACCACAAAAAAAAAAAAGGAAAAAAAAGACACTTCAACGTGTTTCAGCAAACTTTAATTCAGAACTAGCAGTATGCACCTGTGAAATGAAACTAACAGGTTAGGTAAGACCTGCATAAATAAAATTATTTTGAACCTTCATGTGACCACTCAAAAGCTACTGTAACTTCCAAAAAGTATTCAGGGGTAATTTTTTTTCTTTCACCAGGCTCTACTTTTCTTATTATTTCTATTTTGGTGGCCAGCCTTACAGATCTATGATTTGTACTGTGCTGAGGATAATTAGTGAGACAGGCTTATCTGTTTTCCCCTTTTATGCCTGTATTTGCAATTCATGCATGCTCAGTTAAGTGATTCTAGAAGCACATGCTGTTTACCTTGCCTGTTCTAGGCAGGCACACACAGCTACATTAGGATCAGTTAGAGTCATATCCCATAGCTTCATAGTTGAAATCTTGTTGCATTGTTCAGTGAAGATGCGCTGAACAAGGTTAGCACTGAAAATCTGTTTCTCCAGCCCTTCTTCCCCATTCTCTCAATGCTGATGCTGCCAAAAAACTTCCACCCAAGCAGAGGAAAAGGGTGATAAGAGGGCTTTAAAAAGACTTTGCAAAAAAGGACTTTCTTTGTCAGACTCTTGACTAAAGTATGCTTGTTTTCAAATTTTGGGTTAAGAGTTAAAAAGCGATTTAATTGTTTCTCGTGAATGGCCAAATATATGCAGGTCAGATGTTCCAGACCACTGGAACAAGATCCATTAGAACACGACAAAGGGAGAACTGTAAGAGAATGAGAGTTATTCCCATTTCAATCCATGCTGAAATGTTTATATTCCATTAATTTTATTGGAGTTGCCCATTGCTTACATCACCGGATATCATGTTCTTTTGGTCAGTAAGAAAACAGCAACAACAGCAAAATCAATCATTATAATTATCCAGCACTGTAAAACAAGCAAACCAGTTGTGCAAACAGAAAAGTATGTGGAAAGGAAACTATTTTACTGAAAATCATGCACATTTCAAGGAACATCTATTCATCATAGGAAAGTGCCAGTGTACTTGTCTCCTTTTGAACAAAAATTAAGAAATCTGTTTGTACTTGGCTTTTATTCATAGACTTTCTTTCCAGCTTTCCTTTTACGTTGGTGATTTCTATAACTTTACATATATAACGTTGGTGATTTCTATAACTTTATAGAAATTATATGCTATTAATTATAAGCTATTATATTAATTATAAGCTATTAATTATATGCTGTTCTCTTCTTAAAGATGTTCAATGTAAATATTGTTTGATTTCATACGGTGTCAAATGGGTAATTATATATGGATTTTTTTAAAAAAAGATACAAGACCTTTTTGTTTCATTCGTTCTAGATAACACTTCTGATATATGGGATTGGATCACAGTTTAATGTGACAGGAATACACTCTATCGCCCCATGCCTTCTCTGAAACTTCATCCTGGTTTGTGGGATGTTGTAATTTGCTGTTACATTTGAACCATATTTTGCCAGTAGTCCTAATTCAGATATAATAGAAACTTGTGGTTTGCAGCAAAGCAGCAAGTACGATAATGAACAGGCAGAGCACACAAAGAGAGAAGGGAGAATACAAGCACGAAGTTTGGTATTGCGTGAGAACTGATAATATCTATATTTTGTTTTGCTGTGAGCATACTTTGATGCAGGGAGCTGAAGGCGTACAACAGTGAACAAAGAAAACAGTGGTTCTCTTGATATTTGGAAGTTTAGTCATTTGAAATAACATTTGGCAACAAGGTCCTTCTTACAGTGCAAAGGCACATCTGTCTTTGGGATAAAATTCTTAGTGTTTATCCAGTCCATTTGAAAGTTCAAAGCATTTCTCTTTGTTCCTTTCCAGAGGACTATGCCCAGTTGTGCAACATTCCAGTTCCTGGATCCCGGAGGCCATATGGACAAGATGCACTGGTTGACTTTGAGGAGGAACCGTATACTCCCGAAACCGACCCCTACTTTGTGGAAGACCGTAAGCACCCTTTCCTCAATAGTAATGGGAAGTAATAATGTGGATTTCCCTTGTATATGGAACACTGTCCCCCTGTTTATTACAATGTTGTTTTCTTTCTTTTCTCACAGATGTTTTGTTGTTTCAGCCCAAGGTCAACTAAGACCTCAGCTGAACCCCAAAACATAATATTAATTCCTAATGCTATGAATGAGTGGATAATTCAGACAGTTGTTAGGATTGCTAATAAAAACTGAATAAAATAAACACAAGTTAAAAGCAGATTAATTTGAATATACAAATATCTTTTGGACCATAAGGCCAAAAATACTCTGAAGTAACCATGCCAAAGTTGGTATTCTCCACTTGTGTTGTGCTGCATATCTCTAAGGCCTCTAGAAGAGCATAATTTTAGTCACCATAAAAATCAACAAGGTATATGCAGTGCCATTAGTTCAGGGACTGGAATAGTTTGGGACTGATGGCTAGCTATAAAACAAAAGACTTGGCAGCCTTATCAGACTGTTTGTACTACTGAGGCGGAAGGTCTTTGCTGTGTGGCACATGATGTCCCTACCACATGGTTCTCAGAAATCTGTTAAGTTGGAAAGCTTAGTAGAACTAAGACCTTGACTTCTCATTGATTAATACCACAGTCTTCAGCATTAGTCTCCCTCTCTCTCTCTTTTCCAGTTTGAGTTAGCAGTAAAAGTATATTGGAGTCTGGAGAGAATAGGAAAGTGGAGTAGAATGCTTGACTGTTGAATTTGCTATATTCTCACTGAATGAGGTTAAAGAGGATTGGAGAGCCAGTAGTGGCATATAGAATGAAGCCTGGAATCTGGGGAGCAATAGACGGAGCTGGACTTAGGAAGTGATTTGGGGCAGTAGTCAAATTGGTAAAAAGATTTTTGGGAAGCACATACAAATACTGAAGTGTGGCACATACTAGTCTCAGACAGCAGGAAGTATTTTTTAAAGCTAACCATGACTCCTTCCCCTCCACATCAGAATTGGCAGCTTTTCCATGATGCTTTTGTAGATGTGTGCCCTGGGCATATGCTGCATGGGAAGTTTGGCTCTCCAACTCCTTTGAGCCTAATATCCTAGTGTATTCTGTTGAGTCACTGGGTGGATACCAGTTTTGGGCTAATCATTCTTGGCATATTTGGCTCAAGGAACATTGCTGTGCTTGCCACATACACACACCATTGTGAATATTAAGGAAAGGATGACATAATGATTTTCTCTCAAAAAAGAATAGAATTGGAAACAGAGCTTTTCACAAAATGCACATCTCGTGGCTGTGGGGGATCATTTCATAACAGGTTTAGATAAATACATACAGAATAGGACTGACTATGACTGCAGGCCGCAGGGACCAGAAAAGGAATCTCTGTTCAGATTCAAAGGCAGAATTTTGCTGACTTTCCTATATCTAGAAGAAACCAATTTCAGAATTTTTGGCTATATCTGATTAACCATAGCTGAATACCTAATGCTGACCTGGTTATATCACTGATCTGTTCCAACATAGCATTCCATACTGAAAAAACTGCTCTATATGCAACTATATTTGGGGGAGGGAATGATATATGCAGAGTGTAGAAGTGACTATTTATAAATAACTACTTAAGTGTAATTATTATCCCCAATGAGAAGCTGTAACTAAATTACATTACAATTATAATGTAATAAGGGATAAAATCACTTGATTTTTGCATTGTAATTGTAACCACTTGATTACTTTTCCAGTTAACAGAATGGAGTGATCTCACTAAATGGTAGAGAAGGAATGTTCAGTTGCTGGCTCATAGTGCTGCTGCCTTGTGCTCTGTTACAGGTGTTGACAAACTACAGTGTGCGCCGTACCACAGGCTAGTGGTTTGCAATATTCAGAGTATTTTTTAAAAAACTAAAGTAACTCTTTTAGCTACTTTTGAGAAGCAAGAGAGTAACAGGAAGCCCACAACTCCCTTGTTGCCAGAGCTCATCTGACTGACGGTCTGTTTCCTGGCACAATTCAGATTGCTGGTGATGACCTATAAATCCTTATATTGCTTGGGCCTAGGCTATCTGAAGGACCATATCTCCATTTATGAGCCCATCTGGAGAGGCCCTTCTCTCTGTCCCACCACCTTCCCAGGCTGATTTGGTAGGAAGAAGAGAGGCCAAATGGCCCCATCCTTGCTGCCCTTCTTCAGGAAAGTTGTGAAAACAGAAACAGGAGGGGCTTTAATTATGTGTTGTTTTATGGGTTGTACAGTCTTTTAATGAATTTTAATGTTTTTAACTTTATAAATTGTTTAATTATCTCTTAAATAAGTTTTATATTTATATTTTTAGTCAAGTTCACATATAGGTTTTTTTTTAATCTGCATTGTTTTAAAATGTATTGTAAGCCAATTTGAACCCTGAGGAGGGGAGATATAACTGGAACAATAAGATTGGATGCAAATGTTTTGTGTAGTAACAACGTATTTCGGAACTCTTGCTGTTGTTACATCTGACAAATTGAAGAGGAAAATAACACTATTTTTAAATGATTTTATACTGTTTTAAGTTGTTAGTGCTTCAACGTGGCAGCTAACTTAATTACTTTTAAATTTTTGTATCATTGGGGTTCTAGTTACAATTTGTTTTAGCCTTGTTGTAAGCTGCCATTGGTCTTGTGTCAGCAGAAAGGTGGGATATAAGTTAATTAAATTCAAAAATAAATATAAATGTTATCTCAAGAAAATGATTTTGAAGAAATGGTGTCTGTATACTCGGAATTTTCAGTCCCATGCATAAAATAAGCAATAGTTCCAGCTGGTTTGATTCCAGCTGTGTTTAACTTATCACCTCTCTGTTTCATTGGGTCTCTTTCCTGTTACATTTGGTAAGCATGTTATATCACATAAAAAGGAAACAAAATAAAAATTAATAACTTTGAGTAGGACAAGAGAGAAGTAAAGCCTTTTCTATATTTCATTCCCTTCAGCAGGAGCCAACCTAATGATTTCATCTCTGCTGAATGCTGCACAAACTCAGTTGACTTACACAACATTGTATAAGGTCCAACCATTTCAGCATCATATGATTTTAATTAAACAGAATGGCTCTCTGAGCTGAACTGTATCTAAATGGTAACATTGTTGAAAATTTGCAAAACACTGTATAAACTGCAGGGAGAAATGATGCTGTAGTCATGAGGCAAAGGAGAATTTTTTTTGGAGGGGGTTGCACACGTTACCTGCTAGTATCACATGGCAGTTTCGTTGAAATGCTTTCCTTTACATTTTGCCCCTGCGACTGTGGGTTCATTTTGGAGTCTTTTCCTTGGGGGGCTCATAGCTTGGTGGCTGAATAGATGCTTTGAATATGTATAGTTCCAGGTTCAATTGCGGACAGCAGTAGCTAAGAGGATCTCAACTAATATGGTTGCAAGAAGACCCTGGAGATTTACTCCCAGTGGGAATGAATAGCAGTCACCTAAATGGATGCCTGGCTGATGCATTGTAAAGCAGGGTTGGGTAATTTAACCCTCCATATGTTCAGCACTCCCCTTTTAAAGCTCCTTCCTTGGCAGCCAGTCAGTTGTCCAAAACCTGCTTGAATAAAAAGGTCTTTGCCTGCTGGCGGAAAGAGAACAGAGAGGGGACTGTCGTAGCCTCCTTTGAAACGAAGTTCCACAGCCTGGGAACAGTCATCAAAAAGGCCCGCTGTCATGCCGTCATTAGATGGGCCTTTGAGGGTGGTGGGATGGAGAGAAGGGCCTTCTCCAATGATCTTAAAACCAAGGCAGCCTCATATGAGGGACATATGGTCCTTCAAAGAGCCTGGGCTGAAGTCATGTGGAGCTTTACGAGTCATAACCAGCACTATGATTTGTGCTTGGAAAACAGGCTGATAGCCAGTTAAACTGTTATAAGAAGGAACTGGTGAAAAGCATTCCTGTACTTTACTGTACATTTTCCTTTCATTGCTTCAGTTTCTCACTTATATTTCCTTTTATTTCATTTCATCAGTACATATTTTATTTCATTAGTATTGTACTTTACCTGGGATTTCCTTGCCTTAATTTGTTAACTTTTCCCTTTTTCATGACTTTTACTTTCATTTCTCTTATTTTCCTTTTATCTTTACTTGTTTTCATTTATTTTATTTTTATTTCCTTGATTTTCTTTCCCTCGCTTCCCTCTCATCCACCTCCTTGTCACAACAGTACCACTCTCATCACCATCAGCTACTAGATGCCAGCTCTATGGGGAAAGGGATGACCATAACATCCTCCTCCATTATAGAGCCCTGGGAGAGCAGGATGGAGGATGGATATGTCAGGCCTGGCTGCTGTTGAATTTATAAATTGAACAGGGTAGCAGACAACAGCCAGCAAGAGGCAGTGCAAACAGAGCCCCCCCCCACCAAGATTCAGCAATCCATTTACACTACAGTGATAGTGCTGTGATTCCAGTTTAACTACTGTGGCTGCATCCTGTGGAATCCCAAGGATTGTAGTTTGGTGAGGCAGTAGAGCTCTCTGCTTGAAAATTCTAAATGCCACTACCTAAACTGCAAATCCCAGGCTTCATCTGGAGGACTGTGTTCAGTTCTCGGTGCCTTATTTTAAGAAGGATATAGACAAGTTGAAGCAGGTTCAGAGAAGGACAATGAGGCTGATAGGGGGCACGAAGAACAAAACTTATAAGGAAAGTTGAAGTTGCTGGGCACATTTGGCTTGATAAAGAGAAAACAGGGGTAACATGATTGCACTCTTTAAATACCTCAAAGGCTTTCACCGAGAGGAGAAGCCAGGCCTGTTTCTTGCTGCCCCAGAGGATAGGGTTTAGATGAGATTTCTGTTGAACATTAGCAGGAAGTTCTTGACAGTAAGAGCAGTCAGCAGTAGAACCAATTGCCTAGAGAATGGTGTGATCGCCTTCTCTAGACGTTTTCAGAACAGGCTGAGCAGCTACCTGTTAGGGATGCTTTAGCTGGATATCCTCCATTGATCAAGGGGTAGGATTTGATGGCCCAGGAGGCCCCTTCCAACTCTGTGATTCTATAGGATAGAACCAGGGCAGCTGAAGTGAAATCATAGTGCTTTAACTGTGTAATATGAACAGGCTCCAGGTCAGCAGGCAAGCCAGATTCAGCAGTCCTTGGAACATCAGTGGGAAATGCTTGGCCCTCCAAAAGTTTTGGACTATTGCTTTCACAGTCCTTCACCATTAGCCATACTGAGTGGAGCCAATGGGAAATGCAGGGCAAAACATTTGGAAGCCAAGAAGTCCTCACTGCTGGCTTGGAAAAAGAGACCAAGAAGTTCATCAGATCTGCTCTGGATTCTTGAGATAAAGAGGCTATCCCTGCTGATATATCTCTGTCTTGCTGCAGTTCCATCTTGTAGCCAGAGCAAATTGGCAGCACATCAGTTTTTTCCTTACTTGAGAAAGCTTCACCTCTGAGCTCAAGGCATAATGCAGGCTTCAGTCCTGATTGTTCCACAGTGGAGGCATGTATTATCCCATAGTTTTGCCAAATAATTATTTTTCTTTTATATTTCTATTTCTGTTCATTATTATTTAGTATGTAGTGTGGTCATGAAAGTGACTTTCACATGCGTGCCAGCATATGACTTACTTTGGCCTCTTTGAAACATTTGTTTGGCAAGCTGGAGAAATAGGTGTCCTTTCCGTTCCACACACATACATCTTCTTTCACACTGCATTGCTTTCAAATTGTTTTAGGAGTGGGAACAAATTGTTTTTGTTTTCCTTCAGGAAAATGCCATGTCACCTCAAACAATCGTTCCTTAAGCCTGCTGTGCAAATGATTAGCTTATTGAACATTTCACTATGCTATGTGTAGGATTTTATAAAGAACCATGGATGCCTGAACTACATTAAATCATCACAATTCACTAAAATATTTGCATATTTGTATACTATATTTCACTACACATTAGAAGATAAGTACAGTTGAATATTGTAGCATGGAAATCCCCATATATTTAATACATATATCACCTGCGTATTTCTAGAATAGATTTGTGTTACCTGCACAATCAGCTAGAGAAAATGCGTATTAGCTCAAAAGTATCAATTGTCCCTCCTCCCCAAAATTAATAGCACTGTGTTTACAGGTGCCTGGGGGAGAATGCTTCAGAAATAATCACTTTCTCCTGTTGAATTGTTCCATCTTTTTTTGACCAGTCAAATGTTCTTGCATTGCTCTCAGTTTTCTCCCAGATGTTGTTTGATTAATCTTGACTGCCATCCACAGGTCTGTTCCATTACTGCTTCTGGGAAGTACTCTTACATAAATGATATCTAGGCTGCAACAATTTAGGCATTGTAAGAGATGAATAGTGTGCCTTAAATGGAGGCAACTGACTTTTGAAGTGCATTCAGATACATTCAGATTTCTCAACAATACTTATTAGCTGTCTGATCTTCTAAATATTAGAGTCAGGTTGTCTTTGTCCTGCAAGTATAATGTCACAGCTTAAAACTTCATGCTAATGCAGCAATCTGTCTTGCAGGCACAGCAGCTCTTTATTTGGGGCTGCAAGATGATGAAGGCTGTCCTTTAGGGCTTAAAACATATTCAAGGCTAAACTGTGTTAGCCATGCAGCAAAATACAACAAAATCCAAAATCCACAAAATATTAATAAATGAAATTCTTATACTTCTTGACTGCAACTGTCTGCAATATTTATGTTTTCTGCCCAGGTTTCTTAAACAGCTTTGAGGAGTTACAAGCAGAAGAATGTGGCATTCTGAATGGATGTGAAAATGGACGCTGTGTAAGGGTTCAGGAAGGGTATACCTGTGACTGTTTTGATGGCTACCACTTGGACATGGCCAAGATGACTTGTGTTGGTAAGAATATGTTCCAGGATTTCACATACCAGCTTTTTGCACAACCTGTCAAATATAGAGAGGGAACTCTGATTTAAGCATCAGATGTGTTAACTATTTCTGAACCCCTGCTCCAGGGGTGTACTCCACTCGAAAGTACTCTTGCATATGCCTCCTTGAACCAAATAATTTGTGCAGATAGATATCATGATTTTTCTTCAAAAGTATATGCTGACCGGTGCGGTTTCATGGATGACAGGGAGCCAATATAAGATGCACAGCTCACCTTGTTGATCTTCCATAATGTGTGCACAGAGACCTATTTCTGCACACCTTTGTATGAAACATGCTGTGCCTGACCAGACATACATAACACACTGGCCTGGATATACTTTACTGGATATTCCTCAGAAGATGGGCCTCTTTGCTGGATGAATTATGGCCATTTTTAATTATACTCAGTTTACTTGCTGTCAGGTTGTGTGTGTGTGTGTCTTTTATTTGACCGCCATTGACTCCATAGCATGAAGATAAAGTTTCATGCACTTAATGCAGCTCCCCCTGTTTAAAACCAAAGCTTCTAAAAGTTAGGTTTTGGAGTACAACTCTTAGAATGCCACAAGCAGCCTGGCCACTGGCTAACATGGGCAAAAACATAACTTTTCCAAACTCTGTTTGAAACCTGTTTTGTTTAGAGACTACAAAGTAGGCAAGTCATAGGAGACTGTTCTTTCCTAGGACTTCAACAACATCAAAGGCTGTCCCATCTCTTACTTGGTTTGCTTTTTCTTCCAGATGTGAATGAATGTAATGAGCTGAACAACAGGATGTCCCTCTGTAAGAATGCCAAGTGTATTAACACTGAAGGATCATACAAGTGTGTGTGCCTCCCTGGCTACATCCCTTCAGACAAACCCAACTACTGCACACCCCTGAACACAGATACAGACAGTGAACTGGAGTAAGAGAAGCAGCAGCTGCCACATAACCATATACTCTGCACTGTATAAAGAAAAGAAGAGTGAGAAGTGTATTTAACTTGAGTTGTGGATGCTCCTAATCCAGAGGTTGGCTGTATATGGAAAACAAGCAATGAAATATATCCTCTTAAAAGTGAAAGGTGGTGGTTTAGTAGACATCATCTTCACTAAAGCAACAGACCAAATGGACACATTTCCCTGTAGGGAAGAAGTCATTAAGTATATAGTGTGTTCATAAAGAAAATTAATGGGAATAAGCAAAAATGTTGTTATTTTGAACAGAAGGGTGCGGGGTTTTTTGTTTTTTGTTTTTTTTACTATTGCTTGATTTATTTGGCATTTAATTAGTTGTGAAAATGTTTTGTAGTACATTTTATTTAGCAATTCTTTGCCTACTGTTTATTTGGAAGCTTCTCCCCCTTGATCCAGATATTGCAATATAAGCAATTCTCTAAATAAGGTTCTACACAAAATAATGTTCGTCTTTGTCTGGAACATTGGCCAGTGATTTTAAAAAATACAAAATGTCTGCCCTGTGGAGCAGACACTGTTCTTTAAAATAATGTACAGTTCATTGAAAAAAATCTTTTGTATTCATTTTATATTCCGTGTGGCCTTTTACTGCACTTAACATGCCTTAGAATCTGCCTTGCCAAGTTTCAAAGCTGCTAGAGGATGACCATTGGATATCTTTTGTTCACAAAAACAAAGGATCTGAGCTCCTGTTTGTATTGTACTGTGTAAAATGAACACAGATCTTGTAATGGTTGCCCTAACATATTAAAGCTGTATATTAAAAAAATCAATAAAATCTACAATTTTTTTAAAAAAAACTTTTAAGTTTGCATAAGCTGTAAGCTCATTTATTTTTACTGCAATTAATAATCCTGTGCTTTATAATTAATACATCTAGACTGGTGTCCTTATTCAGTGCTAGAGCTTGAAATTGTTATGAACCTGGAAAACGGGGCATGCTGACTGGTAGATTCTGGGAGCTGTAAAAAAAAAAAAAGTGTAAGAAAAAGTGTCTTTTCCAAACTCTGTTCAGGGCACATCTCTGTCATGTTGGTGAAGGGCAGCTCGTTCTCCCCTCTTTTTTCCATTATGTTTCCCTGACTGTGGCTACCGGTAGCTTATTTGTCTTATTGAACAATGGATGGAGAGGTTTAAGTACATGTATTTTTAATCAATAAATCTGACTCATTTACTAGAAGAAGGGCCTGCCATTAGGAGACCACCACAGACCTCCGGGCAGTGTCATGCAAACTTGTAGGTTCAGTTCATGCTGAATCTACTGAATCCAGTGGCTCCTCCGCCATACAGAGGATTTCATGGCATGTGGGGTTGGGGGAGCAGGGAAATCTGGGTTACCCCATTCCTGAAGTAATGGTTCAAGAAAGAGTAATGGAGCTCCATTCTCCCCAAAGGCTACATCATGTTACCAAGACTGAGCACCTGAACCTTAGAGGTATGGTATGGAGGTGTTCATAAACCCTCCATGCATAGATACAACATCCAGTGTCCTGCCCAACATAAGAGAAGCAAAGATTTGCAAAGGTGGGAAAATATTCTAGAAATGTACATGTTGGAAAGGTTATTTTTAAAAAAATGCATATAGTGCCCATCAACGTACAGGATACGTCACTTTGCAGGGTTTTGCATGGACAACTCTGGCAAGGAGACTACTAGAGCTTCAAAATAACTAGTTATAGGCCCTTTTCACACGTGGGGGGGCCGAAACAGGGCGGCGCACACAGGGGCGGAGCTTACCTGCATGCATTTTGCTCCGTCCTTGCTCCGTCCCTGCGGGGATTGCGGTTCCGCTGCTCCACACGCCGCCGAATTTCGGCAGCGTTTGGTGGTGCCCAAAATGGCGGCTGGTGGCTTCCAGCAGCGTTCTGCCAATCAGGGCAGCGCGCCAACCAGAAGCCCGCCCCCGGGCAGATCTACAGAGATGCACTAATGCGTCTCTGCAGATTCTCACCGGGAGCTGCCACGGATTAGTGCGGGCGAGTTTCATAAAAACCACCTGGGAAGGTGGTTTTTAAAAAAATTGCAGCACCACCGCTGTGGCTGCACTAGAGCGGTTAGAGGTGTGGAGCCTCACCTTTTCCAACCGCACTAGCTCACCCCGCGGTGTGAACGACCTCCATCTCTGGTTGCCCCACCACGGGTTTTTACCCCCGTGTAGTTAACAAGTGACTCATTTCCCTCCTCCTCCCAAACAAGGCTTAACAAGCAAATTAACAAGTGGCTGACCACACTCACTATTGCAATGGTGCAATGAGTAGTAGTAGTAGTAATAATAATAATCATAATAATAATATATTAGGGATGGGCCAACCGAATCCTCGAATCCTGGGTAAGGATTCGAGATTCCCAAATCTGAACCCCTGTGCAAAAATAGGCAAACTGAATCTTTTGAATCCACCAATTAAATAGATTGTTGGAGACCGGGACCCTGAAAACCTGGGAGACCATATATACAAGGGAAGACAGTAAGGTTTTCCCTTGGAGCAATAATGGCCTTTGCTAACAATTTCACAAATTACAGCTGGGCTTGTATTCTAAGATATTTAAATTGAACATTTAAGATTTAAGTTCAGTACTTGACTGGAAGCTACAGAGATTTCAAGGACAGCTGAAACATTCCTTTGCAGAGCTCCCTTGCAAACCTCTTTCAGACACAATTCTGGACTTTGTAGTTTTACAAGAGGTCACAGCCTTCTCTGCCAAAGTGTGCTGGTGCATCATCAAACTACAAACCCCAGGATGCCAGAAGGAGCTATGCAAAGAAAAGCCAGTTTTGACCTGGATTATCTCTCTACTGTAGTATGTGGCCCTGTTTACACAGGCAGGAAAAGGTGGGATTAATCCACATTTTCCTGCTGTGTAGGGCGTTCATGTCGTTTTCAATCTGGGGAGATCCTGAGGCAAAACCATGACAATTATCTTGGCCAGATTTCTTCAGAGGAAGGTTTGCCTTTGCCTAGGCTTTCGCTAAGGCTGAGAGTGTGTCTTGCCCAGGATTATCCTCCTTTCCCTTGCTTTTTAAACTCTTTTAAAAAAGGATTTGAAAGATTCGAGATTCATGGATTCCCAGAACTTTCCAGGGATTCGGATCTGGATTTGGAAAATTCTGGATTCGTCCCATCCTTATAATATATATAGTTGGCCTTCCACATTCACTAGGATTAGAGGCACAGGACCCCTGCAAAAGTGAGAAAACCACAACTACCAAAATGTTTGCGTGTCTGTGGGAAGGGACCTGAAGCATGGTGGGCAGAGTGGGTACCCAAGGTCCAAACTAGATCAAGGAAAGGTGATGGAAGGGGGTGGGTTGCCATGGGGGTTGGGGTTGGGAGAAAGTTTGTTGTGGTGAGAAATCATGCTGCAAGTTGTCCTTAGCTGACCAGGAAGTGGCTGGTGGGGGAGGACCAGAGGCAGATTTTTAAAGGGCTGCATGTCCTGATTGGAGCCGCTGAGAGGGATGCCTCCTTCAGAAAAGAAGTGTTTGAGGGATTAGAGAAACTTGCAAATAATCAAATCCATAAGAGTAAAATCCACAAATGTGAAGGGCCAACTGTAGTCACTGTTGTTGTTTCCTACCCACACATGGGCCATTTCTGCACTAGACTGTTACAGAGCTGTTATTCAACTTTCAACATCCTATGGAACCCTGGGGTTTGCAGTTTAGGGAGGGGCCTTTAAGACCCTTCCCTAAACTGCAAACCCTAAGATTCCATAGGATGTTGAAAGTGGAATAACAGCGCTATAACATTCTAGTGTGGAAATGACTATGGTGTTTGAAAAGCATATAGTGCACTCTCTTCTGGCATGACCTTCATATGCTCGAATGCAAGGTTGAGCAAAGTGTCATGTCCCATTATAGTCAAAGGATGCTTTAGGTGCATGCACATTGTAGCTACTGACTATAGTGGGATGTAGCACTCATGTTTTTTGTTTTACATGGGGGTTCCTGGAACAGAACCCCGACATATAGGGCTGATGCATTGTATATATTTGTGGAATTGGAAAGAGAGGGATGCAGATCAGTGATTAAAAAAATTTAATAAGATGTTCATTTCCATGCTTTAGGACAGCCTGCCTCAACCGGGCAGCTTCCAATGCATTGCACTACAAATCCCTCTGTCTCTACCTCTTCAAAGTCCAACAGTTCTGAAAGGTGGCAACTGTAAAACAGCAGGAAGAGCAATTTTGTGCTGGAAGCAATATGTGGTAACAATCTATGTGCTATTTTCTGTAATTCCCATAGTTTGTTTTGAACAATAATGAATCAAGAAATTAATGTAGTTTGATTAATTAAACCACATTAGTTGTTAAAAGTTAATGACAATGAAACAAGCCCCACCACCACATGTCTAATGTTCAACATTGCAAATTAGTTTTCAGCCCTAACATCCAAGTACTGAATCAATCAATTTGTAAAAGAAGACATGTATAGGAATTCATGATGTATCAGTTCTTTGGAAGAATAGGAAGATTACACCGCATAACATCTCATGAAATCAGTTCAGATTTTTCTCTTATATCAAACAATAACAGCAAATAATAATAGCTAATACAATGAACAAGGATTGTGTGTTTGCTTTTCAAGATATTTACCCTCATCTTTATTTATTATTGATGTTCATGTATTTTATTTATTTACGAATATTCAGATTGTACATGGGTGAAGACAGAGCTTAGGCATTCTGCAATAGGTAGCCAAAAGCAATTGCTTCCCCTCAGCAAGTCTCTAGAGCAGCCTTCCGCAACTTGGTGACTTTCAGATGCATTGGACAACAACTCCCATTGACTTCAAAGGCCATGCTGGCCAGGAATTTTGAAGGTTGTCCAACACATCTGGAAAGCACCAAGTTGAAGAAGGCTTTTCTAGGGAGAAAGCCAGCATCCTACAGTGTTGTTACCTTACAGTGTCCAAAAACTCAACTTTCTGTGAACCAGAGTTTAAATGTTGCTGCCTTCTTTTTTCCTTTTCATGCAGAGAGCTAGATTAATATCAGAGAATGAAAGGTGGTGTTGGTACTGGAGGAAGAGAAGGATGAGCGGAAAAACATGATGCATATCTAATTGAATTTTTCTGTACATAACATACCGATAATTATTTTGTATCAAGAAGAAATTGTCTAACTATTTTGTTCCATCGGCAACAAAATAGTTGCTTTACCTAACAAAGGATGTGCCAAACTCATACCACCCATTAACCCTCTCTAGTCTCAACAATATTAAAAATGCATTCCTTTCCTTCAAAGCAACTTTCCAGGGTGGCTGTGAGTCTAAAACTCTTGTCTAAACTGTTAGTGGAAAGAATATAATGTCAGTATAATAACTATGTGTTTGTCCTGTGCACGTATTTCATTTTATTAAAACAAAAACTCTTTAAAAATAGATAAATTATCTGGCAGCAGGCAGAATAGAAAGCCAAAAGAACATAAATCACCCTGATGTTGGAATGCTGGAAATATTTCCAAAGGTCAAGCTAGATCTGAAGTGGGAGACTGTGAACTAGATCTCCTGTGTTTATTTCTAAAACTCAAGGCAGCCAGTGGGGAAGGGGACTGAACTGAATTGGTATTCTGGCATGATTATGGAGGGGAGATGGAATCTTTTCCAACAAGCCATTTTCCTGCTCAAAATCCCCACCACCAACAATTTCCTACTGGCTTCGTGAAACAAAACACAAGTATTCATGTGTACCTCTGTTTTGCCGGTGAAGCAAACAGGAGAGAGAGGATTGTTAGTTGGGCAAATGACAGTGACTATTTCCAATTTAACTACTCTCTGACAGTAACCAAATTCTTCCCACTAGACCAATACAGGAAGTAAAATCAAGCAAAGAAACTGCAGGAATCTGTTCCCAAACATCACATGTAATTTGGCCCAAAGGGAGACTCAGTCCACTGGTGAAATCTTTGTTCATTTATTCAGAACCAAAATCATCAAAGTAATCAATCGGATTGTTTACATTTTAGTTCTTCATGCTCCTGCTTTTGATTATCCAACAGATTTCTAGCATAAAATTCTCAGCCCCTTAACAAACTAGTGTTTGAGGGAGAAAGAAGCCTTGTATATCAGTATATAAAAATAAAGAATATCTTGGGGTCTCCATAAGTTGGTGCACTGCCAAAGTGCATTCAAATATATGTTGCTGTTGTTTTCAATGTATCTATACCCAGAATCTATTGTAAGCTAATCAAATATTTTTTTTCTCAGTTTAAATGCTTAAGATAGTGCTAATATATTTGATAGTAAACCTTTGGCTCTGCTTTTAGAAAGTTCTTTTTATTACACTGCTTTGATTCTTTTGAAGCTTCTCTTTCCCCACAACTCTGATATTTGCTTGTTGATGATGATGGTTATGATGATGAAGAGCCATCAGTCAGCCTATTAAAAGAAGACATATAGAAGGGGGGGTTGTTTTGGATCTGATTTTGTGTGTATGGGCATATGCATTCAAATCGTGTGTCAACTTATCTCCACCCCATGAATTTTCATAGGGTTTTCTTAGCCAAGGAATACTCAGAAGTAGTTTTGCCAGTTCCTTCATCTGAAATATAGCCTACAGTACCTGGTATTTGTTGGCAGCTTCCATCCAAGTGCTAACCAGGGCTGACCCTGCTTAGCTTCCAAGATCAGACAGGATCTGGAGCCAGCTTTTATTTATTTTTTTAAAGATCAATATAAAGTGTTAAGACACTATAACAGGCTGTATCAGGTTTCTGCCTTCCCTCTGCAAGCCCCTTGTACTGATCTTTGCATAAACAATATCCAGGGCTTTCAGAACTGCTTCTCCACATTGATGCCTCAAATTTTTCATGGTAAGTTAGCACAGAGAGAGACTTAAGGCTGGCCAACTGGAAAAGAGGCATAATGTGAAAAACACAGCACTGGAACAGAGTAAAGAAATAGGTTGATTAATTTTCCAGGCGTGATAGTTTGAATGTTGAGAAAGGGCCTCTGAAAGTGCAACCTGTACAAAAATGTCTGTCTGGTTGCCAGAAGCCTGCCCTAGTCCTATGATCTGAAATGTGAAATGCCACGGATTTTGATTGCCTTCCTCCAGGCAAGTCATGATGGCTTAACTGTGAACAGTCTGTGTGTGTTTATGTGCATACACTCCAACATTTCACAGATGAAAATGAGGCGCATGTGGCTGAACAATATTGGAGTGGCTTTTCGCTCCCTTGGTCTGTACAGGCTGTTTGCTTAATTCAAGAAGCAATTTGGAGTTACGCAGCACATGATGTTCTGTTCCAAAGATAGGAGAGGCTGCAGTAGTTTGCTTTTCTCCTCAATCTTCAAGAAAGGGCTCAATTCAGCCCCCTCTTCTCCTCTCCCTTCTACTAAATTGGGCACAGACTACTTGTGCACTTTTAAGTCACCTTGCAGCAATTAACCAAATCAAGAATGAAGGGGAAAAGTGGAATGAAGAGAAAGCAAATGGAACATTTTAAAGCCAACTGAGAAAGTGGGATGGCATGCTATTCCAAGCTGCTAATGATCAGACTCTGCAATGTCAGCTGTGGAAAAAATATTTTTGAAAAGAAAATCTAACTAAACCCTGGCTCTTATATATTGCTGATACTTTGATCTGCTTTGCACAAATATGTTGTGATTACAGTCATCTCCCATATTTGCAAGTTTGACATTTATGAATTTGATTATTCATGATGTGCATGCATTCCTTCCCACCCCCACTGGGGCAAATGATGGGGAAGACAGAAGGGCATGGGGACTAAAACCACATAGATGCCTTCTCTCCCCGCTGGGGCAAACGACAAGGGGAAGGCAGGGAAGGGCAGCCGGACGGAAGGCACAGGCACATGCATTCCTTCCCTTAGTTTAGGTAAATAACAGGGAGGTGGGAAGGGATAGAGATGGGGAAGAAAGGAATGGACTTGCATTCACTTGGGCAGGAGGGGGGTTATTCACATTTTTTTTACTTTCATGAGTGTCCTGCATTCCAAACCCTCATGAAAGTAGAGGGTCCATTGTATAGTGTTTTCTACAACATCTATAAGTACTGATAGATTCAAGCAACACTAAATGAGCTGCAAATTTAAGAGCTTGAAGTCACTCTAGGTTAATGCTGCAAATGAAGGGGGAATGGGAAAAGCTAGAAGTTAGCAAAAAAAAAAAAAAAAGGAAATGTGGCATTATCTGACCAGCCCATCCTGAAGCTGTCCCCTCCTGAAACTGCAAACCCCAGGATTCCATAGGATGTCAAAAGTGGAATCATAGTGCTATAACTGCCTAGTGCGGAAATGGCCTACGTCTGGGCTATTGTGATACATGCTTTTCACTTCCCTGGCCAATGGAAGTGAGAATGAGAATGAGAAATTCCGACATCTGAAGAAGCTTGAAGCGTTTACAAAGAATCCTTGATTTGCAAAGGATGTAAAAGTACAGCTAACTGGTGGCAAGCAGCGGCACATGCTTATCAGGCAGGAGACTACCAATCCTGCATCAGATTCAAAGTATGGTGAAGTCCAAAAAAGAGAATACAAGTCCCAAAATCTCTTGGCAATGAGGCGGGGAGGAGCCATCAGAGAGGTAGTCTTAAAAAGTAACACTTCCACATTTTCGAGACTCCTGAAAGATTCAGCCTTTGTGCTGCTTCCAACCTTTAACTCACAGGCTATGGCCATCCACTCTCCCTCTCTTGGCTCATGCTCTCTTTATGTTTCACCAGAACTGCTTAGTTTGTCACTACAGAGATAGAAAGAGACTCTAGACTCTGATAGTTTTTTTTTTCACTGAAAGGAAACAGTCCTCCAGATTTTTTTTCCTTTTTAAATCAAAAAGCCATCTTCTAAGAATTCCCTCCCATAAAGAGACATCCACCTGTGCCTCTTGGACTCTTGCAAAATACAGTTAGACCTCCACATTTGCTAGGGTTAGGGGCACAGGACCCCTGCAAAGGTGGAAAAATTGCAAATATCAAAAAGAGAGTGTGTGGAGGGGGGAAGGGGGCCGAGGCATGGGTGGTCAAACAAGGTCAAGGAAAGGAGAGGGAAAGAGGGTGGGTCAACATGGTGGGCTTACACTTCCTGTCTTTCACCCATCTCCTTCCTTGCATTTGGAGGGGCCATCAGGAGAGGGTTGGTAGTGTTGAAAAACTGGGTTGTGATCCATCCTTAAGTGACCAGGCAGCAGCTGATGGAAGAGGAGGAGGATCAGAGACAGGTTTTTAAAGGGCTGCATGGCCTGATTGGAGCCGCTGAGAGGGCAGGTGCCTCCAGAAAAGAAGAGCCTGAGATGAGGGGTTGGAGAAACTCACAAATAATCAAATCATGAAAGTCAACTCTGCAAATGTGGAGGGCCTAGTGTATTGGCAGTATTTTGTCCAATTCCAGGCTGATCCGAATTTGCTTCTCTTAAAGAAAACCCATAGGGATACAGTCCCATCACTTCTGAGATTAAGGGTAAAGGTTTCCACTCAGTGCGGGCTTAGACTCAATATCATCCCATTTAGAAACTGAATTCTGCTTACTCTGGGATTGTGGCCCAGACTGTGTGAGATAAAAGTGGGGGGGGGCTGCTCACAATAAACACAGTAAGCCCAATGTTCTGGGCTCACTTGTTTTCCATAAGAGCAAATCTTGTTCAAATCAGACTCATTGAACCTCGAGCATGAATGATCAGAGACAGCAATTGTATTTACATATTCAGACCTGGAGCACAAAATCCAGGGTCCTCCCCCACCACCGCTTTTTTGGGCCATTTCCGCACTGTACTGTTATAATGCTACTAATTCTACTTTCAACATGCTATAGAATTCTGGAGTTTGCAGTTTGGGGGGGGGTCTTTAGAATTCTCAGCCAAAGAGCTCTTTGGCTTCAGTAAATTACAAACCCCAGAATTCCACAGGATATTGAAAGTAGAATAATAGCACTATAACTGTGTAGTGCTGAAATGGCCTTTGTCTTTCTCTCTCACTCTTGCTCTGCATTCTTCCCAAATAAGGATGCCCTATTGTGAGTTTCCTCTTTCTTTTTTTAAAATACATTAGATGCAAATCCTGTTAAGCTCTAAGTGGAATAGACCCATTGACTCAACTATTGATTGTGAGTCAACATGTAAGTAAATCCAATTGATCCAGCTGGTCTACTCTAGTTAAGACTATCAGTAGCATCTTGGTCAATAGTCACTACTCTGTGATTTGCTACAGCTGCACGTTTCTGACCCAGAAGGGTTTGCTGTTGAAGTGATGGCAGCTCTCTCATCCCCTTGGAAATCAAGCCATTTCTTCCTGTCCATAATCTCCTTGTCTTTCATTTCTGTGTATATCCATGTGCAAGTATGTGCATGCACACATTTCTTTAAATGCATACTGTTTGTGCAATCATTACGGTTCCCAGATTGGCAGGTAAACACTGATGGACTCCTCATGCTCATTCACTTACCTATATATGAATGCTGTGTACATTTAAATGGTGTGCCGAGAAGCTCTCAAGTGGGCGCCTTTCTTTAAAAGTTCATGTGCTGATCTGTATACCTGGTGGAGCCTAAGTACTGATAAGGAGAGTTGACCATACAACTCAGGACTGGCTGTGGAGACCAACAGTTCAGAGTGGAATTGTTGTGGACAGCAATCATTTGAAATTCAAAACAGTTTGTAGAGACTATGGGCTCTTCCAGATTGGTCTAAAGAAGTATGAGTTCTCAGGATAAAGCTTCTTGGGTTTTTCTTATTGTTATCACTCCAAAACCACTTCTCCCATTCTTCTTGGTGACTGTTTATAGTGATATCTTGGATTTGCATTAGGGCTCTTCCAAAAGTTTAAAAAAAACAAAAACAAAACAAGGGCACAGTTTGCTAGAGTGTTCCTTTTCTTCTTTCTGAATTTTTATTTAAAAAGTAAGTAATTGGCTGGCATCCTGTTCAATATTTATGCTGTTGAGAGCCAGAATTATGAGGTCATAAATCCTAATTCAAATGCCTTTCAAAACCCATCTTAGAAGCCAGGCAGTCACACCGATCAAAGGAATTCAGAGGCACTGGAGAGCAGGGTGCAGAACAATTACATACTCAGCCCCCTCTCTCTAGTGTGGTACAGTGAAAAAGGAGACATAGTTGTGTTGCAACTGCTGTTTGTACCATACCTCACAGGTGAGAGGGGGCTGGAAATATTATCATTTGCCACCCTGCTCTCCAACACCTCAGAACTCCTTTGGTTGGGGTAACTGCCTGACTTCTGACGTTTGTTGAGGGAAGTCAAACTGGGAGACATACTTACAATGACAAAGCGCTGTCATTACAGGTACACCTGATGATGCACAATATTGGCCACCGAGTTACAGTGCAAAAGAGCTTTTTCACTGATGCAGTACAACACTACAACTCTAAAAACGTTTTCTAAAAAGCAAAAGGAGAAAAGAAGGATGGATTTGTGTCTCAAAAACAAATCCACTTGAGGGTGGGAATAAAATGTTGCAGCTGGTGCAGGGAAATTAACAACAGAAACATCATTTTGATTTTTTTTAAAGAAACAACCAAGAATCTCAGCAAGAAATACTGCAGTCTCCCAATACATGTGCCCCATCTGGAGGAGTCCATCTCCGTAGCTCATGGAATCTCTCGCCTGTTTCACTGCACCCTATGTAGGTGGACATCTTCAAGCCAGAGCCTCATCTTGGACAGAATAGAAGATTTCCTTAAAATGGACTGAGCTAAGGTTGTCTTTTCCTGAATCTAGGCCACAACATCTCCAGAAGAAAGGGCAAAAGCCAGCAAGGAAGCACCAGTATGAAAGTGAGCAGAAAAGAAAGACATTAAAATATAGGAAGGCTGGAAAAACTGGGCCATAGTTGCCATTCACACACAGAATGCAAAACAGGTCTTCTCCCAGAGCCAGCCTGTCCCTTAGGCAAACTAAGGCAGTCACCTGAGGCAGCAGTGTCCCAGGAATTGACTCTTAACACATCCTGTACCTCCCAGGAGATTTGTTGCCACCACCTTGTCTCATTAGGTCCCTCCAAACTTGGGCCATTTCCACTCTACACTGTTATACTGCTCTTATTCCACTTTCAACAGTCTGTGGAATGCTGGGGTTTGCATTTTAGCGCCCTAAAATGCATTCTCAGCCAGAGAGCTCTTTGGCCTCAGTAAACTACAAACCCCAGAACTCCACAGGATGTTGAAAGTGGAATAATAGCACTGTAACAGTGTAGTGCAGAAATAAGCTTGGTCCTTCGTCCTTCCATTGTTTGCAACCTCATCTCACCTGAGGAAGTGGTACAATTCTGTAATTAGTCTGCTTGTTCACTTGATGTGTAAAACAGTGGCAGTCATACAAAGTTCCCAGTGCTGCTTTTTGCAGAACTAGCTGGGTACCACATTCACTCTATGTGCGTGAGAACCTAGGTAAGGAAGAGGGAGAGCAGCTAGAGGGCAGCAAATGTAGTCATGTCCCTTTTGTGGTATAAACTGGAATAGTCTGATCAGTTAGTATTATGACAGGCACTCAAGATACATAAGGGGATATAGCTCTTCATAAAATTAACACATGCTAATATAAGGTACATTCAAATCTATATATAATTATTAATTTAAATTGAAATACATCTCCCCATAGTGAAAAAGACTGTGACCAGGTAACCTGTTCATCTGCTCAGTCATCCACATACTAAACTGTTGTTGAGCACAGTTTTACCTTCTTACAATTTTTTCATTTTTAAACCATACTGAGTGTCCTTTCATACTACACAGTTATAGTATTATGATTCCACTTTAACTGCTCTCTTACAGATTCCTGGGATTTGCAGTTTAGGGAGAGGCACTTAGAATTCTCATTCAGAGAACTCTAGTGCCTCCCCAAACTATCAATCCTCAAATTCCATAGGATGTTGGTATGGCAACTGAAGTGGAATTATAATGATACAGTTCTGTCTTGTGAGAGGTCCTGGCTGTGGTCAGTCCTTCTGACTGAGGGACCCTTCAAACAGAGGGCTGTTTTCTGACAGGCCTTCAGGCAGAGCATTGGACACACAACCATGCTAGACCATTTCCACACTAGACTGTCATACTACTATTATTCCACTTTCAACATTGTATGGAATCCTGGGGTTTGCAGTTTAGAGAGGGGCCTCAAAGGATTCCATAGGATGTTGAAAGTGGAATAATAGCACTATAACAGTCTAGTGCAGAAATGGCCCTAAGCATCTCCTGTATTGCTAATTGCCTAAAACCACACATTCCCTTGAAAAGTTATTAAATCTAACATATTTCCTGTCTATTTCCTGGATATGTGCCTTCCCTTCAGAAATGTTGCTGCATTACTTTTTTACAGTGTATTCCCTGTCTTTTGCATCTCCCTTGATAGAGTGGTGATCAAAAACAGAGGAAGCTATTGTCTTATACTGAATTGGGCCTTTGATCTACCAAAGTAAGTATATTCTACACTGATTGGCACTGGTTTGCCTGGGTTTCAGACAGGGATTCCCAAGCGCTTGTCAGAGATGCGAGGGTGTGGATCTGTTTGCTTGTAGAGCATCCGCTCCTTTCCTCCTCCTTCTCCTCCACTCACCTTCCTAAATCAGTATATTCAGGTGGGTTTAACATGCAATTTGGTGTCAGGAATCCTGAGGCCAGCTAGAGGCAGGTGAAGAGAGAGCTGCAGCCAGTTTGGGAGTTGTGTGGGAAGCAGGTTAGAAACTGGAAGATTCACAGTAGCAATATCTGGGGAAGGCCATAGTAAAATTGTTCAACTTGTTTAAAGCCAATATATATTTGTCTGCATAGGTATAGAATCATAGAAATGTAGAGTTCGAAGAGACCACAGGGGCTATCCAGTCCAACCCCCTGCCATGCAGGAACACCCTCAAAGCACTCCCGACAGATGGCCATCAAGCCTCTGCTTAAAAACCTCCAAGGAAGGAGACTCCACTACACTCTGAGGCAGCAGATTCCACTGCCGGACAGCCCTGACTGTCAGGAAGTTCTTCCTGAGGTTCAGGTGGAATCTCCTTTCCTGCAGCTTGAATCCATTGCTCCTTGTCCTGGTCTCTGGAGCAGCAGAAAACAAGCCCTCTCCTTCCTCTACATGGCATCCCTTCAAATATTTAAACATGGCTATCATGTCCCCTCTTAACCTTCTCTTCTGCAGACTAAACATCCCCAGCTCTCTAAGTCTATCCTCATAGGGCATAGGTATGCCTTCTGAGTTCTCCTGATGTGTCTCTACCCAACTGCTTTACTCTTTGGCCTGTGCCTGACTCACCAAAGCCTATGCGCTGACATCAAGCAATGACTCACCTATGGATCAGTCACTGTGAATGAAGGATGTGAGCAAAATAGTTCAGAACTTGGAAACATTATTTTTGGGACTATAATTCCCAACATCCCTAACCAGACTGGCCAGATTGGAGTTACAGCTCCCAAGGTAACTTCTCCAAAGTCTGGGAAGAACTTTGGCTGGCTGGCTGGCTCTGGACTTTGTGCTAATTAATTCGGGTGGATTGTTTTATTAAGTCTGACAACTGCTTGCTTCTAAGTACTACCTCAGTATGTTTCTATCCTGCTTCCAGTAAGTAAATGCAATTGTCTAGGGAGAACAAAAGATCAAGAGAGTAAATGGTTCTATTGCTTATTTTGTTTCAAATGGAAGCGTTTTTAAAATAGCCAGACAATTTGAGAGGATTTCCTTCCGATGACATCAGACATCACTGACTGATATCCTGTATAAAGGTTTTTCTTTATCTCTTAGCATTTGTTTTTCACCAAACTGCTTGCTAGATATTTCTGCTCATGCAGGAACTACTCTGAAAATTCGGGTTAGGAAAACAAAGACAGATCAACTGGGCAGAGTTTTAAAGTTATTTTGCTAGATTGTAGACCTTTGCACAGTGGTATAAATCTGGTTATACTGGTGGCACTGAATAGGAGATTGAGGCAAAACAGATTCTGTTATTGCCCATGAAGATGTTCAAGTCTGACAAGTATGTAACAACAGTTGTTTGCAAGTTTCACTTCATATCTTGAAAACAGTGGGGAGGTCTCTTATTTGCTTTTCCTGCATTTCCTGCCTTCTTTGCTCCTATAGGTGGTGTGGTAGGAGCCCTATTTATAGTACCAAAAAAAAAAAAAAGGGAAAAAAGCTCTTCTGGAGGCAGGAAAACCAAGTCAGGAAAGAATTGGAGGAAGTGTAGCTGCTATGTCACCAAACAATTTGGAATGAATTGAGCTTCAGAATTCACAAACTTTGCCATTGTTGCTAAGAATGTGAACTAAGCACAATTCTTTCAGTTGCCCTTCAGGAGTGTTCAAAAGGGCAGTCTGAACAAGAAGGGTCATGGAATGAAGAATTCTTCCCCATCTAATGCATGTTACAGAAAGCAGAAAAAGAAGAGAATCTGGACCAGAAAAGAGAGAAGGGGCTTTCATCCAGATTGCACATACACTGAGGTAAGTGTCTTTTCAGTCTAATGGACCATGTCTCACTTTAATATAGATGCAAAGTGGCTGAATGTCTGGAAACTATTTTTCAAACAGGGACACCACTTCTGATTTCAAAAGACAGGGAAGGAGATTCTAGTAAAGTAGAAAGTGGTAGAGCAAGATGCAAATTCTGTGATCGTGGATACGTTCAAGCATAAACTGCATAACTTTTTGGGATGACAGCTCCCAGAATCCCCTAACCAGCATGATCAATTGTCTTGAAAGGAGCTCCTTTTTCTCTCCCAAAACTTATAAAAGTTACTTTTTTGACCACAACATCCAGAATCCCTCCCCCAGCGGGGCCAATTATTTTTACAATGCATTATTTATTTATTTTTACAGATACTGAGAAAGTTACATCTTTGGATGACAGTTCCTAAAACCTCTTAGGCAGCATGGTCATCTGAATTAAAAGGGAGACACTATAAGACCCCTGTTCTGATTATTTTATTGTAAACATCGCAATAACTGCAGAGATATGAGTCATACATGTCTGCCTCATTACTACCTACCTGGCTCAGAGGATGTGTCAAGACTAGAAGGACATGGCCCACAAATGCAGAGATTCTCCTGCTGCTCTAGAGTCCTATACAATCTTGGGCCCTTTCACACTGTACATTCTACTTGAACTTCCATGACAGTATCCTTTGGAATCCTGGAACTGGCAGTTTAGGAAGGGGCATTTAGCCAGAAAACCCTGGTGCTGCCCCAGACTACAAATCTCACTAATCTACAAGACAGAACCATGGCAGCTAAAGTGAAGCAATAGTGCTGTGCAGGCATACCTCAGTTAACAAAGTCTCTGACAAAGAAGGTCCTTTTTACTATTTTTTTTAACACAAAACAGCCCCCTTTTCTTCCTCATCCTTGGTCTTACTGGTAGTTTTTTTAGCAGTTCTGGTGTTGGGAGGGTGGTGAAGGAGGGCTAGAGCAACACAGACTTTCAGTGTCAGGGTGTAGCAGTGTGCCTAGAGTGAACAAAACAATGATGCTCAAGTTGGAAAAGAGCAGGATCCTATTATAGCCAATCTTGCTGTAGCCATGTATACCTGCACAGAGCAGGCGAAGTAAACAGTCGAATCCTAGAGCTGAAAGAGACTCCAAGGGCCATCCAGTCCAGCCCCATCTTGCCATGTAGAAATATACCATCAAGGCATTCCCAACAGATGGCCATCCAACCTCCAAAGAAGGAAATTCCTCCATGCTCTCCAAGGCAGCGTATTCCTTCCTCAGAGTAGTTGCCTCCAGAATCACTTATGAGCATGCATGAACAGCAAAACAGGAAGAAAGGAGACAATGATGTAAGCCTCCTTACCATCTATCCCCAGCATTTTTTATTTTTTATTTTTAGAACATAAGATTGGTCATCAAAATGGAAATCAGGTAGTTTCTAGAAGTTTCCAAATGTTTTTGTTTACTTATGCGGTGCTTACCTGACATGATTTCATTTCACATGTTCATATTGCTTAGTTTTGAATTAAAAGTTTGCTGACCTGCTCATCTTTTTTGTGGAGTAGGAACTATTCCTATTCCTAACTTCCTGTTAAAGAGATAATATCCAGGAACAAATTTACTGTACTTTGTTAACTAAGGAATACCTATAGTTCTGTAGTGTGAATGGGCTCCCCGTCTCCCAGAGTCCTTGTCCAACACTCCAATCACTACAGCACACTGGCTCTCACACAGGTTTAAAAAGAAGAAAAGTAAGGCTATATGTGTATCTACCTCTGTGTGTGTCTGTTGTACATGTGTGAGCACATCAACTCAATCCAGCCCTCCTTGGTTTCCAGTCTGGCCCTCTAGGGATCCCAGATGACCCCATAATACCATTATTTGGTGGTTTCCTAGGTTTGGGGAGGCTTTCCCTTATTTTAAAAGAGAAAAATGGCTCACTAGGGCTAAACTATTGGCAGCGGGAACTTCAATTTTAAAAAAATGCACAGGTATTTTTGGCTCCACCATTTTTCTTTGCTCCTGCCTCCTCCTGAGAAATCTGAAATGAATTTTGGTCTTGGTCTGAAAGAGTTTCCCTTTCTGGATGGATGGATGGACAGATGTAGAGACATGTAGAGAATTTTGTGTGTGCATGTCTCTATCAGAATGTAAAGGTCTGCATCTATTCTATATGTTGAAAGCCTTTGTTTGCGTTAGCATTCCTCAAATGGCAGCTCTTTGTGCTGCACAGCAAATGGGTTTTTGATACTGAGAGGTGTTTCAAAGCAGCTTAATGAAACAGCAGCACTTTGTCATTGAGAGCAAAAAAGTAGGGGCAAAAATTCATCAGGCATCCATAAGCCCTTGGCTGTATTTCAAGGTAGTCCTTTGCATTCAGCTGATAGCAAAGCTGAACAGTTTGGTTTCTTTACTCGAGATGCATCTCTTGCCTTGTGCCTAGCTAGGAGTTAGTCTCATGACTTGAAAAAATGAATTGCACAGGCAGTTAAACAATAAAAAGATTCAGGGCACTCCTCAAACTGCAGCTGACACTAATGTTTTCCATTTTTTCATTTCTTTGGGGGTGTGGCTATTTCTGGGCAAATCATTTTGACTAAGATGGTTGTCTTAATGCCCTTAATGGTTATGACTTTTCACACACACTCTCCATACCTGAATATGATTTATAGTATTGGTCATTTGCTGCTGTAAACACATGAGGGTAAAAAAAAAAGGGAAGGGACTAATGAGCAGAGCTTGGAAAAGTTACATTTTTTATTACAACTCCCAGAATATCCCCGACCCCCACCCCAGCAGCATCCCATTCGAACATTGGACGGGTTAGGAGACCCACTTAATTTTAACAATACGGCATAATCTTGGACTCTCAGACCTGAGTTGGGAAAAGTTAGGTTGGAGGGAAAAGCACAACTCCCAAAATTATCACTAGCCATGCTGGCTGGGGGATGCTAAGAGTTGTAGTCCAAGAAAATAACTTTCCCAGATCTGTCTCAGACCATGGTGTAGCAATTTGCTGAAATGGCAGAGGTGACATGTATCTGAACACTAATCCAGGAGGGGAAGAAAAAGGGTCTCTCCGGGACATGTGGAAAATCCAGGCAGCCATTACAGTTCACTGGAGAACTAAATGATCTTGCTAGTATGTGCTACTCTTGCCTTTCAGTGCATAAGATCTGGAGACTATGAATAGGAGAAGGGTCTGGCAAAACAGAGACCCACAGAGTACAGTGCTCTGCTGCAGATCCATAACCTATTAGGAAGTTTGTACTGCAGTTGGCAACAATCATGTAAAGATTAACAAGTCAAAGTGACAAAAAGACTAAACGTTAATCTCCAAAAGTGATGGAAAAGCTGTCTCCATACCTGAATGTTTTATGACAATAGGTGGGAATGGGAAAGGGAGCAATATGGGAGTGAAAAGCCTTTTCTACTAAGTTTCTGACATTTTTTATGTGGAATTTTAATCACGACGCACTTGATGAACTATGTGAGCCTCCTGACTTCAGAAACAACGTGAGCTCTTTTTCCATGTTAACTGAGAAAGCTAGTAATATATTAAACCTCTTTTCCACTTAAATCCAAGAACCTATATGATGTGGTATTACTTAGAAAATTCCTCAGAATTTGGATTAAATCAATTGGGTATGCATATCACAAGACTATGGGGTGGTGGTATGTATGTGCTGACATTTGTCTTTGTAATGCTGTCCTGAGGGCTGCTTCTTACCATATGGCTGGTTGTTGCATGGATGCTGCTGGAAGGGGCCTCAGTGGGGCAGCCATTCCATGTGGAAGCCAAGCCTCTTAGCCAAGCCTCACCAGAAGTGTTTACATGGTTGCATAAAATTTTCATCTGCTGATATTTTTATGGATAGATTATTGCCAAATTAGACATCATCACCATAATATAAAATATAAAATCTATTTCCTATAAGCACAGAGACCTACCAATTTTAGGCGATACTGGGCTGGCAGGATGTGTGGATTACTTCCACAACTGGCTTGACACTTAGCATGAATGTAAAACTCTGGCTGGCATCTGGTTCAATATTTACAAGATCATAATCCAGACTTACAGTCTTGTAACTTTTGGGATTCATCGTTATAGTCTCCAGTTACTGAATGTGACCCTAAAATATACCTCTTATGCCAGGCAGTGCCCCGGCCAAAGGGTTTCTGAGGTATTGCTGATCAAGGCACTGAGAAATGATGACTTTAGCTCCAACAGGACCCAGCTGCCTTCTCGACATGCTTCATGATTGGGAAATGCAGCAGTTCAGCTAGTGTGGCCTTCCTAAGTGTAAGATACTTTACTTTTGCCACCTGAAGGATAGCATTAAACAAGGTTGGCCCTGCCATTACACAGAACAAAGCAGCAACCTCAGGCAGCATACTTGAGCTATAATGAAAGGGCAGAAACTTGGGTGAGTAGGAATGGCATGTAACTTGACTGGCTTTGGGTATTATTATGCCTTTTGCCAGAGAGAGCTTGTGGCATTTCGCTGCCTGAACTTAGGAGTGGCGTGGATACAGATTTCTGTGTTTAAGCACATTTAAATTGCCTTCACAAAAAGGAAAGTAGGAAAATATTTCACTGTTCGTATCTTCTCAATTGCATGGGTGCAGTATGTAATTTTTGAAGAACAATATGCATCCATGACTGCGCGCGCGTGCACACACACGGATAAAGGTATGTGAAGCACTCTGTCATCCCCAAAGCAATTTTCCCCAGCTGGAGCCACCTCCAGTTGATTTTGCTTACATCTCTCACCATCCCCAGGCAGCATGGCCACTGTTGCCCAGTTGTAGCCCAACACATGTGGAGGCTGCCATGCTGAGAGAAGAGTTCTTTAGAGTTAAAGCCTTTGTTTTGTGAACTCTAGACTTTATCCCCACACATAACATGGGGATGCCTATGGATACTTCATGCTAACTGAGTTTACTGCCCAGGGCTGCCATATCTATAGAAAGTTTTACTATTCATCATGTCCTCCAAATGCCTTTAAGCTCTGCCACTTAATGTGAGAGCTGCTGGTTTATTTATAGCTGGCATCGTAATCACACTTGGATATTTTTAAAGCATCCTGCCTGGTGATACTGGAGTTGCTTTTGTTAATTCATTTGCATTAAGCCCCGTTGCTTGTCCAGTGATATTGGGACCAAGAAGAATTTCAGGAAATTTTGCAGAAGCTGCTCCTTAGAGCCAATATATCACAAAACATTAACAAATGCACAAACTATAAAATCTCTGCAATGAGAGTAGAGCACCAGAGTTGCAAAAGAGATGCAATCCCTAAAGCAGCTTCTACTACCTTGATGTCCTTAAGATGGGGCTAGTGTTACACTTCCCACCCTCCTCAGTGCACTGGATGTAGAAGGATGAGAGTTGTAGTTCAACACATCCAACATGTTGGGTTTGAGAAACAGTCAGTGCAGAGAGATGCTGTACATAAGAGCCTTTTACACTATACAGTCATAGCACTATGATTCCACTTTAACTGCCATGGCTGCATCCTGTGAAGTCCTAACATTTGCAGTTGCGGGGGGCACTAGAAAGCCCTCTGGCTGAGAATTCTAAAGGCTTATTTCTAAATGTCACATCCCAGTTTTCCCCAGGATGTTTCCGTGACAATTAAAGTGGACTCATACCACTGTAACTGTATAGTAGGCAAGGACCTTAAGGAGTGTTGTTTTGTACTTTTCCACAGATTCTCTTGATTACCATGGGCCGTGAGTAAGAGAATGTCCAATATTCAGAAATACTTAGCATACATGCTTAGTTTCTATTCTTCAATGAAAGAAAAATAATCATAAATAATACATCTTTCAACATATCCCACAGCCTTCAACACTGTACCTATAGGTTGGAGAGAAATCTATGGAAGTTGTCAATAATGTATTATTTTGATGTCCTTTAGTAATATGACTGTGGGCAAGATCCTATATCAGATGCTGTATGTGTCTGACATAGCTGTCTTTCTCAACACCACCTCTCCAACTTACCTTGTGAACTATGGATTCATTTATCTGTTGTAGAAGAGCAAGGTGTCCTGCCCAGGGCAGAGCAGGCAATTAATCAGCAATCAGCAGAGCAGGGCTTACTCACAAGGCAAGAGCAGGGGCTTGTCCAAAGAGTTCACATGCCAGAGTAAACAAATCTAAAGGGCAAATTCAAGTCATTGTCAAACAGGTAGAGGCTCAAGGTAGTCCAAATACAAGAGAACACAGCACAAGGCTTCAACAATCAAAAAAAAAAATCAATTGCTAACCTTAGAAGGGAAGGGCCAGCTGACAGCCTTTTTATCTTACTGATGCTGTTGCCACAGGTGTTCATTAGGGCTTGTTTGTTACTTAAACGCACTGAGCAGCACCACCTTTCTTTCTGACGTCTTCTCTCTTGCATGGTAAGAGACTGTGTTGCCTCATCCTTTGATATTTGTTCCCTTTGCTCAGGCACCTACTTTTGTTTGTTATCTTCTTCTGAGCAAGCTTCTGAGGAAACTCCTGCCCCTGGGGAAACTTCTGCCTTAGATTGAGAATCCTCCTTGCTGTCAGGGTTTCCAAGGCAGGGCATGACACAAGGCGATCTGCAGCAATGCATTCAGCTATTTTCCTGGAGCTGGACACATTGTGACAGGCATCCATAGAGACCTCCAGAGGTCTCTGGGATGTCCCTGAAAGTGACATCCTTGCATCCAGCTAAAGGAAGGTAGCTGGGCACATCACCACACATTCTCTCGCTCTCTGGCCACTTGAGGGCCGGGAGCTGCATGACTTACAAGGTGAGCTGGAGGAGCTTTTGAATTCTGACCTATGTAATGACCAAAAAAGTGAATGCAATATTATAAGACAGAGTTATGACACATTGCTTACTAACAGGTTGCCTGTCAGGATAGACAAACTTCCTGAAAAATAACCTGGTTTTGTTTTCTGAAAAAGCAATCAATGATGGTTTAAAGGAGGAGTCAGCAACACACAGTCATGTGGCCACATGTTGCCCATTTCCTCATGTTGTGGCACCTGCCACTGCCTTTATTGCATTGACCCCTGCTCTGCCAAATTTCAGTAGGGCCATGGAAAAGGTAAAGGACTGGTGGAGGTCCCCTTCCCTAGAGAGGAAGAAGCTCTTGAATCAACCAGTGGCACAAATATTGTTTTAGTTGTTTTGGTGTATGGACAACTTTGATGCACAAATACACCAATACACTTACAGAACTCCTGCATAAAAGGAATGTGCAAAACTATCCTCTCTGCTGAACTAGTTGAGAAAGAAACTTAGGTGCTTTATAGGCATACCAGAGCATCCACAGAGCTCTGAGGTTTGAGCAAGGTGTACTTTGGTTGTAGGACGCAGAGTGGCTGAGTTCACAGTAATGGCATAGATCCTATGATACTTTAACTTAAAGAAGCTCACATAAGAAAAGTGTCCTGTCTCACTGTGGTTACCTTACAACCTCTCTCTGGAAGGAGGAGCTTTTCCAAAAAATGTGATATGAAGGGGGGCTGTGGGGGGAGGGAAGATCAAGCATCGATCCTAAATCGTTAGGACTTCTCTGCACCCTGCACCACATTATTCAGAAGTGACCTCCAACTTGCTGGAGAGAACCTCCAGGGCTGCAGGTGACTGCTAGGGAAACAGAGAGGAAACAGAATTTTCCTTTTGTAAAGTTGCTTAACATCTTAGATTCAAGCCACTCTACTTACAGAGTGTTAAATACAAGATTTTTTTTAAAGCCAAAGTGAGCAATTTACTCTAGAAATCTCCTGAGATACGCTAGCACAAATCACTTCCACTAAAAGTGCTAAAAAGTAATGAAACAGCTTCAAGCACTTTGATGGTGCACCATTTCAGGTACCTGGGGATACCTGAGGTGATATTTCAGGGAAAGCAAAGTTCAATAATATCCATGATCCCTTCAGATACAGTCAAGGTTAAATTGCAAAAGCCAGACAATCGTCATTTCACAGCATTTCACATGCAATGCTTATACATGATCTTAATCAATTTTTACAGCAATCAGCGTCCATATTTAAACATCAAGCTAAACTGTAGTTTAGTGTGACACAAACAAGCTTCAGTGAATCTCAGGATTACCCCTCTCCTCTCCTCTCTTCTTACTGCTCAACCAGGAGAAAAATCTGCAAGGTTTCACTTCTGCCTTTGTTTAATCATGGTTTGCTGTGTCATCCAGACTGACAAACTGTGGTTTATATTAACTATAACCATTATATTAACTACAGCCTTTCTCACAGTAAGAAGAAAATTGCTAAAATTATGTGTTACTTCCCTTGAGACTGAAATTAGCAAAGAATAGCATCTCTTGTGGAGTGTTAAGCAAGTCTGGGATGGTGATGGCTGACAGCCAGGCAGAAGCACAGCGGAGCTCTCCCAGAGTGCTTCTGCCAGGCAGTAGCCATTTGGTTTGGGGGCAGGATTGTGACTGATTTGCAGCCGTTTGCAGCTTGGGGATACTGTTGTACAAGGAGGTGCTAAGTAAGTCCTTATGCAATTCCAGAAAAAAATACTTATATTAGTGTAATGCCCAGTTATGCTATCATGTGTCAGAAATAAAGTTCTGGCCTGTGTCTATAAAAATGTAGATACAATATTATCATAGGTCTATTTACAAGTTATAGTTTGCTGATGGTATTTTCTGTAATCTTTTTGAAATTAGTTTTTGTATATAACTCCTCTGTACAACTCTAAGCAGCATGTTACAATATCACAAGAAGTTTCTGGGTGACTGCATTATGACAGTGACCTGTTTTAGGTCCTAAATTTGCAGTTATGTTTACTTGACCCCATTACTGAAATCAAATTTTATAGGTAGAAGACCTTTAATTATTCAAATATGATAGTTAGCTAATCTCATTATGCTTTTTCAGCCCATTCCCATTTTAGTGTTGCTCTGTATCTCACTCATCAATCTGAATGGATGTACATTCAAACATTTGGGCTGGATGTCTGTGGAATTATCTGAACTTGTATGTGTAAATGTTTCACTGATGTTCAGCAATCTAATTCAAATAAATGCCTCATGATATATATTTAAATATGGAAAGTTAATTAACTAATTGTTTCAATTTAAAAAAAAAGTTGTGCCAAGAAACCTCATTGCAAAGTTATCTTCTAGCAACATTGTTTCATTATGGCCATTTCTGCACTAGACTGTTATAGTGCTAATATTTCCACTTTCAACAGCCTATGGAATCCTGGGGTTTGCAGTTTCGGGAGGGGTCAAGTGGCCCCTCCTGAAACTGCAAACCCCAGGATTCCATAGGATGTTGATAGTGGAGTAATAGCACTATAAATAACAGTCTAGTGCGGAAATGACCTATGTGAGCTTGAATAGTCTTAGGCTTGTGAGGAATGTATGCCTATAAGCTTTAGCAGGTGATTCTAAACACATGTCTTCAAGGCGCAAGCCACTAAAGAAGGGTTCAGTGTTAAGAAAAAGGTGGTAAGAACACAAATCAGATAAGTTCCAATTAGATAATGAAGCATTGTTCTGCTAAGAGGAGTTCATTTAGGGCATCAGGGTGGCCAATTGTGGGACCACATCCTTGGCAGCTGACATTTTTTGGTTTGGCAGCAGTGAATGTTTGAGGGGAAAACATTACTTTCACTTTAAAGGAAAGTATGTGGAGAGAATGCAGCATGTTTCAAGAGAGAATCTTGCTTTTCAAGAAATGTGATTTCCCCTTTAAAACAAATTGCATACTCCCTACACATACTCTTTTAGAGCTAGAATGTGTATTTTTTTAATGTTGTCATTGCCATACCACTGTATTTTGGCAGTGTACCATCACAAAATGTGGATAAAGGATGCTACATACAGCCTATGGAATGTAGGTTACCAATTCCTGTGCTATACAAACACAGGTGGTTCTGATGTGCCACACAAATATGTCAGAACAGGTCTTCTCATTTTGTGATATAAGAGGGTCAAAGTCAAAATTCTTCCCCAGAATACCATGTTCATACACTGCACCATTTGAGCTGAGATTGAGAAATGCAGGCTGAAGCAATTTGTGAAAGTGAACAAAGCTGTGAACAGTTCTTTATACTTGCCAGAGTAAATCCCCTCCCTGTAAACATCTCCTTGTTAAACAAGAATTATAAGAGTTTGGGAAAGCTATTTTTTGGACTACAGCTCCCATAACCTCCCACTGGTGGGGGGATCTATAAATCGCAATCTAAAAAAGTAATTTTTCCATGTTCTATGTCTGAGCAGAGCAGGTTTGAGAACTCTTCATCCTTGACCCAGGGTTAGCAGTGGTTCCCGATGTTACTTTGTGTTTTCACAGTGGTCAACACTTGTTGGAGGCTATATAATATGTTGCAATTCCAGCATAGCAGAGTCACTAAGGATTCGGAGACTGCAGATAACACTGCAGACTAGACAGCAAACTGGAGCCATGTAGACTGGACTCTCCCATGTACAGTGATGTGGTGGCAAGAATCTTGGCTTTGGATGTGGGAAATCCAGGTTGAAAATTCCACTTTAGTGATGAAGCCTAAGGTTCTTTTTCCTCAACCTATCTTTTCCCATTGGGTGGCATTTCTAGGGTTGCAGCTGGTTTGAGCTTCTAGGAGATACATGTGATGCAAACGTGATAAATGAAAAACAGTTATTTCCCCCTCCCTTATCCATCTTTTTCTCTGGCACTCTTAAGCCTGCTGTCAATGTTGTTTTTTTTAAATTGCTAATAGGATAAATAACTATATTGTCCTTTGGTTAAATATTTTCTGACACATAATGTGTGCTGAACAATTCTTCATCTATTGCATTAACTGAAGAATAAACTAGTATCATTTCAGATTATTATATTGTTTAGATGAATGTAGCTCTTCCTCCCCAAACTTTGCTCATCTCATTTATTCTCCAGATGCACTGACAACTTGCTGACAACAGCCTTTGCCTATATCCATTTACCAAGTCATGTTGCTTCATTCCCCTACCTGCAGTACAGCAAATGTGCAGTCTTTTTTCTCATCGCCTCTGCTAATGCTCTTGGTGCTCAAGAGCTGCATCCCACTCTGGCAACTATAAACCTTTCCTCCCTGGCTTCTCCTTATCACACCATTGTAGTCTCATCTCTGACTCAATTTCTGCTGCCAGAATGATCCATTCCAAATCTCTCATTATTCAGATCAGATAATATGCTGTCTGGGTTTACCACTTAATCCACCACTTTTCCACCAGGTGGGAAGCTCTGCCTGAACTTCCTCTGCCACCAAATGTAAAGACGTTCAACAAATGTCACTGTTACCACCAAGGGTGAGCGAAGACTTTCCCTTCTTTCCATCTCTGCCACCAATGTGAGGACCTCCTCCTCCTCTCCTACTGCTGTGGACGCCATTTGTGGAGACCTCCTAGATGCCCTCTGTACATGTATGAGATGTTACGCAATTTGTATCCCCTACTGGGCACCCCATCTCTTTACTCACCACTGCCTCCACATGCACTTTGGTCATTTCTGCACTATGCTGTTTTAGTACTATTATTCCACTTTCAATATCCTGTGGAATTCTGGGGTTTGTAGTTTACTGAGGTCAAAGAGCTCTCTGGCTGAGAATTCTAAATGCCCCTCCCTAAACTGGAAGCCCCAGGATTCCATAGGTATTGTAAATGGAACAGTAGCACTATAACAATGTAGTGCGGAAATGGCTTTTTTCAGAATCTGAGCTTTCTCATATACAGTGTTTCCAGAGGCCAAAAGCATATAAATATAAAAATCAATGGATTCAAAATACAAATACAAGAAAAGAGATTCCACCAAAACATTAGGAAGAACTCCCTAACAGTAAGAGCTGTTCAGCAGTGAAATAGACAGCTGAGGAGGATGGTAGATACATCTTCTTTTGGAAAGTTGAAGGCCAACTTTCAGCAGCTTTCTCATTGTGTATTCCTGGATGGGCAGGGGTTGGACTTGATGGCCCTTGTATTCCTTTCCATCACTTATGATTCTGTGGTTATGGAGCAGAGAACATAGCCAAAAGGGATAACACATATGATTGAGTTCCTCTTAGCAACACAACATGGCCAATCTTTGAGCCTTTGAGACACCCAATTTTATGTTTATTTGTGCATTGTCCTGGCTGCCAGCGGCCCAAGACCACTAGAATTACAGGCTCTGTGGACTTTTCCATCCCACCCTGCCCCTCTCATTAGTCCTGCCAGCCACATGGTTCAGGAAAGAAGATTTACAGACAGTATATAAAAAGAGCTCTACCTCATCTTCCACATCAAATTGTTGAGGAGCTTTCTCAAGCTTGGTGCAGCTCAGTTATTACAAACTTGTTTACTCCCTAGGAAAAAAGAAAAGCCACATTACATGTTGATAGATCTAATCAAAGAATCCAAGGTCCTCACTTTGCAAGAGCTGAGCGGGCCTGTTGATAAGAGGGTAACTTGGAGTTCTTTCATTTACAGGGTTGCTGTAAGTTGAAGTTGACAGCAGTTAAAATAATAATTACTATATATACTTGTGTCTAAGTCAACCTTCTGTATAAGGCCACTTCCACACTCCACTGTTATAGTGCTATTATTCCATTTTCAACATTCTGTGGAATCCTGGGGTTTGCAGTTTAGGTAGGGACATTTAGAATTCTCAGCCAGAGAGCTGTTTGGCCTTAGCAAACTACAAACCCCAGAATTCCACAGGATGTTGAAAGTAGAATAATAGCACTATAGCAGTGTAGGGAAGAAATGGCCAAAGTGTTTGAAAATTCCCTCACCGCTCTCCTCCATCACTAGGCTGGGTTAATCTACTAGCTAAACCAATTAATGTTTGTAGCCTTAATCATAGTCCGTTCTTCATATTATTTCAGCTTCTGATTTTCAGTTTTTCAATTTGTAAGGACACTGGCCATTTCCACACTACACGGTTATAGTGCTATTATTCTACTTTCAAGAGGGGCCTTTAGAATTCTCTGCCAGAGATCTTTTGGGCCTCAGTAAACTACAAAGCCCAGAATTCCACAGGATATTGAAAGTGGAATAATAGCACTATAACAGTGTAGTACAGAAATGGCCACTGTTAATTGACTTCCCTACATGGGTAATAGGAGTGACAATCCAGTAAGTGTGTATGTCACAGGACTGGGAAATACTGTACTAACTGGACAGGAAGATTCATGACATTCACATGGAGAGATACTTGGATCTACAAAATGAGCAAGAGCACTTGGAAAGTTAATTTTAAGATGAATAAGTACACACTGAATCCATCTATAATTGAGGACTGGTGGAGTGATGCTGCTCCCTCAGTTATGGATAGCTTCAGTGGGTCATTATAGCCATTAAAAATAACTTTTTGACCTGTGACATGGCAGATCACGCCATTTGCTTGTCAATAATTCCACCTTCAGTCTGCAGTGTCTTCACTATCTCCATCAAAAGAAAATATGAGTATGGCGTATTTTTAAAAATGTTCTATATTTTGAATGTGTATGTAACAGTTTTAAATTCATACTTTAATTGGATTGATTGGTTAACGCTTTTAAAACTGTTGTATTACCTATTGTAAATACCAATAAATAGGATCTTGCAAGGACTGCAAAAAAACACCGCTAGCTCACAAATGTAAAAGACCTCTGATTTCTACTCGAAGTACATGATACAGTTCTAAATACTGCCAAAAGATGCACAAGCTAAATAAGCAACAGTTTAAAGCCTCAGTTTATGAGGTGCTTCAAAATATTTAATTTTTTCCGTTACAGTCTGTAAAAGTACTGTAATACACTCTTAAATTTAAGATAGGGCAGGGACAGGAATCATGTAAGTCTACAGACGAGCTGTGGCCACCAACATTATTTTTGGTGCCCCTCCCCACAAACACCCTTAAAAACTGCACTGCTGAATTTTGGTGGAGAACTATGTTGCTGAAATTTGGCGGCAAATGTGGGAAAGCCCCATTTTGCTTGCTTTAAATACCTCATAGTGGTTTGCCACTGAAATCTGTCAGCAAAAAGGGGAAACGATGTTTTAAGCAAGCAAATTATTGCTTTAAATGGCTTGTCGGGGTTCACCAACAAATTTTGATGGCGTTTAAGTGCACTTAAAGAAAGCGACATGTTTCTTTTAGATAGGGCTCCCCTTGCCTGGCGTTGTTCCCAAACTGTGGTGGACTACAGCAGGGAGTACAAAATTGGGCTCTGGACAGGCTGAAGTTGCAGAGCCCTGTCTTGAAGCCTCAGGATGTCTCAGGCTGCCCCAGCTATAGAGACTAATGGTTAAGGCAGTTTTCTCTGTTCATATGTCCCTCCGTACTGCTGCCTGTCATCATGCTTTGCGCACTGCTTTCCCATAACCCTTTGCTATCTGCACTGTACACCTGAGAGAACTCCCAGTTTGTGAGCTATGCTGTTGATATGCAAATCACCCACACTCCCAGTTCATGTCACACAAGGTACCCATATATACATACACTGATGCTGCTTTGATCTTTTCAGCTTGGCCATAAAGTATGGAAGGAACGGGAAATGCACATTTCCCCTATGTGCATTTCCCCTATGTAGATGGATTTATTATATTCCACAGTGGCAGGAGAAGCATCCATCTCACTCTGAGGCACCTCAGTTGAAAACCGTGGTGCTGAGCGGGCACGCAAAGAAAGCCCTAAGGCTTCTGATTCATCACCACGGGATTTGTTGCCAAACCCAGCTTTGCAGAAAAGAAGCCAGGCAAAGGCAGCTTGAGCTGCCCTGTGGACCATGGTTTTCTCTAAAAACATGGGGACTGTCTACCCAGCAAAGTGTTCCAGAAGTCTGGCTGTCGCTCAGCCAGGGAGGCAAGAGTACTGTAACACCAGGTGGAAAAACAAAACTTGCAGGTCAGACTACAGGAGAACTGTTTAACTTTCCATCCTGGCTGGTCCTGCCCACTGAGGAAGCTTATCTGTTTCATTTTATTATTTGCAGTGGGCAGTTAGTTTAAAAAGAATAATTGCAGGATGTAACCCATGCTCCACTCAAATGTTTTAGCCGGGGCTGATGCGAGGAAAAGAATTGTGGTTTTGTTGTTGTTGCTGCTGCTGTTGTTTAAAGGGGGGGGGATCATGATTTTCGGAGTCTGACCTCTTGGCACAAGGGAGAGATTTATCAGAGGGGGCATGTGACTGGTGAAGCAAGAGACACACAACCCCGGCTTGAAGGAAACAGCTGCTCATTTATGCGTTTGCACTTGGCAGCTGGACAAAGAAAGGAGATGTTTGTGTTGAATACCTCTGCAGAACCCAGTACAGTAAGTGATTTTCCTTGTTGTCATTGGGCTCCCTGTCTGTATGTGTATATGTTTATGGTTGTTGGGTTGCTGTTGTTGTTTTTAAGCCACCCATGCCTCTTAGCTTCTCTTTGAGCCCCGTGCAAGATTCCCTCACAGCTGAGGTGCAGTTTGCCACCTCGCAGATCCAAAATTAGCAGTCTTTTTTTTTTTTTCCCCAGGAGTCATTATTTAGTAAGACTGTTCTTGGCATAACGGAAACAAAATGGAGAACTCCTGTTTTCCTTCAGAGGGATTGAAAGGGTTGGCTCTTCTGGTCAGTTATGGCATGGCTTGCCAAGTTCAGCCCAGAATAGGGATCCTGCACCTTTAAGGAACAAGAAAGAATGTCCTGCTCCTATTGTGGGGTTGTAGTGGAGAAAGTGCACCTGGTAAAGTTTTCCCTTCTGCAAAACAATTAATGATAGCAGGGATGCTGTCTTATTTTGGAAGTGGGTAGTCTTGCTCAAGGTCTGGTGGATTTGTTTTCCTTGGAATGCTGTGAAGTGGGTCACAGTGTAAAGCCAGCCCTGTGTTTCAAGTTTAACTGCGCCATTGCGCTTTGCAAGGAACTCATTCAAAACACAGTTTCAGGGGTTATTCGTGGTTTTTTTGAAAGAGGACCTACTTTTGTTTGCTTAATAAAAATGAAATGGGCAAATGCTGTCTTACATAAATGAGACTGAAGGCTGCTTGTGAAGACTTTATTGTTATTTGCATAATTATAGTATGTGGGGTGGGGGAAACTGTCTTGTAAGAGGTAGCAAGTTTCCCAAATACTACTGGCCTTTAGAATTTGCTTATATTTTTGGAGGGTGTCTTTTAAAAGAATCTGGTTGACCCCATAAGAAGCAGGGTCTGAGAGCAAGAGCTGGTGCCTTTATGCCATTCTTGTGAGCTTCCTGGATAGGTTGTTGAATGGTGAGGAAAAAGGAATCTGAACTGTATGGATCTTTCATCATATCTTGGATCTGCTGGTGAAGGGGCTTTTCCTAGGTGAGTGCTGCATACTTTCCAGCATTTCACAGATGAAAACTGGGACACATGGGACTAAGTAAGGACAGAGGGTAGTCAAGATGTCAAAATTATTAATAAGGAAAAACCCACTAACTAAGATAGCCTGCAGCAGTTCCCATTTCCAGAGCCTACTGGGAAGGGCAAGGTGTCTTCTCCCAGTTTGCAGTGATTGAATTAAACTGAAGAAAAAGTGGGAGGAGGACAGAGGCACTGGCCATTTCTGCACTACACTGTGATAGTGGTATTATTCCACTTTCAACAGTCTATGGCATTTTGGGGTTTGCAGTTTAGGGAGGGCATTTAGAATTCTCAGCCAGAAAGCCCTTTGGCCTCAGTAAACTGCAAACCCGAATTGCACAGGATGTTGAAAGTGGAATAATAGCACTATAACATTGAAGTGGGGAAATGGCCACTTAAACATTTTAAAAGCAACCAAAAAAAAAAGTATGAGACCCTTGGCAATTCACAGTATGCATTAAAACAAATATAGTTAAAACAACAGATTCAGACAAAAGAAAAACTGCTGCAGCCACTCCTAGCGTGTGTGTTCTTCCTCATAAATACAGTTTGGCCCCACTCTGATGTAGCTTGGCCACTTGTGCTCCATTTTACATCTGTCCAGTGTTGGAAGGGTACGTTGCCTTTCAAAGCTGCAGTTTCCCTAGACAGAAAAAAGGCATATACACGTAAAAGAACTATATTGAGACAAATAGCTGCTGAGAGGAGGGCTGTTTTCATGGAGAAAGCAAGAAGGGGTTAGTTAATCTCTTTTGTTCTCTGTCATAACTCCAGTCCAGATGTACACTTTGCCACCTGCAGTTGCTTTTTGTAAAATGTTTAGGATGACCAGAGATGCAGCCATGCATCTTTGCTGCCATATCTAATTTGACTCTCAGATCCTATTTTAAAACAATTTCAGACCACTTTTACTTAACAAAAATGTCAGAATGGTTTCTGTAAAAAAAAAAAAAAAAAGTAGATAGGATAAAATCAATTGCTAAAGGAATAAATTAGCAAAACTAATGCAAACATTAACAAAATAAGAAAATAATGTGGAAAATGTCAAAAGAAGGTTGGAATCTATTGCTAGTGCTAACTAGTCCCAACAAGAGTAGACTGACAGAATCAGTTGCAGAATGGCTAAGTCAACAAGTCATGCAGCTTCCACTGTTTCAGTTGGTGACTTGCAGCTAAATTTGGGCCTAAGTTTTGTGTTGATGGTAGAAACACTCAAGACTGGACTCTTACCTGGTCTCCAGGGGGTGAACATTCTATGTGGTGACACCACAGCAGAAAAGAGTCTTTTCTGCCATGCAGTCTGTCTGATGAATTGCATTGGGCCTTTAACTGAGAAGATCCCTAGGACTGACGCTTAGGCTTGTAAGCGTAACCTTTTTGTACTGCAGAACTCAGAAATGTCCTGTCAGCATGGCCATGCTGGGGTCTCTGTGGATCTAAAAAAGTAAAATTCCCAAGATCACAACTGTCCTCCCATCAAACTAGAGTGCCTTCATCAGAGTTTCTTCTTCTGTGTTACAGTTTGAAGAGAAGATTTGAACAGCTGCAGAATTTTTAGACTCACTTGAGAAGAAGCATTAGAAATGTGACTTTTCCAAGAATTATTAATGGTAAAGAAGGAGTGCCAGTGTGTGATAGTGGTTTGAGTGTTGGACTAGGATTTTTGGGGGGACCAAAGTGTTAATCCCTGCTCAGCTGTGGAAACTCACTGGGTGACATTGGGCAAGTCACAGTCTCTCATCCTCAGAAGAAGGCAATGGCCTTTGTACAAATCTTGCCAAAAAAGCCCTATGATAAGTTTGTCTTGGGGTTGCCATAAGTTGGAAATGACTTGAAGAGCAATAACAACAGCAAAGGAGTATAGCTTGGAGGGTGTCCCTCATGGCAGACCAGTGATTGATATTGTGAGTTTTTGAACTGAATTTAGTGACTTGGCTTCTTTTTTGTCAGTTAGAGCTTTGTCAAGCAGAGGTGACCCCAGGGCATTTCGCTGCCTGGGGCAGAGTAGCAAATAAAGCCCCAGTCTTTAAGCAAGGTGTACAGTGCCTCAGTTAGGTTACTAAAAAGTCCTCTTATTTTATTAATTTAATTTATATCCTATCTTCTTCCAGTACAGGACCTAAGCTTGCTTACAAAGTAAATTAAAGGTGAAACTATTCAGCTGTGACATGAAAGAATTATTTAAAAACAATTAAATACAATAACATATTAAACTCAAAACATGAAGTTAGAACAGTAAGAACAAGAAAATGTGGAAACAGGTGCAACATCTCCCATTAAACTTAAAATTAAGGCACTGAATTTAATTTGCTGCAGCAGCCAATTAGAGGTCAAAAAGCTTGTCTGAATAAGCAAGAGGAGAACAGAGGGAGGACTGACATCCCTCACATGGAAGGGACTTTCATAACTTGGGAACAGCCACTGAGAAGCCCCTGTCTCATTTCTCCAACAAACATGCTTGTGATGGAGATGGACCATAGAGAAAGCTTTTCCCTGGAGATCTTACACAAGGGCACACTTGTATGGGGAGGTAGAGTCTGCCAGCTAGTCTGGACCTAAACCACATAGGGCTTTATGGATAAGAACCAGCATGTCCACGAAGACTTAAGTGAGAGTGAAGACTAAGAGCCAATGAAGCTATCAAAACAAGGCTTTTCTGTTCTCCTGTGTTCAACTTTAGTCATCAGTCTGGTCATAGCATCTTGGGCTTGTTGAAATTTCAGAACATTTTGCAAACATAGCCTCAGAAAGAGTGTGTTACAATGTTCCAGACAGGAGGTAACCATGGTATTTGTCACTGTGACCAAAGCAGACAACTTCCAGAAATGAATATCACTAGCATACAAGTTTTATGTGTACAAAAGCAATTCTGACTGATGCTCAGGGCAGAGTCCAGGGCAGAGTCCAGGAGTACAGCCTAATTGCAAACTTGTGTCTTCAGGGAGAACATAACCCATCCAACATAAGCTGAACTTTTGTTCCCTGATCTGCTTTTTGACTGACCAGGAGCACCTCTGTCTTGTCTGGACTGAGCTTCAGTTTGTTCATTCTCATCCAGTCCATTACTATTCCAGACCCTGGTTAAGCATCAAAATGGCTGAACAGATATTGCACCTTTGTACTAAAGGTAGAAAACTAACCAACTACTTGCTTCCTTGATACCATATCTCTGCTACTTGAGGCAGCTTCCTCTTCCTTCCTGATTATAGGAAAAGGGATGGATCTGAGCACATCCCTCAAAAAAGGGATGGCAGAAAGGATTCACAGATTTCTGGCCCTGGCCCTGAGTGTCAGGACCTAGATGCTCTTCTCCAGTTCTCAGGGCAAGGCAGAGGAGTCTCAAGGCAAGAGAATGGTGTTACCCTGATCTCTGGGGGTCCCGGGAGGGACCCCTAAATAACCAAACAACAACACAACTTTGGGGAAAATTAGCTGGAGCACTCACTAAAGCTAGCAAGGGGCAGGGTAACTTAGCAGGATCTTGCAACCCAGCATCTACGGGGTCAGGTCAGTCAAGCAGTCAGACCGTTTGAAATAGCAAGAATGATGTTTTATTAAGCACAGACAAATATTAAAGACACCACAGTCACACAGCTAACTAAAGAATCAGAGATTGACTTGAAATAGGGATTTTTAGAGGGAAATGGGTGATACGACACCTGTCTTGTAGTCCTGGACCCTGAGAGCGAAGTTGGAGTGCAGTGAAGAAACTCGGAGTGGTAGAGTGGTCCAAGCGATCTGGGGTTGAGCAGTCTCAGTTACCGGAACTGAGGGGGAAGGCTCACCGGGCAAAGCGGCAGCAAGGCGGTCTGGAACTCAGGAGCGATCCGAGGAAGGTCTCGGAATCGGGGGTTTTTATAGGGTGAATTATGACTGCAGGCCATACCTTACTCGGTGAGAACAATACGTTTTAGGAGCGGGACAAAGCCTTGGAAAGGTCAGGTTTTAGCATGATTGACTTAGAGCCGAATTAACAAAAGTGTAGCCAGTATGCAAATGCGGAGCGCTTGGTACAGCTTTGTCAGGTTGCCTGCTTGCGGCAGGGAGCCTTTGTTAATATTGCGCATATGCAATGAGGTGTTTGCCGGAGAGGTCCCTGAAGCGATGAACCAGCTGTATCTGGCCTGCCTGGTGAAGAATGGAATGTCCAGCAATTATCGGCCATGTCTGTTTACATGCTTGTCCGGAGGCCTCACAAACACGTGGAGCGGGGTGGCAGAGGAAAGCCGAATTGTTTGATATCAAAGAGATATTGAGTGCCATCTCCGGGTAGGCCTGGACCGCAGTAACAATGGTCTTGAAAAGTGTCTCTCTGTGTGTACACGCACGTACATGTATACATAATCTTCATTACTTAGATTGTGTGTGTGTGTGTGTGTTTGATTTGAATGGTATATCCTGTGTAACTATGGTTGATAATTTATCATGCTTAATGATATCATCAGGTGCTGACCCTTGTAATATCACCCTTGTAGTATCACCAGGACCCACCTCTTGCATAGCCCTCAACATTGAACAGATGCAAACTGGGACATGTGTGGCCAAGCAACATCAGAGTGTGGTCAAATTGGTTAAAGATATTAATGAAGAAGAACATATAAGATAGGAAAGGGTGCAGCAGTTTGCAAGAATAAGATTCTGCACCCCTCCTTCCCTCATTGAGTACAATCTACTTTTGCACTTTGAACTCAGTTTGCAGCAACTGAAGTAAGCTGAGGGCAAAGGGGGAAAGTGGACGGGCAGACAGACAAACTTGGATATTTTAAAAGCAGCAGAAAAAGTGAGAAGACAGAGAATTAATCAGGACTGTCCCTGTCAAATCAGGACAATTGAGGGGTATGTTCTTCCAGCATCATGAAGAATCATCTCCAGGTCTCATCTTTTGACCCCAAACTCTCAGGGCCTGGGATAGTGCTGACCTTGTAACCCCTTAAGTACCAGACCATGTTAAAAATATCTTGTTTTCTCTATATTTTGGGGCCCCATACCTTCAAAATTACATGTGTTTCTACAGTGCATAATTCCCTCACTCTCTGATTTTATGTGTGTATACACACACACACACACACACACACACGTGTGTGTGTGTGTGTTTAACTTATGGTAAGATTCCATTGGAAAGAGAAAGGAAGGGAAGAAAAGAACAGTTGTTTATAGCAGGGCCCAGGAATGTGTGAAATGGCAGCTCCCACTTAGGAGTTGCTAGAAACTGCATTTGGTGAGAAGGTGATAATGTCTTTGCTGTAAATGGATTGGTGAATTTCAGAGTCAAAAGAAAAGAAAGAAAACATTCATGAACACCAGGATGAAAATAAACATTCAGAAATTGACCCAAACTAGTCAGAGACAGGTAATGCTAACTCCTCAGTGCATCAGAGGAAATGGATTGGAATTCACAGAAACTAATGCTTAAATAAACCAGTTAGTCTTAAAGGTGCTGCTAGATTGCTCCCATTTCTTTCTTACAGATCAAAAAAGTGTCAGCAGATACCAAATATAAAACGTAAAGACACTGTCCTGCCAGATTCCTAGATGTGTTTTTACATCTGATGAGAGAACCTGAAAGGTGATTGATTTGTAAAAACACTATCATTATGATAAGGAATAAACTTTCAAGCAAAGTGGCCACATATATGATGCTTTCACAAAACCACTATACCCTGAAAGAGCCACCTCCATAGCAAAGTAACCGTATCAAAAATGTCCCTGTGCATTGGCTTTAATTCTCATACACTAGCACTGAAGACCAGGCATTACAGATTGGACAAACTGGCAGAAAGTTTTATTGAGCTGGTGCTGTATTTACTGAAGGATCTTGAATGAAATTATCAAACTCTAATGGAGAAAAATATGAACAGTTTTGCTTATATAGTAATTTTAGTAAGCAGATATGCAGTAATAAGAAATATGTTAACCTAGTGGCTTACTGTTACCCTAATTTTCTGGGAGTCCTGGAGGTCCTGGTCACCAAGTCAGTTATTTTGAGTTCAGGGAGGTCCCGTTCACCAGATATGTTGCCTGAGTTTCCGGGGGTTCCAGTCACTGCCTGAGTTCCGGGGGATCCCTCAAAGTACACCTAGTCTGACCCTGATTTTAAGGGGGTTTCCAGGTTGCACCAAGCACGCACCCAGCACACACGAGAGGTAGAGTAACCTTGCAAGACCTTGTACCCAACTTCTACGGGGTCAGACCGAGTCAAAACCCAGTCAAAATGAAAATATAATTATTTTCTTTATTTAAAACTTAAGTCACTACACACATACGCACTCACTCATGCAGACCTAAGAAAAATAAAGGGAGGAAAATTGTTAGGGGATTTGAAGAGCATCGGGGGAATACTACACCTGATCCAGAAGTCCAGGGATCCGAAAAAGAGCCAGAGAGTCAGGAGCGGTGATGCTCAGCACATGGAGGCTGAGGAGAAGGCTCGGCGAACGGAGCGGCAGCAAGGTGGGGAGGAAGCCAAGAGTGATCCAAGGACACGCTCAAAAACTGGGGGTGGTTATAGGGGGAAATGTGCCTGGAGAGTAGTCTGGTCCTGGGGAGAACAGTGGGTTTCGGAGTTGAAACAAAGCCTCCGAAAGGTCAGTGCTTAAGATGATTGCGTTTTTACAGGGTTGTCAATAGTGCAGACAATATGCAAATAGGGAGCGCTTGACAGTTGTGTAGTCAGACGCGCTAATCCTGTCAATTTGACGGTTCGGAGCTGAGAACCTTTTGTGTGCTTGGTGCATACTTAAATGTGCTTTGATTTGTACTTGTCTGGAGGTTTCCTGAAGCGGCATGATGGAATTTTACTGGCCTGACCATGTTTTTTCTTTGTAATTTTCAGCCATTTGGCCGTGCCGGTATGCGTGCTCATCCGGGGGCCTCTCAGGCACGTGGAGGGGAATATGTTTAATAGCCAATTTATATTAAATTGTAGACCCGGGGTTCAGGCATATCCATCGCAGTAACATTACTTAGATACTCTGTGTGGATGCTCCCTCAGTTCCCTTTGCAGTGGGATAGGTATGGGAGACTGCGTGTTCTTGCTGATAGCACTGAGGTTATCGAGCTTCCTGATAATGAACGAGATTAAGTTCCTGTTCTTCTGGAGAGAATTTGGGATAGCAGCCTCGCTGTTGTCATTACAACAGTTACTCCACTGCAGTTTTGTTTTGTTTTGGCTTTGCTGCTTGTGCTGTTTTATGATGCTTTATATTTTATAGCTCTTTTGAGATGCAAGGATGGAATATAAATATTTCAGATAAACAGATTGGGTCTATTTCTTCCATGAAACCAGTTGTGCTTTCAGGCTACACTGTTTCTCTATATTTAATCAAATAAACTGTATAAGTGTAACTTTTCTTTCTCCAGTAATTGAATGCCAAACAAAAGGAATGAACAGAGTAAAAATTATACCATATACTCCCTAATAGATGGGAAATCTATTTTGAAAAAGAACAATTAAAAATTAAGATTTAACCCAAGTATAAAGCCATAATCTTTACATCTGAGTTATACAAGTGGAGGAGAGCCTATTGGGATCAGTCTTGGAGAAGCCAGGGTTAGAACCCTCAGTTGCCTACTCTGATAGATTTGCCAGGCACTTTGAACAGCTATTATTATTATTATTAGTAGTAGTAGTAGTAGTAGTAGTAGTAGTACTTACCGGTATTTGTATCCTGCTTTTTTCTCCAGGTAGGGACTCAAAGAGGCTAACAACAATTAAAAAAAACATAGTTAAAACTTACAGAATACAAAAATTAAACAATAAAAAACAAAGGAGTGTTACAATCCATAATTAAAAACTCAAAACACTCATCAGCAACACAGTATCCAGCGCATTCTATTAGAAAGGCCATATATAATCACACATCAAACTCCTGACTGAATAAAAACAGACGCCAATCACTCGGGAGTTGCATAACTGTTCCCATTCATTCAGAACTTGATGCCAACATTATTGCAGAGTCTAGGGTGTCCGGTGTGCCATCTGATCAGTTTTCTTGGGGTCAGTTTCAGTGCGGCAGCCTGAGGATGTGGACAAGACACTTGAATCAGTCAGTCCCACCACGTGGAGTCTTGACGCTTGCCCGTCTTGGCTCTTAAGATCTAGCAGATTTAGATTGAGTAGGTGAGTCCAGGGAGTGAAAAAAGCCTCGCTACGCCACATGGAGGTGCCTGCTGCCTTGAAGGAGGCTGTAGTACACCTCTCCTAAAGAGGACCCTCCAGGACCCAGAGGTACATGATAACTACTGCCCTGTCACTAGCCGTGAGGTATAGTGGTTAGAGCGATGGACTGGCCATTTCTGCACTACACTGTTATAGTGCTATTATTCCACCTGCAGCATCCTGTTCACTGAGATTGTCTGGCTGAGAATTCTAAATGCAGCTCCCTAAACTACAAACCCCAGAATTCCACAGCATGTTAAAAGTGGAACAATAGCACTATAACAGTGTAGTGTGGAAATGGCCTCTGACTTGGGAGACCAGGATTTTATCTCCCTCAGTCACGGAAGTCCGTTGGGTAACCTTGGTCAAGTCAAACTCTCTCAGCCTCAGAGGAAGGCCAAAGCAAACCCTTTCTAAACAAATTCTGCCAAGAAAATCCCATCATAGGTTTGTCTTAAAAACGTCTTGAAGATACACAGTAACAACAACAACAGCAACAACAAAAAGCACTAATATCCTGTATTTGAGCAAGGTGCTTGAATGTGTGACGGCTGGGCAACCTCAGATGTTCTTGGAGGAAACATTATAGCTATAGTTAGCAAAGTAGATGTGTTCCTGGACATCACTTCTTTAACAGAAAATTTGGTCCTGGGGTAGAAATAACATGGTTCCTACATGGCAGATAGGAGCAGTTCAACAACTTGCAGCAAAACTTTTATTCAGTACTAACAATATCCAGATGTGAAATGAAACACCAGGTCAAGTAGGCTTGAATAAGTAAGCAAAAACATTTTGAATTTTATAGAGACCATTTCGGTTCTTCCAAAATGCATCTAGGGTTTCTTTTTTAAAAAAAAACAAGCTTCCACTTTTCTTATGATTTACATTTTGATGATTAAACTTAGAACTCTGTGTTTTTAATCTGGTTGGAGCTTCTAGCGAAGCAAGGCAAGTCTGCTTTCCCCTTTTCTCTCTGTTTCAGTGTTCATGCATGCTCTATAAGGAATTTTGGAGTCAGCTGTTCTTTTGCTTTTCTATTGTAGGCAGGCACACACAACCTACAATAGATTCAGCTGAAGTAGAATCCCACTCTTTCCCAAATCAAGATTTATTGCGTTGTTTATGGCAGACACACAACTACAATCTGACAGTGAAAGTCTATGTTTCTCCAGCCCCGCTTCACCATCCTCCCAGTGCCAATTCTATTAGAAAACTTCCACCTAGACAGAGGGTGAGGAAGAAAGGTGAGGCTGGTCAGGCATGAAAAGATTTTGTAAAAAGAAGTTTATGGTATTTGTCAGAGGCTTTGTAACTGAGGCATACCTGTATCTGGACCCATTTCTGTCTTGTTTCAAGCTATTTTATGGTATTGAGACAGTCTTGGTCACTCTGACTGATGACCTACTCCCCATCAAGTACTACCTTGTTGATCCTCCTGGATCTCTCAGAGGCTTTTGGTACCATTGATCATGATATCTTACTGGACCTGCTCTGGTGGATGGGAGTAGAAGGCATTATTTCACAGTGGTTCCACTCCTATCTAAAAGATCAGTTCCAGAGACTAGCATTGGGGGATCCCTGCTCAGCCCCATGGCCATTGTGCCGTGGGGTATTGCAACTCATGATGGATGGCCCCGGTTTTCTGACAGTGGAAGGGAGATGTCCGTTGAATGACAACAGACCTCATGTGGGGAAAGAGAATCTTTTGATGTCCGTGGAGCTGGAGGTTAGCTGGATGGAAACGTAGATATTTGGGTTCAAAGGACTGAAGCCCCCCTTGGTGTAGGTCAGACCAGGTAGTCCCAGTCACATATCCAGAGGAAGACCTCGAAAAAGGCACTTATACATTTCAGATGGACCAACTGCAACTTTGACACCTTGACAGACTACAAGTCTCCTGATTGAAGTTAGTGATCACAAATTGTGGGAAGTACAAAGCTGAGGTCCATCTGCATAATCCAGTTTCTATCCTTTCCCAGGAAAAGGGTCTGCCCCCTCCCAGGGGATGTTTTACCCTATAATTGGGCTCTGTTTTGAGTTTTGGTGGACTTTGTCTCTTTTTTTTCTGGGGCCTGTTCGTTCATTCGTTCTGTCTCTTTGTTTGATGAGCTGTCCCGTGTTTCCTGAAACAGCAGCCTTCAGGATCAGATGCAGTATATTTGCTGCATTCTCTCAATTTTCTCTCTCTCTTAAGACTCTCAGCCTCAGTAGCCCTTGTGTGCTTATGTGAGTGAATGCTTAGTGTGCGTGCATATTTTTGCCAATTTTACCAAATAAAAGACCATTTAAAAGGACACTTGACTTCTCTGTCTTTCTTATGCAGTCTGACCCCATAGACATAGGATAAAAAGATCTCGCTGCGTTGCCCTGCCCTCCATTTTGCCAAGTGGTGCTCTGCTAGTTTTCCCAATCTGAGTAAAATTCAGGTGTCCTCCAGGGGATCCCCGTAATTCAGGGTAACAATACCACAGAGTTCAGTCATGTCTCCCTTGCTGCTCAGCATCTTTATGTGAGGTTACTGGGATGGCTCATTAGGAGATTTCAGTTTGGGCGTCATCAGTATGCTGATGACACTCAACTCTATTTCTCCTTGTCATCAGAGTCAGCTAGGGATGTGGAGGTGCTAGAGCACTGCCTGGATGCTGTAATAGGATGGGAGAGGGTGAGTAAACTTAGGCTGAATCCTGATAAGACAGAGGCTCTATGGATTGGTGGTTTTTGAGTCTAGGAATTGGGCAGGATACCTGAAGGTATAGGTACATAATCTTGGAGTTCTGCCGTTGTTACTGGAGGCTCAGTGTCTTGGAGTGCTTGGGACCAGTTTGGACTGGTCTGCCAGCTATAGCCTTTTGCAAACAGGGATAACTTAACTATACTAATCTAGGTACTGGTAACCTCCCAGGTAGACTACTGCCATACATTCTGCTTGGACCTGTCCTTGAAGATGTGCAAACAGCAGCTAAATGTTCACTGGAATTCCACTCAGATGTCATACAACACCCGTTCTGAAGGAACTGCGCTGGCTGCCATTGTTTCCATTCTCAATTCAAGGTGCTGGCAATGATATTTAAAGCCCTAATTGGCTGGGAGCCTCAGTACTTGAGCGGGGGCCTCTATATATGTGCCTGCCTGAGAACTGAAATCTGTTGGAGAGGCTCTCCTCCATTTCCCTGTCAGTAGAGGAAATACTTTGTAGGAAGACATGGGTGAGGACCTCTTCTGTGATGATACCCCAATTGTGGAATTCCCTCCGCACCTGGAGGTCTGATTGGCACCAATATTGGAATAATTTCAGTGCCAAGTTAAAAGCTGTCTTTTTATTAAAACTTTTGGGCCAAATTGATTTTTATTCAGGCTCTATATATTTTATGGTTATATTAGTCAAGATTGTTTTAACTGGTTTTAAATTGCATATTTTTAATTTGAGAAAATATTTAATATATTTTAAATCTTTTTAAACTTTTGTAATTATTTATTGTTTAAATTGATTTTATTGTAAGCCACTGTGAGATCTTCAGATAAAGAGTGGGAGATAAGTGTTTTAATAAAACAAACAAATAAATATAACAAATAGTCGTATCAGCTATCCCACCCACCTACCTTTCTTTTTCTAGTTTTCTGATAAAGTACGCCAGAGAATGCAAGTGACAGTCTTCTAATGGGAACCCTTCTTCAGCTCTTCCATATGGTGAAAGTGAATTCACTCCTTTGACAACGGTGAAAGGACAATGGGGTCCAATGCTCTTGGGAAAGCTGCAACACTGGACGAGATGTTAACTGCCTGCATTAATATGTTTGGTACGAACCTTCATTTTTTCCTACATCCGTCTTCATTTGGTTTTGTTTTTCACTATATAATTTGTTTGATAAGTACTGTGTGTGTGGGCTCCGGACCTGTAGACTTAATCAACTGTGGACCGAAAATCTTTTTTTTTAAACCCTGAGAACTAGTGCAACCAGACCAACAAGCAGTCCCAGGGTGGCAGTGGCCACCAGGCAAAGTGGGTGGCTGGTGGGCTCCCTGGAGGAGGACAAGGACGAGGACAAGCAGGAGGAGAGAGGCACAAAGCTTAAAAATGAGTGCCTCACAGCCAGACCTTGCTTCTGCCTCTGCTGCTAAATATACTTAGTTAAGTAGCTAATATAGGATTACTGCCCACAATGAATTTAGGCAATTGCCTACATGTAATAATAACTTGGATGTGGCATATTGAACAAAGAAAGGGAAAACTTCTGAAGATGCAGCTATGAAGCAGCTAAGGGTTGTGAAGTTTTAAAAAAAATGCACACTATCAAATAAGAAATTCATATAAAATTAACAAGAAGTTACTAGTGGCTGGGTGTCAATGGATGCAAAATCATCCAAGTTGTTTCTAAGGGAAAGATGTTTCTGGTAATAGAGGAGGATAGGAAAAATGTCTGGGAAGGCAGATATTGTAAGTCATTTGTTGAGAATGGGTCATATCCCTGGTAAAACAGCTGATATGCACACAGCTTTATATCAACAGGATAGGGGAGTTTTCTTTTCTAATATGTTCATTTCACTACCAGTAATTGCAAGCTGTCTTTTTAATCTTGGTCAGTATCACTTTAGAGGTATAGTGTGAGCAATATTAATCTGCCTCTAATATTAATGTTTCAGCGTTGCTGCCATTCAGTAATACATATTATCCTGTCTTGAATCTCATACCTGTGCATATCTTTTGCAGATCATAAAGGGGAACTAAGTAATAATCAGTTACCTAGAACCTTCCTTTTAATGCACCGATGGTATCTATCATCTACAGAACTGGCAAGCAAACTTGTGTCGCTATATCCTTTTAAAGATGTGTATTGGTGGTACCAAGAATCTGTTTAACTGGTGACCTCAGGATTGGGATGTTGTCATTTAAGTTCATTTTGGTTATGTGTTTCAGAGGAGGGGCTAAAATCAGGCCTTGTGAAGTTCTATACTTTATGTAGATTGCATTTTTGCAAATATTTGCTGTAGTGAGATCGACTAATAATCTATTCTTAAGACAAATTGTTTTTCCTTCCATATTTCAAAAACTTCCTCTATAATTTTTAAAATTGTCACATTTAATATTGTTTTAATTTAGCTTTTTTATCATGACTATCATCATGTTAAAAATATATTGCCTTGAATTATTTATTTATAGACAAACAGATTGAAATAAATTTATAACCTGATTATACTAAGGGGAGTAGGGAGCAAGAAACAAATCATACAGAGCAACAGCAAAACTATTGCAACAACTGATAACATGTGTGAATTGCTTAATTAAAACACAGTGCTAGAATTGCTGAAATGAAGAGGTATAAAGGGTCTTTAACTAATCTACGTATAGAAATGCCAATGGAGAAAACTGCAGTGAAATCCGCTTAAAAATCTGCTACTTCATGAGGTAAATAAAATTTTGTTCCACCAGAATGTAAAGCAAATTTCCATATACCTTTACATAAACCTGACTCTCTCTATATATTTATACCTTTTATACCTAAAAGAAGGATCCAATCTGAAGACAGCAATGATGGAGATGGGTTCACAGTGTGAAAAGAGAGGTGTCTAAGTGTTCTCTCCTTTTTCCTTCAGGAAAGCTAATTGCAGATTATAATGGTACCCAGCTGTGGATTTCCAGTTGTGGAAACAATAAGAAAGCAAACGCTTGTGGTAGAGGATGTATTTCACCTCATTGGTGGAGAACCATATTGAAGTAGAACCAGATTGCTGACCACATAACCTCCCACAGACCAGATGATATTGGACATTATGGCCATCTTCCTTACATCAGAGGTGTTGCCATGCTCACTGATTCCATAGTCAAAGTGCCATGTGGACCTTGAACTTTCCCCCAGATGGTTTGGCCAGGTCCTCCTTTTCCATGCAGAACTGCTCTGCTTGAATCCTTTAGGGTAGTCTTTCAACTATTACTGGTCAAAGAATGGGGGCTAGATCTTTTCTGACATGACTGTGTTGGGTGAGGCTGATGGATATTGTTGTCTAACACATCTGGAGGGTATCAGGTTAGGGAAGGCTAAATTAAACGTACCAGTGGTCTAGCTTAATGTAAAGTAGAGCTTGTGGAAGTTACTTTTTTAATAACTCCCATAATCTGCAACCAGCATTCTGGAATTTGAGGAACTGTCATTCCAAAACTAGAGTTTTCTGAATTTTGGTACAAAGCTGCTGCATATGTTTATGAGCCAACTGATTTGGTAATACTTGAATGAAGTTTGGGAATGAATTTAGTTCGCAATATTCAGTGTAACATTTATAATATCTTCAGTAAAAATGGCCTTGTGTAAAATAGGTGATAGCAATATTAAGTATAGTTGTATGTTGCCATTGATAATCTGCTGGACAGAGTAGCTCAAGTATACTTGGCCTTTGAGGTGGGGAGAAGCAGCCATGGAACTGTTACTTTGTGTGCCACATATTTGGCCCTCAATATTTGCATGCTAAGAAAAGTTAGCTGTTGAGGAGTCTCTGTCCTACTAGACAAGAAAAATCATGGCTGAATTTTTTCAGTCAGTGTGGCCAGTGCAATTGATTGAAAGGACAAAGTTCTCCAGTTAAGAAGTTGGTTTATTTGATTTTATTGAAGGTTGATTTCCACAAAGCTAGAAAAATTATGCTATTAGTACATAATTAAAGATTTCATGAGTTGATATGTGAATAACTCTCCTTTCATGATCTCAGATACTGGATTTTGGAATTCCCTGCAGAATTTAACCTGGACCTTGGTTTGGTTCGTCTTACTGAAGAGTTTCAAGAATTAGTCAGCCATCTAGGTTATGAAGATCACATTCACCTTATTGATATCTCCAGCATGTAAGATTGTCATCTGTAATGTAACAAAAAGTGATTATTCAGTCAGGATTCTGTAACATTATTCACTGTAAAGCAGAAAAGAATCCATATTAAGTAACTTCTATCTGAATATGAATCAGGACAACTTTTTTTTTTAGAAGTTCCTGTTTTTACTCATTGCCATAGAAAAGTATGGACAGATCTATATTGACCAAATATATCAAGATGCAGGGGGTTCATTACTGTATTTACTACTTTTGTTTCTGATATCCAAACAATGTTTATGTTGTTCCGATGTGTATCCTGATAATTTCCTTTAGTTATCACAACTTTTTACTCCTTAGCTGAATGCAGTACTTTTTACTCTCCTGTTACACTTTGATGCCTTTTGAATTCCAAATCTGTGTGTGCAATTATTGATGTTCACTTCTTTTGCATGGGGACAGTGCCTTCCATGTGCAATGTCATGGCTTGTGGATGCAAACATTAATGCTCTACATTTTCACTCTCCGTTTGAAAATGGGGAAGGGGTAAAGGAATTTAGGAATCTTTCTGTGAGCTATAGAGAGAGTTGGTTAATGCTGCTGACTTAGACATTTGTCTGACAAGAAGAAAAAGCAGTTGTAAGCAGACAAACAAGGGGACGCATCAGATCTGGGGAGTAAATACAGTGCTTCCTGTCTTTAATTTCCCAGCAATCCAAGTAAAGCTTTTGCAGCCTGCCACCTGAGAGCTAGCATGGTATAGTGGTTTGAAGGTTCGACTACATCTCTATACATCAGAATTCAAATCCCTGCTTGACCACGGAAACCCACTGAGTGACCTTGGGCAAGTCACACTCTCTCGGTCTTGGAAGAAGGCAAAGGCAAACCTCCTTTGAATAAATCTTGCCAAGAAAACCCCATGGGTTCACCATAAATCAGAAATGACTCAAAGGCACACAACAAGAACAGCTTGACTTCACGGCCATTTCAGCACTAGACTGTTATAGTGCTATTATTCCACTTTCAACATCCTATGGAATCCTGGGGTTTGCAGTTTAGGGAGGGGCCTCAAAGGCAAACATTCCATAAGATGTTCAAAGTAGAATAATAGCACTATAGTAGTCTAGTGCTGAAATGGCCCACTTTATTTTCCCCTTTGCCTGATATGTCTTTAGCAAAACCTTAGAGAGAGGTTTTTAAAGATTATTTATAAAAATCTTTGTACAACATTAGTAAACTGCTATTGGATGTATTGCTGTGTCCTATTCCCCCACTCCTCCATTTAATCTCAAGATGTGTTTCTGGTTTGCAGTCTTCACATGGTCTTCTCCTCTTTCTCCTGCAGTGTTCCCTTAGAGTTTTTTAAAAATTTTCTCTACAGTTCTAACACTAAAGTTAAAAACTGTGCTGCTGCTCTGCTTGTTTCCTTACAGCCAGATCCCTCTTACTTGCTGCGTTGATTTTGTCACTGAACTGAGTAACTAGGGGAGACTGGCCAGAGAATGGTAAACAAATACAGCAGTAGCTCCCTAATAGTTTACCATTTTAGTGTTATTTGTTGTTATTATTTCCTGTCAAATGAATTTCAACTTATGGCAACCCATGAATGTGAGAACTCCAGGACACCCTGTTATTAACAGCCCTGCTTAGGTCTTGCAAACTCAGAGTTGTGGCTTCCTTGATTGAATCAATCCACCCGTAGTGTGGCCTTCCTCTTTTCCTCCACCCTTCAATATTACCGAGTATTGTTGTCTTTTCTAATGAGTCATGTCATCTCATGATATGGCCAAAGTGTGATAGCCTTAGTTTGGCTTTTAGTGAAAATTCTGTGCATCTAGAGCAGGTGTGTGCAGAGTGTGCCCCAGGCTTGTTTTTGTGGTTTTCATGACCTCCTGATGAGAAAAAAAAAGGCCTCAAATGCCCCCAATGACCTCTAGGAAGCATGGAGAGCATTTTCGCCATGTTACTCCTCCAAGCCATTTTAGGCCCAGGAAAGGTCTTTCTTAAAACCTGCAAGTAAACTTGAAGTGACATCCAGTCACTTCCTGTTTTGGACAGAGGCCTCTTCTTGGTATAAAATGGTCTGTGGGGCCTAAAAACATGATAAAAATGCTGCCACAGCCCCTAGAGGATATTAGGAGACATTTGAGGGCAAAAGCATTTTGGTTTTTTCACATTGGAAGTGTGGTGTGTTGCACACCACCCCCAGTGGGGGCAATGTGGCCCCTTAGCCTCCCGCAATTGCCCACCCCTGCTCTAGGGAAAATAAGGAATTGCAAGGAGATACTGGAAGAGAAGAGAGCCAGTGTTTTGTAGTGATTTGAACTCTGGAATACAACCAAGGAGACCAGGTTTCAGTTCCCCATTCAGGCATGGAGACCCACTGGGTGACCTTGGGTGTGCCATATACTCTCAGCCTCAGAAACTCCCATGATGGGATCACCTTTGGGTCACCATAAGTTGAAAATGACTTGAAGGCGCACAACAACAACAACAAACAACTGGAAGATGAACAAAAGATGAACTGCAACACATCTGGAATCACTTCTGGGTTGGGATGCAAGGGTGATCTGCTGTCACAACACATATCACAAGCAAGACAGCCATAAATGAGTTGAACTGTGTTGCCTTTCTATCAAAGGGGTTTTTTTTTAAAAAAAAAAAAAAAAGGGAGGACATTTAGATTGGAAAATGATAAAAAAAATGTCAAAAAGTTATGTTAAACATTGTAGTGTAAATTGGCACAAATCACCAGTCTGGATGAGCCTTTTGATCACTTTTCAAATCATCTGTGTAAATATAAAATATGGACTCACTGATTTGTAATGAGGCGGAACTCATAGCATCATAGAGTTAGAAGACAGCCATCAAATCCAACCCCCTGCCATGCAGGAATACACCATCATTAAATGTTCGTTTTTTCTTTGGATGATTAGCAATAGCTGTGGCTTCAGGCAGCTGAAGTCCAAAATATCTGGAGAGTTAAAGATTGGCACCCATTCCTTTAAGATTCTTCCAGCTCTAAAACCAAATATTAGGTGAATTCAGCCACATCTCCTTTGTCCAACTTGTCTCTTTCTGTGTTTCACTGTCTGTATCATGTCCTGCTGTCATTACACTGCAAATTATTTCCACTCAGCTCTGGGGCAACTTCTTCTTCTTCTTCTTTTTTTGAATGGAAAGCAATTACGTTGTACCAAAAATTAGACTAGCCAGCTTGGTGCTATGTGACTGACTTCTATTACCCATAGTTGGGCTGGCTGTTGGTCATATTGGCTGGGAATTATACTGTAGTTTAAATCTACATCCCTGCTTCCTTCTCCAACTGGAATTGATCTGTTTAGTTGATTACTAAATTACTAAATCAATATCCAAATCCCATAGGTTCAATGGATCTACTCTTGTTGAGACTAGTCTTTGGATTTAGGACCATGAGAGGTGAAGTTTGATACATGTGGACAGCACTGGGTCAGGAAAAGGATGAATTAGGCTTTCTGTGACTATAACTTGGCATAATTGGTTTAAGATAGATTTTGAAGCATATATTTTTCAATAGCTGTTAGCACTGATAACTAAAGGCAACTAAATGGGAATTCAGGGGTAGTATGGCTGAAGACCAATTTCTTAAGACACCAGAGGAAGGGCTATTGTCGTCATAATTCTCATGCTCTTGGGGGAAATCTGACTATAAGGTTGGAAACGGAGATACTTTATTAAGTGGACTCTTGGTCTAATCCAGTAAAGCTCTGCTTGTATATTTTTATTTTTAGATTAGTTCAAAGCAACTGTCTGTATAAGAGATAACCTAATTTGAGCTATTGTTTTGCAGCAGAGACTGAAATACTTTTTGATTTCACACAAAAAGTGCTAAATGTGTGTTTTCTTCTTTATGTGATTTGTCAGTGCCATTACTGGTTTCTGGTTCCATTATACTTTTAGGTACCAGAACCACCTAATATTGGCTCCTTCATTCTGTTTTACAGCCCTTCTTATGACTGGATGAGAAGAGTCACACAAAGGAAAAAAACTTCAAAGAAGGGCAAGGCTTGCCTGCTCTTTGATCACCTGGAACCTATTGAACTTGCTGAGCATCTCACATTTTTGGAGCATAAATCTTTCAGGAGGATCTCTGTAAGAAATTTATAGTTGCATATGGCACCTATGTTTTACTGCCAATGTGGCTCATATCTGTTGATCTAATTGAATGTTATATGAAATCTCAGTGCTGGTTCATAAATGCATGATCATTGTTCATTGCCTTTGCAGGGCCCTTTCACACAACATAGATATTGTACTATGATTTCTCTTAATTGGAATGGCAATATCTTATTGGACTCCTGGGATCTGTAGTTTGATGAAACAGTAGAGTACTCTGGCTGAGGATTCTAAACACCCCTTCCTAAATTGCTAATTGCAGGATTCCACAGGATGCTGCCATGGCAATTAGAGTAGAATCATAGTGCTATAATTGTTTCATGTGAAAGGCCCCACAGTATCACTTCATTACACTTTGAAAGTTGACTGAATATATATATTAAATACTTGTATGGATGCCTGCATGAAAGGGTTCTAAGGTGCTGTTATGTGAGCAAGAAGAGTAGGCAGTTCTTGCAAAGAAGAAGGTTAGCAGTGAAAAGGCAGGAAAACTGAGGGAGAACATAAGACTATTGCAAAGAAGCGAGAGCTCTCACGACAGAAAGCCTTGTTTATTACCAGTTGGGGACTTCTTGATGCTGCTTTTGAATCCACATGGAGCTTCTCCAGTTATCAGGAGGGGAGGGAGGATGAAGGAAGTTAGGTAGGCAATTTGGCCAATAAGCATTTTGTAATACTAGAGACATTTGGCCTGTCATCAGATCTCTTTTGTGTCTTTGTTCACTATTGTCTCAGAATAGCTAGATGGGCACGCATGTTTTTAAAAGGTACAGTGTTCCAAAAATCTTACAGTTTAATGTAAAGGCCCAGTGCTCCCCCTCCATCCAGTGAGAAGACTTCCCTCTAATTAGAAGCATGCATGCACCCACACAGTCCTTTTGAGGTTTTTGTTGTTGGTGGTGGTTTTTTTGTTGGGTTTATTGTTGTTTTTGCTTCACTGTAACTCTGCCCTGTAAGTAAGAATAAAATATTGTTGCTGTTGTTAGGAATCATTGAATGCTCTGTGACATCCATTCTTTAAATAAATAAATCCCTGCCAGGGTAGCCCCACTGAATTAATACAATCTACACAAAATGTTGTCTTAGCAAGTTTCATTCATTTAGTGAGTATACTCCAGTTGGGATTAACAGTTGTATGTAGGCCAATGCTTGCTTACTTGTCTGTGTTCAGATCTACTATATAAAAGTCAACGTTTGTGAGTTTGTCTGTGTCAGGCAGGTGAAGACCTCATGTGATTGGCTGTGTGAGGTGAGAAGACCTCATATAATTGGCTGCCTGTGAAGATTCTATGGAATCCTGGAGTTGGCAGTTCAGAGAGGGGCCTTTACAATTCTCAACCAGAGAGCTCTTGGGCCTCAGGCTGGTTGCTATGGAGATGAGGCCTACCAGCGAGAAGAACAGTGTATTCTCTCAGAAATCAAACCTCCATTATGTTAACAACTCTGAATACAGATTGGATTGGGAATATGAGGAAAAGTTACAGACACTGGAATAGGCCAGTTGCTATGGAGATGAGGCCTAGCAGCAAGGAGGAGGACAACATATTCTCTCAGGAACCCAACTTCTGTATGTTAACAACTCTGAATACAGATTGGATTGGGGAATATGGGGAAAGAGGTAGCAGAAAAGACAGTTTGGTGAGTTCTTAAGAGGAAAATAAAATCCCGGGCAACGCTGAGTAGATACACTAGTTATTCTATAAAATGAAAAAGGATGAATTTTGCTGACTGGAATTCTGGAAATCATAATGGCCAACTTTACATGTTTTTAATAAGAATGAGCACTTTTTTTGCAGTTTCAAAATTTTGCAGATAAGAATTGTAAAGTGTCTTGGAATGAAAAGATAAAGCATCCCTCAGTTTGACTTCTGTTATAGATTGCAGTGATTTTAAATTGAGTTATCAAAGTTTGAATTAATAAAGAATTACATGTTGTACTACAAGTAATATATCTTAAGAAGTAAGCTGTCTTATGATATGTATTGTAGCACATGTATTTGCGATTTAGAAGAACCATGCAATAACAAAACTATTGCCCTTGTCTAGTTTACAGATTATCAGAGCTATGTGATCCATGGCTGTCTTGAAAACAACCCAACTCTGGAAAGATCAATTGCTTTATTTAATGGCATCTCTAAATGGGTCCAGCTGATGGTTCTTAGCAAGCCAACCCCACAGCAAAGGGCAGAGGTCATTACAAAATTCATCAATGTTGCACAGGTAATTCTGGCCTTCTTTTAGCTATCTGAGTCCAAAGCAATGAAATATAGGCCCTTTCCACACACGGGCAAAGAAACGGTCGGAAACACGCTGAAACGGAGCTTACCTTAAACCGAGTAAGTCCGTCGCCAGTGGAGCAGCGCGTTTTTGCTGCTCCACACTCGTCGGCATCCCGCGGTGTCCTGCAGCGCCCCAAGTGGCGGCTTACGACTGGCGGAGGCTCTCCACCAACCGGAGAACTCGCCAGCTGGAAATCCTGCCCCCAGCAGATCTGCAGGCATGCCCTTGCGCGTGCCTGCAAATCCACACGGGCACTGCGACGCGGCTGCACGGGGCTGCACACCCCGTGCCTTTTAAAAACCACATAAAAAGTGGTTTTTAAAAAGCACGTGGCGGTGCCACTTCCAGTCGCCCTAGCGCAGATTGGGGTGTAGAACTATGCAAAAGTAGTCCGCCCCAATCCACTTTACGGTGTAGATGACCTCCGTCAGAGGTCGCTCTACACCGTTTTTTAACCCCCATGTGGAAAGGGCCATAGTCAGTTGTGGATGAGTGAATGAATTTGTTCTTGTTTCCAGTGTGTAGGTTCATATGACTCTGGAGGTGAGGGGCTCATGAGTTTCTGCAGGGAAAAAAGTTAGGGAAAACTAGATGTAGGGTGAATATAGAATTGTACTTTGCCTAGAAAATCCTCTGATCTTTCATTTCATGCTCAAAGATTTTTTAAAAATGGATTTAGTAGTTTGTGAGGTGTGTTCTCACTCCAGTGAAAATACCATTTATGTTGAAAGTTGGATTTAATGTATGTTTTGTATTTCCTAACCATAGTGACCTCACCAAATTACAAACTTATCCCTCCAAATGGAGCCAACCTACTAACAGCCAGGGTACTTAACCTCTGCTTTGTTGCATCACAGTTCATCCCAAAACAATGCAACATATTTGTGTCGCATTGCAAAATACATTGTTTTGGCCCAGACCAAAAAAATAAAAATAAAGGCAAACAAACAATAGATTTATTAAGGCGTTTTTTGTTTGGTTTTGTCCTGGCTGTTGTTTTATTTTTGTAAGTTATATATAGAGGCATTGTTTACACAACCTTGTATTAGTTATCAGTTGGAGCAGCTGTTAAACTACACCTTTCTGAACAGTGAACAGTGAAAGAAGCAGTATTCCCTGTAGTAATGAACAGCCATGTGATATAATTTCTCCACAGAAACTTCGGTATCTCCAAAATTTCAATACACTGATGGCTGTCGTAGGGGGACTAAGCCATAGTTCTATTTCACGTCTCAAAGAAACGCATTCTCATCTTTCTTCAGAGGTTACCAAGGTATGACAGTATCTATCCTCCAATGCATTCACACCTCTGTAAATTCTATATAGAGGATCATATCTAGATGAAAATGTACTTTCTCAAAGTGATATACCGTATTTGCTGGCGTATAAGCTGCACTGGCATGTAAGACGCATCCCATTTTTGGTGGGTTTTTTTGCAAAAAACTTTTTTGCTATGGCAGTGAGGCTTCCTGTTCCCTTCTATTTCTCCTCAGTGGGAGTTTTCTCCACCAAGGCAAAGTGGATAAAAAAGAGGGGAGACATCTAGAGAAGCTTTGAGGCAGCGCTGTTTTTGCCCCCCCCAGCCGCTCCGCTGCCTTTCCTAGGCATAAGGAAAATGCCTAGAAAAGACAGGAAGGGGCCTGGGGGGGTGGAGCCAGTGCCAGCGCCGGGCTTCCCAAGACTCTTTCCTGTCTTTTCTGTGTTTTCTTTATGCCTAGAAAAGGCTTGAGAGGGTCCAGGGGGCAAAGCCAGTGCCAGCACCGGGCTTCCCAAGACCCTTCCCTGCTTTTTCTAGGCAGGAAAGGGTCCAGGGGCGGAGCCTCATGGGAGTCCTCCTTTCACCTCCTCCCTTTCATATACATTTAGCCTCAGTAGGTGACGGTGGTGAAAGGAGGACTTCCAATGAGCACCTGACATATAAGACACATCCCACTTTTAATGGCTATTTTGTGGAGAAAAAAGTGCATCTTCTACACCAGTAAATATGGTATGTTCCACTAACGTAAGGGAGATTGAAAGCAAACACTACCTATATGATGCTTTCTCATACCAAGTGAGCCACTGTGTTACCCTGAAAATTGGGGGTCCTGCAAGGGGTGCCTGGCTTTGCCAATTGAAAATACCAAGATGGGGAAATTAGACTCAGAGCACTGCTTTTGCTAGCGAGAGGCAGGGCAACGAAGCAAGATCTTTCACCCTATGTCTACAGCGTCGGGTTAGAGAGTGGCTAGACAAGGTGGTTCCAAATAACAAACAATTCTTTATTAAGAACAAAACACAGAAGACAAACACAAACTAACTAACTTAGAAAAGAAAGAGAGTTGCAGGAAGAGGCAATACGACCTGTTCCGTAGTCCTGGGGAGAGGTTGGAGATTCGGGGAAGAAAGCTCAGCATGGGGCCGCTGAGGGGAGTCCCTTAAACACACCAATGGCAGGGCGGGATGGCAGTCAAAGGAGATCCGAGGATCAGTTAAAAGTGAGGGGTTTTTATAGGGAGGACCGTGCCTTTCTGCTATGGCGGTCCCAAAGGAGAACAAAAGAGGTTTCAGTGCTGGACAAAAGGATTTGGTGAGGTCAGGCTTCGCGTGATGGGATTTGCGTATAGAAACAATACCTTTGGCTGAGACATTGATGGCCCAACTAATAAGAGTAATTTGACTAAAAGCCGCATGGCTATTGAGGAGTCTGTGGCGGGAAGTTCCCTAAAGCTTCGGGCAAGTTTTGGGTTGCTGGCTACAAAGAGAAATGGAATACAAACCATTAACGGCCACTTCTCTGTCTGTGCTTATCTGGAGAACTTTGCGAACACGTGAAATGAGGTAATCACTAGCCAGTCCAGCTAAGGCCAAATTAAATTATATCGAAAGATATCTGGGGGTCCTCACCGAGAGTGCCATGGCTGAAATAACAACTGGCCCACATATCCCAGACTGTTCTACTGCCAGCATTTCAGTAAGGTCTCAGGCAGGTCTGTTCCAAACCCTTCTCTTTTTAAACTATAGAGGTTCTGGGGTTGAACCTGGACCTTCTGCTCACATTACCTTCCCAATCTATGGCCTTTCATCCAAAGTGTTAAAAAACAGTATGAGTTACTTTCCCTTTGAGATCATGGATCAAAGCAAACAGGGTTTCCCATCTTCCTGTATAATTCTCTTGAGCTCTGCGTCTTTGATCCAAGCAGTGCTAAGAATGCTTTTGCAGAGTCTTGCTTCTTCTATGCCTTGTCTGCAGGACTGGAATGAAATGACTGAACTAGTCTCCTCCAATGGAAACTACTGCAACTACCGCAAAGCTTTTGCTGACTGTGTTGGCTTCAAAATCCCAATCTTAGGAGTCCACCTGAAGGACCTGATAGCAGTGCATGTTGTCTTTCCAGACTGGATAGATGAGAACAAAGTCAACATTGTGAAAATGCAGCAGCTTTCAGTCACCCTGAATGAACTGGTTTCCCTGCAGACTGCTTCTCACCATCTGGAACCAAATATGGACTTAATAAACTTGCTAACAGTAAGTTCCATGACAAATAATTATTGTATATAGTGCCTTCATCTGTAAAAAAAAAAAAAAAGTACTGGTCTTTGACTGCAGTAAACTTTTGCATTGTATCAAACAGAGCAATTTGGGGGGATGGAAGGCGTTAACCAAAGAGGGGTAATAGCAGGAAAGATGTAGTTCAGGTATGACTCTGAGGGGTCTCTCCAGCTGCCTGTTCTCAGCACATCCCACAACTGGGAGATTGCTACAGGTTTCTACTTTTAGGGCCCCCATCTGCAGTGCCTCAAAAAGCCTTCAGTTGGTGCTGCACCTGGCTGAAAAGGTAGAGTTTTCAAGGTGGCATTGGCAGGTACAGCTATGACAACAGAGCTCCATCATTGTAGTTACATTAGATGATGCAGAATCTTGGCCTTTTATTTTTTTATTGCATTTGTTGCTCATTCACAACTTTGAAGTAATGGTTAAGGTACTGGATCCCATCTGATCTTAGAAGGTAGGCAGAGTCAGTCCTGGTTAGTGCTTGGATGGGAGGAGATTGCCAGTAAATTAACAGGTGCTAAAGGATATATTTCAGAAGAAGGGACTGGCAAAGTCAGCTCTGAGTATTCCTTGTCTAAGTAAACCCTATGAAATTCATGGGGTTGCCATAAGTCAACAGGGGACTTGAAAGCACAGTACGTTTCTAAATCCAACTCAAAAAGCTGGTACCTTTAAACCAGGGATGGGCGAAGTTCAGTGACTGAGCTTCATTTTTGTGCCTGCTGCAGCCTTAGGTTCAATTTATTTTCACAAAAGTGTTTTGCTCCCAAAGCGCCCTGTGGACATGGGAGATAATTTTGCCACATTTCCCTTTCCCCAGGCTGTTCGAAAGCAGTGACTTCTGTGTCACTTCCTGTTAAAAAAGGCCTCTCTTGCATCTAAAACAACCTAGGGAGCCAAAAAAATTGCAGAAATGCCTCCCATACCCTTTAGATGGTATTTAGGGGCAAAAATGATTTTTGGGGAGCAGCAGGAGGGTTCAGTGCTCCAAGTCTTCCTGTTTTCGATCATAAATAGATTCAGGTCAGGTTATCTGCCCTGGTTCTAAGATTGAACCATGGGGAAGTTCCCTAGTTTATATAGCTATTCCCGCTGGCAGGAGGAGTCAGGTAGGAGCAATTGAGCTGTTTGCACCAGCACACTTTCTCATTCCCAGTATGCCAGAATTCTCTGCAGTCCTGGCTTACCATAACAGCTGAACCAGTCCATTAAATGACATCATAGAAGCATTGGAGCAAATATCCATATTTTATACAAATATGGTAAATTCCACCTGTTAATTCCAGTTAATAACAATGCTGTGTTCTGTTTCCACTGTGATCCTTGATGCTGAATCAGTTTTATATCTGCCATTTGGTACTCTGTCATTTTTTCTGTTATTTGGAACATTTAAAAAAAAAAAAGTTCCCTGTAACCGATACTTTTTCCACATTATAGATTCAACTGCAGTGGAATAACTAACAACAAAGCTGTTGCAAAGGAAGGAGGCCTGAAAAGAGATTGCTTACAATTTAGGTCACTTCAACAGTCTCAGCATTGGCAGCAGCCTCCTAATGTTGACGTGTACTTTGCTAAATTTTATATAATACACACTGTACAGGGAGGTGAAATGCAAAATGTGATCTTTTCAGCTTTGAGAAAGCTTTAGTGAATCGGAGAGGGATTGCTTAGCATCTCTCGTCATTTCTGAGGCAAAGAAGAAAATATCTCTCTAGAAAGTTCTGGCTTTGTAAATTTGTAGCAGATACTCCTAACATTTTCAGTGCTTTGTTGTTGTTGTTGTTGTTGTTGTTGTTGTTGTTAAAAACATAAAACAGCTAAATATATTAACAACTGAACATCACCATTTGGCATTTTGAAGAAATAAGTATTTGATAGTTAACTTTGTCTTGTTTAAAATGTTAAATGGCTTAGTATGTTTCTTTCCGTGTCTGTATGTGCCTTCAAGTCACCTGTTGACTTATGGCATCCCCATGAATTTCACAGGATTTGTCTTAGGCAAGGAAAACTCAGAGGTGGTTTGCCATTGGCTTCCTCTGAAATACAGCCTGCAACAGCGCTTCTCATGCTGTCTGATGTGAGTAACTAGCAACTGTTTTTTTTTTTTCCTGATGTGCCAGGGACCAGAAAAATATTCATACTCCTTGTCTATAACTGTTTCTTTTTCTTTCCTGGATGCTTGCCAGGGACTGGCAGTCAATGGCTCAGAATGTGGCACCAGTTCAGGGACCACAACTTTAAGTAATGCTGGCCTAACACACCTGCTGTTCCTTGGCAGTCCCCCATCTAAATGCTAACCAAGTCTGATCCAGCTTGGCTTCCAAAATCAGATGAGATGTGGTGCTGTCAGGGTACTGAGGTCTTTTAATTATTATTCTGATTGTTTAAAATTGTTCGAAATAGATTAGATACTGTATGCAACCCTGAAATTCTATTACAATAGGATGCCAGCCTATTATTATTATGGGTGCCTCCAGACAAAGCTTTTACTATGCATTCACCCTTTCTCATTAGTAGAATTTTATGGGAATGGAGATCTCAATGATGTCTTCCATTGTAGTCACCCAGCATTTCCCCTTGCAGTTCTGTCTTTTTTTCTTACTAGAAGAAAAAACATTGAGAAGGGAGAGACAAGAGGAACACGGTGTCTTTTGATTGGTAGTGCTAACTGTCTGTTTGGAAGCACCCTGCAGAGAGAAAACTGCTGTGAAGAAGGCTGAAGCTCTGAATTATATAGCAATTTTAGATTAGATTTTTACCACACCATCTCTCTGCTTCATTCACTGAGCAGTGGGGGTTCAGATAATGTAATGTAATGTAATTTATCCACTGCTTCTCTACCACTTCTTCAACTGTTTCTTGCTAAGGAAAAATCTTTAAGGATAAAAAGAAGGAATAAGTGCTCAGTGCCTCCTCACTGTTAGCAGGAGGAGTCCCCATCTGAATGTGCCCTGGAGTAACAAGCACAGTAACATCACACAAACTAACCAGCCCTGAAATTATGCAAATATCTGGAGAGTCCCAGACAGTCTAGTGAAAGAGTGACAAATAACAGTCTTTTGAAAAACATCAGACTGAAAGTAATTCAGAGAAGTTGCTTTTCAATATGCATTTTTAAGGTCAGGGGAGAAGTTACTGTATAATCATAACCCAAAGCTGTTCACATGGACATACAGTGTCCTTTTAAAAAAAAAAAGGTTGAATCTGTTAGAAGAAACATTATCAGTGAGATGCAGCTTTTTTGTTGTTGTGTGCCTGCAAGTCGTTTCCGACTTGCAGCAATCCAAAGGCGACTGTATCACATGGTTTTCTGGGGCTGAATGTGTGTGATATCCCCAAGGTCATCCACTGGGTTTCCATGACAAAGCAGGGGATTGAACCCTGGTCTCTAGGGTCATAGTGTACACTTGTTCATATACTGTAGTCTTTTAAATGTGCAGAAAAAGGCATATTGGAGCTGATGATGCTCTGAATAACAGTGTCTATAGACTCTGACAAACGGGAAAGGACACACTTTTCCACAAATCACTGAAATTCCCAATCCAGAATATAATACAGGTTTGCAACATAATACTACTCTACTTTCTGATAAAGTGATTTAGATAGAAGTCAGAGAGGCAGCCCAAGGACAAAATGTTTCGATCACGGCTTATGATTATGGATGCCTTCATCCATCTGCATAATGAATGAATCTGCATTCATATTGTGATAAATTAAATGCGCTTTCTGTTGAAGTTTGGCAAGATTACTTTTGGGGCACTAACTCCCAAAGCCCTCAGCTAGAATGGAGACTGGAAAAGTTACTTTAGACAATAGATCCTTGAATCCCTCGCCCAGCAAACTAAGTAATATCTTCAAACTCTGATTTCTAAAAAATATGAGAAATGACTTTTCATAGAACAACTAGATATAGAACTTACCAGAATCTGGGGTCTGGTATTTAATATAAATGTTGAAGAAGTTAAATGCAATGTGTAGATTCAGTAAAAGTCTGTCATGGATGGAAGATTCCTTCTATCAGCATGTTTTTTATCTGGAGGAGATTTCTGGCTGGTTGAGTGGCTGAATGAATGTTTCCACCATTCCACCCTAGTCCTCTCTATGTTCCCCAAAATTTGCTCCCAGGGGTTTGGGAGATATTCCAGAACAGTGGGGAGGTGCTGCTGGCGGCATCTGAGGTAGTGTGGAATAAATGTGGAATAAATCAGTGAAATGACTTTCTCTTTCCAAATGTGGGAACATTCTGAATGGGACTCTACCCAAAGACGCACGTGCTAGGGGAACAAAACTTTCTATGCAGCCTGGTTGACTACAATGTTATAAGTGTTATCAAGTCTGTTCTGCATCATATGTAAGTTACCCAGAGAGTCTAACCACTAAGAGGAATTTTTGAATCAGAAATGAATAGTTCAAAATAGAAGACCAGAAGGGCGAACTAGAAGGGTCTAGGTGGAACAGCCATGATCAGAGGCAGTGTATTACAGTACTTTGTTTTCTTTTGTTTTCTTTTGTTTTCTTTTGTTTTATTTTTTAAGTCTATTATATTTTTATATTGCTTTTGGAAGCTTAATTATATCTTCCTGACTATTATTATCTGCAGAATGTTCTGGTGAAATTGAGAGGCTGTGATGAAGCTCAAGTCACCCAGCTGGTTTCATGACTGAATGGAGATTTCTTTGGTGATAAACAACTAGGGTGGCTCTTGCTTTTATGTCACCTGTAGGTGTCTGAGATTCTGGTTTAGCCACTGCTTTAAACAGGATGTTCAACTAGATCAGGTATGGGGCAGCTTGTGATCCTCCAGATCCTGTTTAACTGCAACTCCCATCAGTTTTAGCCAGCATAAGCCAACTGTGAGAGATAGTGGAAGCTGCAGTCTGACAGTCTCTGGAGGGTGACAGATTGCCCACACCTGAAGCTATTGTCTGAGTGAGCAGAGACCGGTCTAATGTTCTGGTTGCTCCACTGGTTCCAGGAAATGCCTCTGTAGTCAAAAAGGAAGGGGGACTGCTTTACCCTGATTAGTTGTAGAGAAAATAACGTTTCAATATATACAGTGTCTTTCACCTCCCTGTCTGTTCTTTACACAGTACCACCTTTCCCCCTGGCCATCACAATTACTTGCTTAGAGCGTTATCCAATACTGTAGTTCCAGTCTTGGTGTTTTCAATTGGCTCAATAGAAAATCTTGACTGGAAATCACTGAAGGAACAATATCTGATACAGTATTCATCTTGAATATTTTCTCAGTCCCTCCACCCTTATTCTCTCATATACTTTTCCCCCTCCCTCTACTTTCCTCTTTTTTTCTCCCTCTTTTTCTCCTTCCTGGTATATCAATAAGCTTCCTGGTATATCCTTCCCGGTATATCAATAAGCTAGTCAAGGATGATCATTTTTTTAAAAAAAAAATGCTTCTTGCACATAACTGATTTTTTCCCCCTTCCATTGAGATTTGTGGACAAAGAAATATTTTTGTTAGGTTGGAAAATGTACAGAAACTAAAATATCCTGATGTGGGCTACCAAATGGTGTTGAGAGCCAGTGTAGTGAAATGATTTAACCATTGGACTGTGACCCTGGGAGATCAGGGTTCAGTCCCACACTCAGCCACGGAAAAACCACAAGGTGACCTTGGTTGCATCACACACACACTCAGCCCCAGAAAACTTTGTGATAGGTTCTCTTTGAAGGCACACAGCAACAACAACAACAATCAAATGGTGTTATATTTTTCTGCCACCAAAATTTGTGAGATTTAGTAGTTTCTTCACAAATAAGTTCTGCTTCATCTCATGCAGATGTTGGCAGTTTGTGATGCATCAGATATTTTGAGACTAAGCCTCCCATCATCTCTCACCATTAGATATGTTGGCTAGGACTGTTGATAATTATAATTCATTAATTCCTGAAGGGTCACAGTTGCCTGCCTCTGTTCTGGTGCTTGCAGTCTGGAGGAGATCTCGCGAGTTCCTGTGCAGGCGTATGCCTGAGGAACAGGCAAAATGGCACCTTCTGGATCTTGTGGACTACAACATCCATCAGGTCCAACATAGTCAATGGAAAAGGATTATGAGAATTGTGATCCAAAACATCTGGAGGGAGCCACATAGCTACACCTGATATGTCTTGGCCAGGAGTGGCCAGGTATGTCTTGGCCAGGCTTTGGGTGATACTGCAACAGAGAAGTCACATGGCAATGACAATAGCAATAGCAGTTACATTTCTATACCACTTATCAGTGCTAAGCAGTCCCTAAGCAGTCTACAATGTGCTTAGCTAATTGCCCCCAACAAGCTGGGTACTTATTTTACTGACTTGATGAAGGATGGAAGGCTGAGTCAACCTGGGGCCCTGCAGGATCAATGTTGTGGCTGCAGTACCAGCATTTAGCCACTTTGCCACCAGGGCTCTTGTGGGGAAACCACTAAGGAAACTGGCTTGTACTCTTCTCCTAAGTGCTGCTCTGCTGCAAATTGCCATCTTCCAAAGCAGCTTTCCTGTAACATAAATAGCTGTTGGATTCTTTAGTTCCATTCTATTAATATATGCAACTTTCATTTTTCTTTGATTCTTAGCTTTCTCTGGATCTCTACCACACAGAAGATGATATCTACAAGCTTTCTCTTGTGTTGGAACCAAGGGCATCTAAATCAGTATGTCGCTTTTACAGCTTTTGGAGAATTATTTGAGAATTTATTTAAGAATGCATACCTTTTCATAACAATATAAAAATGTATATCCCTTTTAATCACTTGTCCATAATATCTACCATCACTCAAATCGACAGTTTACCCCGAGCAACCTCAAACTGATCCCATAGCCCAGCTGTTTGAATACCTGTTCAGCCACATAAGCAATTGTCAATTGCTTATAGGAGAGGTTCTTAACCTGGGTTCTACGGACCCCCAAGAGTCCACAGAGCCCTCACAGGGAGTCTGCGAAACCCTGCTGGATACCAATAACAGAGGCAGCATCAGGGACACTGCAGCAGGGAGTGTGGGCACTGAAGGACACAGCAGCAGGCATTTGCGTGCACCCCATCTGCTCCCTTGTTTGCAAAGGAGGGAGCACTTTTAGCACCTGCATCCCCCTTTTAGCACCTGCATCTTCCTGACAAAAGGGACACGGTGGCGGGAGTGTGCGTGCACCCAAACTAGGACTCTGGAGACCAGGATTTGAATCTCCACTCAGCCACGAAAACCTACTGGGTGACCTCAGGTAGGTCACGTTCTCTTATCCTCAGAGAAAAGCAAAGGCAATAAATCTTGCCAAGCAAACCCCCATGATAAAGTCACCATAGTTAGTTTTCAGGAGAGAGAGACAAGGTGGCTGGAAGGAACCTCCCCCTGTCAGCAGCACCTCTGACTTATGGCAGCCCTAAGGTGAACCTGTCACAGGGATTTTTTGGGTTTTGTTTTGTTTTGGCAAGATTTGTTCAGAGGAAGATTGCTTTTGTCTTCCTCTGAGGCTGAGAGAATGTGACTTATTTGAATGTTTACATCTATATTTAAATAAAGTCTTGGAGGTCTCTGGCAACAAATTATAATTATAGGGGGTTCCTGGTAATGAAAAGTTTAGGAACCGCTGGCGTATAGAGTCAGTTGCTTAAAAATCTGCAGCTGTATATGGCTGCCTTTTTGTTTCCTGCCTACGAGGACTTCTATGTCTCTGTGTGCCTGGTTTGGCAAATTAACTGTTTAATCATTTCTGGGGGCCTTTCTGGCTCGGTGGGGGGCATAAATGCTTCAGATTAATAAATAATGACAATTGAGAAAGAAAGATGAAGCATGGCATGGAAATGAAGAAAAAATAACCACATTCCCTGTTGATTGCTCTTGTTTTCGTGCTGTTACATGCTCAGCAACCCTGATAATAAAGAGTTGCAGATGTATAATAAAATGCTGGGTGCCACTTCAATGATATGCAGTGCAATTGCTGTGAATCCTTAAGTTATCTTGGTTAGCTTGGGGAGGGGTAGCTATATTTTACTTCAACAGTGGTGGGATAGCTTCCTCTACTCCCCTTAAGAAGAAGAGGTCAGCTTAGAGAAACCTTGGCAAGCTGCGTGGCACACAGCTCTGCCTTCCGCATTTTTGTTTTCCAATACCATGTAGCTGTTCTCCACCTCCCACCTCCAGCATTTGCTGGGATGCTTTGTCATGCTCCCTAAAACAGAAATGGGGGTTGTTTGGCGCTCCAGATGTTGTGGAACTGCATCTTCAAGCTTTCCTCACCATTGGTTGTGCCAACTAGGACTGCTAGGAGTTGCAGTTCAACAGCATCTGGAGGGCCAAATTCCCACCCCTGCCCTAATGGTAGTATTGGCCAAATCTGCAGAATCACTTATCTCCTCATCTTGTGAGAAAATACAAGCAAGAACAGCGCAAGCGGGAGCACTTAGTTCTGTGACTCAAGCCCAGCTCTGACTTTGGCACAAGATGCTGTTGTGAAAGGGGCGTCTGTGTCCCTCCACGTACCCCTCTCAAAGTTAGAGTTCATGTGGCTTCAAAAGAATCCAGCATCTTAAGAATCTCTGCTATATATTCCCTCACCCCATCCCCATCCATATTTTTATGGAAAAGGGCTTGGAAGTATGTATGCTGAAGGTATACGGGATGCTAGTTAAGACTTTCAGAAGCTGGGTCCAGGTTTCCAGCTTCCCATGTGCTCGTGGCTGGCTCTTGTCCATGGTAGCTGAACCAAAGTGAAATATGCATTTTAAGGAAATGTATGTGATTTACCTGAATGCTGGAATTAATTCAGCTTATTTGTATGACACTTGTCCAGAGGAAACTATGCTCCAAACACAATAAACCTTGACTTATTATTAAAATATATCTCATTTGATTAGGAAAAAAAGCACAAATTGGAATGATCTTAATACATAAAAAGTACAAACAGCAGGGGGAAAACAAAATTAGCAGGATAAACAAAAACCTCAGTCTCATTGCAAGTCGTTCTGCACTACATGGAGCCACAGAAGCTGGATTAAATGTCTTCCAGAGATCATAAGAGTGCAGTTGTCTCACCAGGATAAATAGGTCAGAGTGGGCTCCAACAGTTTTCCACCAAAGAAATCTGGTAGCAGCAGGAGGAAAATGCTGGAGAGGAACAATAATGGCAAGCTTTCATACTACTGTACTATCTTGGTGTAAGTATGCTAGCATAGGCTATGCAGCAGGAAATAAAAGGCCATAGATGTACACAGCAGCCATGAAAGAAGCTGTGCAGGCCCTGGAGAAAGAGACTAGTTGGAGCCAGCAGATTTCATTTGCCTCCTTTCACCACTGGTGTGCAAACTTAAGAAAAGTGTGGCTGCTGGATTAATAGAATTCTATGAGAAGAAGAAATGAGAAGAAAACAGATCTGAGGTAAAATACATTAGGGATATATAAAATATATTAGGTATATTAGGTAAAACAGATCTGAGGTAAAATATAAAGAGCAGAAATGTTTCCAGCTGAAGTTAAAATCCTACTAGTCAAAATCCTTACATATTAGATATTTTATGGTAAGAGAAAAAGAGGGAAGAAATTGTGAGAAGACACAGGTTACAAATACGAGATGTCATCACCTAGTGTTACAGAACAAAGATAGAGACCCACGGATTAAGGAAAATCATTTATTGTGCACAATGTCTCAAAAGACTGAGCCCCCCCTCTTCATATTCACAGCAATTTATACATTTTCCAGTACAATCATCACATGCTCAAGAAAAGGAAACAGAACAAAAAGGAAAACAGATCTGTTGTACGTAGGTTCCCACCAGTATCTACATATGCTGCAAATCTTCTGTAGCGAAGCCAAAAGCTAGCGAGCCAAGTCAAATCGATAACATTCCATTATACAAGGTTCCACTGTATTCCCACAGTTCTTTCTAAACTCAGAGGGAAATAACTGTTTTTTCCATACATTGAGGTCATCTAGCCTGACCCCACCACACTAGACCCCCTATAAAATTGTGTTTTGAAGTGAGGCAGTTGCAGGATGGAAGCCTGATTTGTAAGTGCTCTAGGTGGTAGTAGGAGATGTTTTCCAAAGCTATAAAGGGTCAACGGTTGTTGTTTTTGTTGTTGTACAAAGGTATGTGTATGCACAGCCTGTAGCCCTAGAGCCACGTGTCCCCTTCAGCTTGATCTCATATGACCCTCAGTCTAATTGCAAAGCCTTCTTCAAGTGATCAGTTTAAATTCCAGCCCTCTAGTTGAGAAGCGGAAGCAGAGAGGAAGAGAAAAGGGAGGGCAGAGAAGAAAGAAAAGAGAGCAGCAAAAACAGAGTAGGAAAAGGTGTGGCTTTACCTACTTTATCTTCTGGAATTATGCAGTGGGCCTCTCAGGCTTGTCATTTTACTCCTATGGGATTGTAGTCTCAGACAGAAAAAAAATTGTGATCCTCTTCTCTAGAGGGTTTATAAGAACTAAGTAAAGAGCTTCTACTCTACCCTCAAGATATATGATGGCATCCATTAACCTCTGTTTTCCCTGCCTGAAGGCAGAGGCTAGAAGACCATCCAAGGATTTAGAGTCTAGATTCCAAAATGTGCAGACAAATAGCCGACAAAATGATCTTTACAGCGAGTGCTTCTGTTTTCCCTGGGCTGTAAGGCTTGCTGGTTTCCTCCCTCTCTCAAGTAGCAGTTCTGTGCTGTTATCACTTGCCCAACACTCAGAAATTCAACAGGTGAATTTTGCCCTATCACTTAATCTCTGGAAAAGCTGTTTTGTTGCATGTCTTCAAGTCATTTCTGACTTATGGCAACCCTAAGGTGACCCTATCACAGAGTTTTCTCAGGACTGAGAGTGTATGACATGCCCACGGTCACCCAATGGGTTTCCATGGTGAAGCAGAGAATCAAACCCTGGCCTCCAGGGTCGTAGACCAGTGCTCAAGCCACTACGCCACACTGATTCTCCATTTGGAAGGGACTAGGCCTTATATACTGGATGTCTGGCTCTGCATACACTAGGTTTCTGTTTATTTTGAAATCCATCTTACACTAGGTTTACCAAATACCAAAATAAACTACAGTCATCCCTTCACATTCGCTAGGGTTAGGGGCACAGAACCCCATGAAAGTGAAAAAACTGTTAATAACTCTAGGCCCTCCCAAACCATATTTAACACACAAAAAAAGTATGATCACCATATTCAACCCACCGTAGATTCCTTTGAGGCACCAGGGTTCCTTCACAAGGCAGAAATGGGTGGCTGGTAGGGCTTACTACCACCTCCACTGCTGCCTCACACCATTTTTAAGAGGGATTACAAGCCTTGTTTGCAGTTTCTCAGTCTCACTAGGTTTGCAGCCCCTATTAAGAACGGCATAGGGCAGCAGCAGAGGTGATAGCAAATAATACGTGAATAATCAAATCCACAAAAGTGAAACTCACAAATGTGGAGGGCTGACTGTAAATTTTAATGACTACGGTTCGTAATGACAACATTTATTTATTTATTTATTTCATTGCTGATTTTTTAAAAAATTTATATATGGCATGTGTTTTCAACTGCTCCAGTCATATCTAAAGTATTGCATAGGTGGGTGAGATTTGAAGCAGGTGGAAAGTGAGGTGGGCTTAGTTGTCTTCTCTTTTTTTCCCTTTGCTGTCCTTTCCAGTAAGGTGTAGTGGGTGTGAGCATTGGACTAGGATGCTAGTAGACCAAGTTGAAATACCTTTTCAGCCAGGAAACCCATCTTGGACAAGTCATACTCTCTCAGCCTCAGAGGAAAGCAAGGACAAGCCTTCTTTTGAATCAATCTTGCCAGAAAACAGTATGAGAGGATCGTCATAAGTTGTAGTCAACTTGAAGGCACACAACAACAAGGAAGCCCTTCCCCAAGGGATTTTTTTCCTCCCAGATGTGCTCACCTCTGACTTTTGTTTGCTGTGGTTAAATGCCATCAAGTTGACTTTTACTTATGGCAACTATATGAATAAGTGCAAGACTGTCATAAATAGCCTTGCCCAGCTCTTGCAGATTTGGGGCTGTGGCTTTCTTGAGTCTGTCCACCTGTAATGTGGTCCTCCTCTTTTCCTACTGACTTACCAAGCATTCTTGTCTTTCCCAGTGAGTCGTATCTTCTCATGATATGTCCAGAACACAGAAAGGAGATGCAAACTGCAAGGAGGGCAAAAGGACACATTTTTGCAGTTTTAACTGCCCCTTCCTTGCTTTAGGCATGCTTAGGGCAGAACTCTGTGTGAAGACACAAATGTACTACTTAGAGCTGACTCTGTCATTAGAGTAAAGCAGCCACCTGGGAAAGTGTTTGTTAATATACTTTGCTTTTATTGCACTTTTGCTATCAGGGATGGGGAGAAAGTGTTTATGACTTTTTTCCCTTTTTTTTTCTTCCTATTTGTGCCAAAATAACTTGCTTTGAGTACTGTTTTACCTTACTGTTTTACCTTTGGGTACTGTTTTACCTTAACTTTGGTGCATGGGTGGGAAGGGGTGCTGTTTATTTACTGTGCCTCAGACAGCAGTGTCTTGAGCTAACCTCCCACTAGCATTTGTATGTAGTTTTTAATTAGCATGTCTACAAGGGATTCATTTCATGGGTATTTGCACCCAGAGGAGCTTTATGTAAGGAGCTTTGGTGGAAGGAGGTTTTAAAAAGGAAACCTTTGAAAAGAATCATATGATACGCAACAGAAAAACAGTATGCTCCCTCCCTTACCTCCCTTAGAAGTTTTCCATTAAGGCATGAGTTGTTGTTTTTAAAAGAAACACGTATTCTATCTATTTAACAATATGATTTGGCTGCCTAATGCTTTCTTCAGTCCCTTTGCATATTGGCCCTCTTGCAACACAGAAATGATATTGTAATATACCCATGACCTTTAACTGAAGTATCATCAGTGGTATTATATTGGTTTGATAACATTGCGGTAGTTAAATTCTGCAGAATCCTGGAGTTTGTAGTTTGGTGAGATGTCTAGTATTCTCTGGTACATTCACTCATGTTACAGCATTAAAGAGAATTCTTAGTATCCCTCACCAAACTGTGAATCCGGGAATGCTATAGGGTGAAGCCATGGCAGTTAATGTAGTATCAAACTACTGTAATTCTACCATGAGGATAAACCCCATATGTCTGATAATTAATAAATAATCAATGACTTTGTACTCTAACAGCAGAATAGGTGTAGGTAAATACATAGAAATGTACTTCACTTGATGTCATACTGAGTTTACTTCCAGCCCCCTCCAAGCCTGACTTCTACCCTTGAAAAGGAGCAGGAAATTCCCCAGCGTTCACTAATTCTTATGCTGCCACCCCTCACTGAATTCTGAATATACTGAGTTTACTTGTAACTGAACAGGACAGTGGGACCCTTTCAGTGGATTGCCAATCTCTATGCTTAAGGACCTTTCCCTTCCCTCCTCCTTCTGAGTGAGAGAAGTCCTATCTAAGCATGTGCCGAAGAATGGCATGGGAATGGAGAGGAAACAGAGGTTTTACAGAAAAGCATTTATTTTAAGGCATGCAAGTAAACAAGACAATAATACACATGAGAGGCTCCCCGCTCCCAGGTACGCTTAAGTTACAAGTAGTTATAAAACAGACACATTCTTAAGATCAGCCAACCTCCAAAATAATAAAAAGCCCTAACGCGACTAACTACCTAATGTTCTAGTTACTCACATTTGGGTTCACAGGCTTAGATGGTCTAAGAGAGGAATGAGGCCAGGAGGCGAGGCCTAGGGCCTGCAGCCTACTACTGGCACACATCCCATCTCCAGGAGGTTCCTTTGTTGTCTCTCTGCCACATGGCCTCTCAAGGATTTTTATAACTTCTCCTTCGAAGCATCTCGAAGATGCTCACCTCGAAGCATCTCGAAGATGCTCACCTCTTTCCCCTTGATTGGGCAATTCTCCCCCCTCGTGACCTGTGAGGCTGACCCACAATAAAATGTAACCTAACCCCAACACCTCATTAACCCTTGGTTTACCTGAAGAGGGAAGTATCCCCCTTGAGCCAAGTCTTGATAATGGGAAGCCCCATCATCACACTTGAACAGTTCCTCTTCTACCAACTCCTTTTTTATTTTTTTAAGATAAAGTCACTATAGTAGGCCATTGTGCATTTTATGTTTTGTATGTTTGTCTAGAATATAAATGATGGGAGGATAGCTAGTGTTCCATTTTCGCAGAACTAGAACTGTTGGCAGCCCAAAAGGTCAGTTAGGAGCTCAGAAGGAACATAGTCAGAAGGTTGTTCTGTGTATGTTCAAGTGTTTTCACACACTGTACTAAATAGCTTCTTTAATGCCTCTCTCTGTCCCACCAGTTCTGCTACATGACAATGAGCTTATAAAATATCACCACACAGAAGAGTAATTCAGGATAGAGATTGCAGCAAATATGTTAGAATGAATCCAGTTTTTTTTCTGCAGAAACTTTGCTTTAACAGAATTCTGCTCGGAACATTCTCAATGGTGAAGAGACAGGAGGCAGTTGTCACTGGCTCTACCCTCTTCCTGTAGCCCCCATAACATATTGGGGGTGGGCATCAGGAACTCTGGTGGAGGGAAAATCAACAGAAATCACCACTTCTTCCATTTCATCAGCAGAATCAAAAGCTCTCACACCACCTTTAATGAACATTACACAGAATGAAAAAAGGCTTTGCTTTTTTAAAGAAAAAGTCCATGGGAGCTAGATTCTGGGCACAACTCATTATATTTACTTTTGCAGTCTAGGCTGGTTGAAAGAACATTATAGCCCTCTGTGAATATCTTACCACCATAGATTCCCATTTCAGCCTGCAAGTTTCCCCCATTGTCTCTTTCTGAAATGATAGCCAGGATAGCAGCACTTTTGATGCAATCTGAGATACTTTGGCATAATATTAGCATTATGCTGCAACTCAGCTGATCTCTCTTAAATGTTAGATTTTTTTTAAAAAATTAGTGGCAGACAGAAATTCATCAGATCTCATTCTTTTTGTGAGAATATGTTTCTCAGGAAAGCTCTACCTGTTGATTTTCAGCTTTCTGTTAAAATAGATCCTCTCTGCTAGGAAAGAAGTTGACAATCCTTTCTGAAAGCAATGTACAGCAAATTCAGTGCTGAGCACTTGCACTCTGCAACAAGGAATTCTGGTTTTGCCTGCCTTTTTTGCAAATACCCAGTGCAAGTGATCCTAATGGAACAGGAATGGGTAACCTCTGTGGAATATACTGCTGGATCGGATTCTTGTAGCTTGCAAATGATACAATGGACATCAGTATGCTGTGATGCATATTTGGAAAGAGTCTAATGTTTTCCAAGAATTAAAAATACTTGGGAGAATGCCTTGCTTGCATCAAGTCCTGATACTGGATACAAAGTTCAAAGGAAGGAAGGGAGGAATTTATTCTTCAGGAAATATAATTGTCGTTAGTCAACCTAGTAAAGTGCTAGTATCTTCATTGCCAAGTTGAGGACAACAATAGTATCATAGAGGTGAGGAAGCATCATGCATTTTCCTTCAGTGCATATGAGTCTAATAACTTATATTAATATTTTAGTGAGAAATAGTTGTATGATTTTCTTGTATGCTGCTGATGCTCTTTGGTCCTTGCTACTTGAAAACTGAACACACGAGGCAAAAGAAGCAACAGTGCCCATCACAGTTGCGAACCCTATGTGCAGCTTCAGCATATTATTTTTTTATGGAGTGAAACTGCTGTGTGCACTTACTCAATTTCCTATGTGTCTTTCTTGAACCATCACAATGCACATGTACCTAATTTCCTTTGACATTGCAGGGGGCGGGGGGGAATTGCAAGACAATTAAAATAGTGGACAGAGACTGATGATATCTCTCACTGTCCTGTCATTGTGTATGGTAGCAGCAAAATATTTTTAAAAGGCTGTCTTTAAAAAGCTGTTGTACCATGCAGGGATACCAAGGAGGCAGATATCATCTCAGGTGGTTCACCCAGAAGATAGGTCCCACCGTCACCACTGCTACCATAGCAGATACTGCACTGATGGCTGCATCCAACCTGGAGCCAGCCCTGCCAATGGCTAAACTAACTCCATATAATAATACCCTTCTAGTCTATATTCATCCTTATGTTTGTTTGCAGGCTTTACTAGTGCATACATATAGCCAGATACCTTTAAAAAAATAAGTTAGGAAGTACAGTGTGCTCACCGTACCAAGATTGCACCTCAGCATGCACACCCTGCTATCTCTACTTTATCAGTTCTTTAGAGACTGGATATTGAAATACTATAAAGAGAAGAGACCTATCAGTGTCAGGCAAAAATTTAAAGCCAATGTTTATGAATTCTGCAGAAACACCCTAATCTGTCAAGATGGGGAGAGAAAGATATTGAGCTCCATTAACAGTAAAACCTAACTTTGCTTTTCTGGTTTGTTTGTCAGCAGCCTACCTCTCCAACAACCCCTAACAAGCCTGTGGTACCACTTGAGTGGGCATCTGGAGTAATACCAAAGCCTGATCCAAACATCATCAACAAACACATCCAAAAGCTAGTTGAGGTAACTATTTCAAAGAGTTTTTTAGTTTTTTTGGGAGGCCCACAGAAATGCCATCTTGCTTTCACTGACTTTGGAGTGAGATGGGACTTTCTTCTGACTAACTTTGCACAGGATTACTCTATGAGATAGCATATAAATATGGTGGTACATATTTAGGATGTAAAGCATACTTTTACAAGATTTCTTAAATATGTGTCTGTTAATATAGTTGAAAAATAATGATTCCAGTAGTCAGATTTCTGACTGGCAGTCAGAGCATTTCAGTTCTTAGGGCTGCTTCACAAGTGACAATGTCCTATACAGATATCGTTGTTGTTACAATTGTTGTTGTTGTTGTTACCATTATTATTATATTGTTATTATTTTACACCCCTCCTTTTTTCTAAAAGCAAGGCTCAAGGTAGCTTACAAATCAAAATAAACACAATATCATAATGCTATATTGAAAACCATGTCGGTACACTTTATGAAATTTTACATTACAGCTGCACATATGTCCATTCCAACACATGTGGTTACCTTATTGATTGTATTCAGTTCTTCTCCCAGCATTCATTCACAGAATTCAAAGCAGTATACAGTCAACCCTCCACATTTGCATGTTTCACTTTTGCTGATTTGATTATTCATGGATTATTTGCTGTTACCTCTGCTGCCTCACTATGCCATTTTTAATAGGGACTGCATACCTCATGAGACTGAGAAACTGCAAACGAGGCTTGTAAGTCCCTCTTAAAAAAGGTGCGCCAGCCATCCACTTCTACCTTGGGAAGAAATCCTGATGCCTCAAAGGAATCCATGGTGGACTGAATATGGTGATTATACTTTTTTGTGTGTTAAATATGGTTTGGGAAGGTCTAAAGTTATTCATAGTTTTTCCACTTTCATGGAGGTCCTGTGTCCCTAACCCTAGCAAATGTGGAGGGATGACTATACTTGGGGTCCTGAAGCAAAAGCTGTTCAGATCAAGACCTACTTAGCTTTTCCAAAGTAGCAATTTTAGGAGTTGTAGTTTAAACAAGTAACTTTTTCAAAGTTTGAGAAAGTTACTTATTTAAACTACAACTCCAAAAATCTCATCAGCATGGCCTAGTATGCTAACTAGGGGATTCTGGGAGCTGTAGTTGGAAAAGTACGTTTTTGGAGCTCTGCTTTAGCCTATCTTCCCATAAGGTGTTCTCATGACAAAATAGACATGCGTGCATGCTTATGATAGCATACACATGGTGCATGTAGTTCTTCCAGACAAAAGTGAAATCCAAATAGGGTATAATGATCAATGTAAGAGAGAAAATAGCCTTGGATTAGTACCTGTGTTGGCCTCATTTTGAAACTGTTAGAACTTGTCTTTTCACCACATCTTTGGGACCCAATGACAGTTGCTTGATTCTGACTTGCTGGGTTACATATTTTTGTCCTCTCTGGAAGTTTTATTCTGTCAAATAGTTGTATATTGTATTATAATTGTTTTAAATTGTTTTTATTGTCTATACTATGCCCTGAGATCTCTGGATATAAGGTGGGATATAAATATTTTAATAAATGAATGCAGTAAGTTAATACAATTATCACTATACATATTTCCATGCAACACTGCCAGGAAGTTTCTATAGGCAATCTCTTCTGTGCTGACCACTCCAAAATCCTCTCTGTTGGATTAAGTTTCTTGTGAAAAATAGCCCTCAGTCTTTAACAAGCGTCAGTCAACTTGTCAGTGTTGGGGAGTACAAGCATAATGAATATAGGGTGTTTATAGCAGTACTTCTGAAGCTAATTGATGTGAGGTACTAGCATTTTGTTCCTAGTGTGCCAGGGACCAGCACCATAGTTGTGCCCATTGGCTACAGTTGTTGCTTTCCTGAAAGCTCTCTAGGGACTGGCAGATGATGTCTCAGGAACCAGCACTAGGTCACAGGCCATCACTTGGAGTAGACCCTTTATAAGACCCATGATGTGGAAGCTGTGGGATACTTGAGTGGGAGTGTCCATGGGATTTGTCATGCAAAAGAGAAGGAAGGCTAGATGAAGTCAGACATACACAGTGGACTTCAAGAAAGCTGATTTCAAAAGGCTTAGGGAACTACTAGGTGTGATCCCATGATCAGAAATGCTCAAAGGGAAAGGAAAAGGAAAGGAAAGGAAAGGATGCCATGATGCATGGAAGTATCTTAAAGGTGAGATGATGAACATAAAATCAACAATTTCCATAAAGAAGAAAAGTGGGAGGTGTCTAAAGAAATCAGGGTAGATGTCTGAAGAGCTTTCAGACAGGTAAAAGAGGCATGTATAAGAAATGGAAGATGGGGGAAATCATTAAAGAGGATTACAAAAAAATAGGCAGTACTTGTGGAGAGGCAGTAAGAAAGGCAAAAGCTCAGAATGAGCTCAGGGTTGTTAGAAAGGTTACAAATGACAAAGTGGAGCAGGGGAGAAACAGAGCTACATTTGGAGCAAGAGAAAGAACAAGAAAGTGGTCAGACTCCTGCCTAGAAATGATAATGAAATGCTAACCAAGGACAGCAAGAAGATAGAACTGTTTAGCACCTTCTTTGCCTCAGTTTTCTCCCTAAAGGAAAATGATGCTCAAACTGGTAAAAATAGAACAAATGATGCAGTAAGGGGACTGCACCCAGAATGTGTGAAGAGGTAGTACAGAAATATCGAGCTACTCTAAATGAACTCAAGTCTCCAGGGCCAGATCAGTTGAATCCAAGAGTACTAAAGGAACTTGGAAAAGCTGTTATTGTTCATCTCTGAGAATTCTTGGAGACCAAGAGAAGACCCAGCAGACTGGAAGAGGACAGGTGTTGTCCCATCTTCAAAAAGAGGAAGCCTGAGCAGCTATCAACCAGTCAACTTGATAGTACCAAGAAAGGTTTTGGAATGGATCATTAAGCAGTCAGTCTGTGCACGTTTAGAAAATAATGCAGTGACTACAAGCCATCATGGATTTCTCAATAACAATAACAAGTCATGTCGAAGTACTTTTTTTTATAGTGTTACAAGCTTGATAGATCAGGAGAATGCTGTAAATGTAGAATATCTTGATTTCAGTAAGGCACAAAGTCCCCCTTGATATTCTTGCAGAGAAGCTGGTGAACTATGAGCTAGGTAGTGATATTGCTAGGTGAATTTGTATTTGGTTAGTGGACTGAACTAAAAAGTGCTCACAAATTGTTCTTTTTCATCCTGGAGAGAAGTGACTAGTGGGATGCCTGAGAGATCTGTTCTGGGCACAGGGTTGTTCAGCATCTTGGAATAGAAGGCACACTTATCAAATTATCAACTGACACCACATTAGGAAGGTAGTTAATACATCAGAGGACAGTATCAGAATTGAAAATGACCATGACAGAATAGAGAGCTGGACCATAATTAACAAAATGAGTTTCAACAGGAACAAATTTAAGCTAGTACATCTAGGCAGGAAAAATAAAATGCATAAATATAGGATAGGTGACACCTGGCTTGAAAGAAGGTGTCACGATGTGGTAGACAAAAAGTCTGTGCAGTTTTAGAGTATACCAGTTTTATAGTGTCCAGATCAAGGGAAGTAATTGTACCACCCTGTTCTGCTTTGGTCAGACCTCAGCTGTTTTGTTCTGGGCATTGCAGCTCAGGAAGGATATTGACAAGTTGAAACATCTCCAAATGAAGGTGTCCAGGATGATCAAAGGTCTAGAGACCAAGTGCTATGAGGAATGATTTAGAGAGCTGTGCATGTTTAGCTTGGAGAAGACTGAGAAGTGATATGATAGCCATCTTTAAATATCTGAAGAGATATCATGTAGAGGATGGAGCAAGTTTTGTTTTCTGCCACTCCAGAGATTAGAACATGAACCAGTGGAATGAAATTACAAGAAAAGACATTCCACCTGAACTTTTGAAATAACTGCTCAGTGATGTAGACTCGAGTCAATTGATTCAGACTCAAGTCAGACTTAAGTCACTTCAGTGACTCGACTCGGACTTGGCTTGGTAAAAATTACACATTGACTCGACTTGAGACTTGAATATTTTTAGTGACTGACTTGCTGCCCCTGGTTCAATAACATAAACACATCCATCCAGAAACCTTACAACCTTACAATTCTGCTCTTAGGAAAAGTTTTAGAAAGCTCTTCCTATATGTAGCAGGAAGAGGCTGCTGAGCAGACCTCAACTCCACCTCAAGCCCATTGCCTAACCCATTTGCTGTTCCCTCTGAGAAATGTGTCCACACTTTGGGCTTGAGACAGATTGTCATGTGACCAATAGGTGTGGACTCATTTCTCAGAGGGAACAGCAAATGGGTTAGGATGGGCTGTTGTGGTGGAATTGAGGTCTGCTCAACAGCCTCTCTGCTACATATAGGAGGAGCTTTCTAAAGCTTTTCCTAAGAGCAGAAGGCAAGCCTTGCAAATGGGAAATAAGAAAGATCCTATTCCCCACTTCCGAAGCTGCAGATGACAAAATCACAAAAGTGGAGGGCCAACTCTATTTAAATTGTTAAAGCTGACTTTATTTGACTTAGTCCAGAAATTCTGGAATACAGATTGAGGTATAAAGTTGGATCCCAGACTTGAGACTTGGCTTGAGACTTGACCTGAAAGTATCTTGCAAGGACTTGAGACTTGACTTGAGACTTGAAGGTAGAGACTTGAGACTTGACTTGAGACTTAGAGTAAAAGACTTAAACACATCACTAGAACTGCTTTACTGTGAAAACTGTTTGACAATGAAATAGACTGCCTTGAAGGTGGTGGACTTTTTTCCCCCTCATCTATCTTTGTAAATAGACTTTACAAACAACTTGCAATAGATTAAAAAAATGTAAAAATGTCAAGAATTAGCGTATGAATAGAAAACAAACCTTGTAACACAAGGAAAACACCACAATACTCAGCAGCTGGTTTGATATATTTTTAATTAATAAATTATAATGGTGCCACTACTTATTTGATTGAATTTATTGATAACTCTACTTTGAAGGCTGTGCTTTTGGTAGATTCCTGCCAAATTTCAGAATGAGAGGAAAGGAAGAGAGTATTTGGAGAAAAATGATTTTTAAACAAATTTTCCAGAAAAATGGTAGAATTCTGGTGGGGGCCACTTCATCATCTGTGCTCTAACTGAATTAATTTAAGCTTAACACAGATCTGGTATTAATTAATGATATGAATAAATATGAAGTCCATGGTATAGAACCTTCTGATTTGTTCCACATGATTTATACAGTGGGCATAAATATCTACATTTGTACAGCAATCTCTGTTTGGCTGTTATCTTTGTTTATATTATTTGGCATCAATTCTAAGAGTGTTCTGTTCTGTTCTGGTCATAATAGTATCTCTTCCCTACCTTCATCGTATTATTTCACTTTCTTCCAGTCTGTTTTTAGGAACTACGACCACGACCATGATGGCTATATCTCTCAAGAAGACTTTGAAAGTATAGCAGCTAATTTTCCTTTCCTGGACTCATTCTGTGTATTAGACAAAGATCAGTAAGTGAACTTGCTCCTGTTATTGTTTTACAGTGCAATGCTATGCATATTTAATCAAATGTGAATCTCATTGTGTTCAGTGGGGTTATTTTGAGGTTAATGTGCGTAAGATTGGAGTCTCAGTTTATACATGTAGAAAAACAATAGAAATTACTTTCATTCATTTGTTTTAATTAATTTCCTACCTGATTCATAATGATCAAGATGGGTGTGTCTTTTCCTTTTCTTAGTCATTGTCTTAACATTTCATGGAGTAGATGACTAATACTCCCATTTTATATAAGTCTAAGAAACTGTGAGATAATTTTTATGTGCACGTGTCTCTTCAGGTTGCCTATCAGCTATAGTGACCCCATGAATTTTTTGTTAGGCAAGGAATGCCATTTCCTTCTTCTGAAATATAACCTATAAAATCTGATATTCACTGGCAGTCTCCCATCCAAATACTACCCAGGGCTGATCCTGCTTAGCTTCCAAGAGCAGATGGGATCTGGTGCCTTTAGAATATTTAGGCCCTTCAAAGTTTTCTTAAACTTAGTCCATTCAGTATAAGCAGATGGCCTAACTGGGATCTTAGTTTAGATCCTCTCATTTCTAGAAGACAGATCCTATGCACACACTTATATCACTGAATGGCTTTTAAAGTTTGATAGGTGCTTCTAACAGAAAAGTTGATACATCATGTCAGCATCTTGCAGGGAAAACATGAATCATGGCTGGCATCCTGTCAGGAAGTTGTGTTATCATAAACCAATGTTCACTCATGTAAAGTTGAATTGCACTGTTGTACAATGTTCATATTTTCAAGAGGGGAGCAGAGACGTAACCATGCCATTAGGACAATTGTACAAGCTGATCCAGCAGCATGGGCATCACACAGTGCGCCCAAATGCACAATGTATCCTAATTCACAGTGTGACCTATTGCACAATAGGAGATCTTACATGGTATTCACTAGCATGATTGTGTATTGTATAGTCAGCAACAAAGCTCTGTCATCATAAAGTTATGCACTGTAGCCTTTGCTGTAGAATCTCAGTCCATATATAAAGAGAAAACGTGATAGTGGATATTTTTGGAATATGCTGAAAAGACCTTCTACCACCATGCCGAGAGAGACTGGGAAGCAATCAAATTTCCTCTAAGTTCTATAAAGCTCTGTTCTGAAAAGTTATTCAGAGCTGAATGACATGTTCATGTATATCATATGATAGAGCTGTCTTTAGACAGTGTATCTTCAAATGCAGATATGGGACTGCGTGCTTGAACCCTCCCCTACGTGAAAACATTCCTGTGCATAGAAAATGAGCATATCAGGAAGAAGACTAGATTAGAATACCGCATGTCTTGCTGGTGTGCCAACTTTCCCTGACCAATGAAAGATAGTTTTGGCAAGCAAGCAATTCCATTGTGAAATGGAAAACTGCTCTGGTGGCTGTGCTATAGGCAGTTCAGTTCTAGGTATCAGCATTTAATTCTCAAGGGAAGAACACTGTTTTCTAAATTTATAAAAATATAAAAGCCTGAACAGAAAGAAAACTAGCCCCAAAGGGAAAAGGCAGTATCTCACATATTAGTTTTGTCCATGCAGAAGAATTCTTCATAGTTTTTTCTGATACAGTGTTCACTTGTAGACTGAATGGAAAAGCCTAGAAAACACAATGATAGCTAAAATGCTGCTAGTGTCATATAGATGTGTAAAGGAAGTTACATAAGTGGTTATACTTTTTTTTGGCTCTTTTGCCATGGTTCACAGTTGTGTAAGCAGAATTCCGCAAATATAACCATCCCATTGATCCTGTTGTTAGTCCCAGTGGAAGTATACTTATTGAATCAACTGGATTTTTTTTAACTTGTTGATTCACCATTCAACAGTTGATTGAGCATAGCTAGGACTAACCAGGAAGATTTCAACCATGCAGTTCTACATGCTTGGATGTTGCATAACTATTTGTCTGTGCCTTTGCAGTGTACCATTTTTAACACTGACATTGTACAAATATCCACAATGCAGTTCCAGTTGCACAATGGGACATTAAATAGGCATATTGGCAGATACACAGTCAGTTGCACAATGTCAATATTCAGCAGATGTGTGGCATAGGACAACCACCATATAATATCTGTTGCAGACATAGTCATTCCACAAACAAAACTAACTAGATTGAGCCATATATCAACCCCCAAACTTATCATAGAGCCTCTGAAGCTCTATGATATGGCAGCCATTTCATGCCTTGTGGAGATTGGGCACGATCAGCAAAATGTCTGGCTGTGTCACTGCAGTGAAATGATTATAGCAGTGCCAGGGACTTTGGAGGTCTCAGCATTAAAGTAATCATTTCATGTATGGCTACAGAGATGCTTCTTTGATCCCACCTGCTCCCCATGAGACATGGAATGGCCATTTGATGAGTTTTCAGAGGCTGTACAGTAAGTATGAGGAGCTTGGGCACTGTGGAGAGAGGAAGAGAGTACCAACCTCCACAGCACCCAAAAAAGGACATATGCAGGACATATCCACATGTCCCTAACAGGTTGCCAGCCATCACGAATGTAAACTTGACACTTAGCAAACATGATATAGGATCTTGGCCAACATTTTTCTTCTTCTGCATGTTCTTATGGCCAAAGCAAATGTTGCAAGGGAAACATGGGATTCTATCCCAATTCCCAACATTTTATTAAGAAGATCAGAACCTGCTTGTTCAGACAAAGGCTTACCCAGTCCATCATTCTGTTTTCACAGCAGCTAGTTAGAGTCCTATAAGCAGACCAGACAGCAGTAACATCTTATCATTCATGTTCCCTAGAAACTAGTTTTCAGAGGAATACTGGCTCCAGTACTAAAAATCATGGCATTCTGTTGGTGACATAGACATATTTTTTTAATGGTCAGTGCAGATGGCAGAATTCAGCTCTGCAAACTGTACTGATTCCTTGAGTTCTGAACTTACCTTTCCTAGTGTCAGGGTACCCTCCTGTCATGATTTGGTGGCAAGGAAATTATTAGGGGTTGATTATGTTCTAGCAGCTGGCCACTGAACAACAAAGGTATCCTCCCAGATGCATGGGAATCCTCCAAGAGTCCCATGCAGGATAACATCATCTTCCTGCAGTTGGTTGCTACCTGACTGTTATCCTCTTGCCACTTAATGGCTGTGGGGAGAGGCACCGTGGCACCAGGAGAGGTAAGATCAGGGTTCAAAGGAGGCACAAGACATGTAGTTACTCCTAGTAGAGTTTTATGCTCTGCCAGTTTGAAGCAGGATCTTGGGACAGATATGGCCACCACATTTAGTATCCCCTGTTAGACTTTTCCTGGGTGTTTTCTTTGTAGTGCAAATAGAGAGTCTGTATAGAATTTGCAGGGGAGAGCCAGCAGTCTCAACCTTTCCTTCACTTCACTTGCCAGTTCTCTTCTGTAAATATCTGCCATGCTTCCTGTCCACCAGGGATTAATATGTCCTTCCAAAGGGGGAAACAGACAGACATGAGAGATGTTAAATGCTTATTCTATTTGTACACATCAAGGGCCTAGCCATGCATTCCCAATCAATAAATATGAAATTGTAGCCACACATTTTTGGAGATTAATATCAGTTGATTTATATTGGTATACATTAGAATTGGAGCTAGAAAGAAAGAAAGAAGCAAGTTTTAACTGGTAGCTCTTACTTCTAGGCCTCAGCAAACTGTCACAATAACATCTATTTGTCAAATACTTTAAAATAATTCTGTTTTTTTAAAAAAAAGTTGCACCTCTGAAGAAGCACTCTTTAGATAGCAAACCTGATACCTTTCAAAGGGATTCAGCTACAGCTCACAGACTGCATCAGCCACAGCTGACCATAGGATTCTGGAAGTTGTACTCAAAAACTCTGGGGGAGGGAAAGCTATGAAAGATTCCTCTATCACATGAAAACAATATTCTTTCAATCTTACCTTTTTGAAAACAAAACAAAACAGGGATGGTCTTATCAGCAAAGGAGAAATGATGGCTTATTTTCTGAGGGCCAAATCACAGCTACAGTGTAAAATGGGACCTGGTTTCATACACAACTTCCAAGAGATGACCTATCTGAAGCCAACTTTCTGTGAGCACTGTGCTGGATTTGTAAGTATGCCATGTTTATGTGCAGATGGGCTAAGACATATATAGACATGTCCTATATAAATGTTTTGTATGAATATGTGCCTCACTTTTTTAAAAATTTGATCTTTTTTGAAGGTGTGAGTAAATGTATATGGATGGGAACTAACAATGTTTGAGTAGGTAGCCTTTTTAAAAAACAGACTTAGAAATAATTTGACATAATTAATTGAAGATCATGTCAAAGGAAGAAACAAAAAAGGTTCTGGTACTTATACACATCTAATACTGTGCAAGTCTACTCCTATACATGTAGCAAGAGTACCGAGATGGTTAAGGTTCTAGAAACCAAATCCTCTGCAGAGCAGCTTAGGTTGCTGGGTATGTTTGGCTTGCAGAAGACTGAGAGGTGATATGATAGCTATCTTTAAATATCAAAATGTCATGTAGAAGATGAAGCAAACTGGTTTTCAGTTGCTCCAGAGACTAGGACACAAAGCAATGGATTTAAAGAGAAAGAAAAAAGATTAAACCTGTTAAAAAGTGTTCAGCAGTGGAATAGATTGCCTCAGAAGGTATTGGATTTTCCTTCTTTGAAAGTCTTTAAAGAAAAGTTAGATGAGCATCTCCCAGGAGTTCTTTAGTTACGTATTCCTGCATGCCAGCAAGTTGGACTGTATGGCCCTTATGGTCCTTTCCAAGTCTGTGATTCTACAATCCTATGTCTACTCAGTGAACGAAATCCTGTTAAGTTCAGTGAAACTTTCTTACAGGCAGGTGCATGCAGGGCTGCAGTCTAATTGTTTGATTAAAAAAAAAAGGCAAAACATCTCAATGCTATCCTATGGTAGTAAGCCAAAATTTAATTTTGTAGCCACAAACTGGAAAAAAACAGATGTATAAGAAATGCAAAAACATTTTGCCATAAGCAAGCCAAGAGTTCTTAAGCTGATTCATTCCAGCTGCTTAAAGCAAATGATACTCTGTTGAATCATTTCTGTGCCGCCTTACTTGTTGGTCATGGAAAAGGGTGAAGGGAAGACCCTCACACATGAATGGATAACTCTTTCTGACAGGAAGCATGTTGAAAGCTGTAATTTCCTGTTTGCAGTTTTGTAGACATTGTTCCTACCTTCATAATGATTTCATTTCCTTCCTGCTTTCTTTTTATCCCTTTTGTCTTTAATTACAGCTCTGGGGTATAATCAAGCAAGGCTACAAATGCAAAGGTACGGTAAATCATGCATGAGTGCTGATTTGGGTTCATAGCCTCTCCAGTTATTAACCTAATTAATCTCTTAATTGCTGGCAACACAATACAACACACTTTTAACCTCAGAGTAATCTGAAGAGTTGTGTGCCATGGCAATTCTATGTGTGCTTACTTGGAAACAACAGCATTTGGTGTAAGTATACATCGGAGTGCAGCTTTAATCACTTGTAAGCTGAGAGACTTTTTTTTTATTAATATATTTTTAATGCTTCATTTCCTTCAAAAAATAGTTTAATTTATCTGTGACTATATATATTTACCACTGATCATCCTTCTCTTAATACCCAACATTAAGTGCCAACAGCCTTATAGACAAAACAGAGCCCACTGACAATGAAGAGGAAATTATCAATGTGCTTGGAAAAACTTGATGTTTGAAAAGCATCAAAAAACCAAAATCCAACAACTTTTAAACATGCCTTTTAAAAAAATAAAGAATATACATGCATCCACATACATATAAGATGATTATGTTTCATGGCCACTGAATATTGAATGCCAGAGGGGAAAAAAACCAAAACAAATCAGGAAATAGATGGGCAAGAGAAGGAGTAGACTACCATGGCCTTGAGCAGGCCATGATTTGTTGACAGGTTGACTGGAATCATAAACAGACATCCTCTATTTCAGAAGGAAGGATACAGTGCCACATTTTGTTGCAGCTCCCATTTAGCATAGCTGGTGGCATTGCATTCAGTTCATATTAAGTTGCCTTTAGCATAACTTGAGACCCGATGTGGTATAGCAGTTTGAACGTTGAACTATGATCCTGGAGACCAAGGTCCGATTCCTTGTTCAGCCATGGAAGGCTACGGGCTGACCTTGGGCATGTCACACACTCTCAGCCCCCAGAAAACCCAGTGATAGGTTCACCTTAATGTCACCGTAAGTCAGAAACAACTTGAAGGCACACAACAGCAACAGAATAACTAAAGTTTAAAAGTACTAAACTTTGGCTGGCATGTGCCCTAATTATTACCTTCTTGTGGTGCTTTATATTGTGTTTACATTATTACACTAAAAATCAGCTAATTCTAGCACATTGGAAAGTGATTATGCTGGGGAAGCTCTTTCCTGGGCTCGATGAATAATTGTTAGAACTGAACTAATGCCAGCACAGTGGTAAAGAGCAAGTAATTGCTCCCATAGCTCCACCCATCCCTGGAACCTCTTTGATGTGGTATTTCATGTTCAGCTATCACCCACATTGTATCAATAAACTATTTATTAATTAAAATATTTATTGCCACTCAGTCTGCTAGGACCCTGAGCTGATGTACAACAGATAGAAGATTAAAGCTATGTTTAAAAAACAAACCAAAATAATGTTCTTTATTAAAATGATTGAATTAAATTAAACAGTTCCAAAGGTCAACCCTGGTTCTAGGGACCAAAGGCCATATAGAACAGTGTGTTTTGGTTGCCTACTGGAAGCTCACAAAAGACAGAGCCAGCCTGACCTCTAGTTTTGTATTCTTCAGGTATGCTGGCCTAAGCAATTTAGGGCCGTGTAGATTGTAAACAGTGCCTTGAGTTCAGCTCAGAAGCAAATCTGAAGCCAGTACAGTTGGTGCAAGACCAGTCGACTAGAAATCTGTCACATGGACTTTCACATTCTGAAAGCTTTTGCAGATTTGAAATGTTGTGCTTGCTCATATTTGGCAGGGGGAGCAGTAGTTTGCCAGAACTAATTATTCTTTGTTCTGGCAATTTGTTCCAGATTGTGGTGCCAACTGTCATAAACAGTGCAGAGATCTGCTAGTTCTAGCCTGCAGGAAGTTTGCCAGAGGAACATCACTGAGCAGCAACCATGGTTCTTTGCCCAATAGTCCATCATTACCAGCTGGTAAGAGCAGACCCTGTGTCTCACGGATGATTCATTGAACAATGTCTTTTATTGCCCAGCAGTTTATGAACCACGTTGCCTAGAATGCAGGTAACCATTGCTTTGAGAAAGTCAGGCTTCTTGTTCCTTAGGATTTCCTTATTAGCCTTGCCTGCAGTCATTCCTAGAAAGGCCTGGAATGACTAATGGAATAGATACTCTCTTCAGTGAGATACATATGGGCCTATTTGTATGGGTAATGTTAATTAGCATTAATGCCACCATCACCTTCCATAATAGGAACAAGGCTCCATGTCATAGCAGGAACATCTTGCATGCTGCAGTCACACACTTCTGCTTTAGTTCTTATGGTAACGTCTTACATCAGTGTTCTTGTATTTGGTATCGGTAAACATTCATGTATAACTAGCACTGATGTGAAACCGAAGCAATAGAAAGCCTCAGACATATTAGAAATATCTTTGGTTTTTCTTTGACTGTAGGCATGTAACTTAGCATCTGTGGGAAGGTCATACTGAATTGTTTCTGGTGTGCAGGCAGTCATCATTTCAAAATATATTTTCCACACTGCTACATGATCGGTGATTAGCAGGATTTCAAACACTAACTACATAATAACCAGCTCTTTTCTCTTCTCTGGATTTCCACTGCCAGCACTTTGGCCCTCTTAATTGAACAGTGTGTCGTAGGCATTGAAAAGAGGACACATTAATGCCTCTGACTTCATGTGATGCAGGGAGACCAATTTGAACTTGTCCTGAGCAAACAAGATAATGGGTCATTTTCAGAACTAAAGAGTGAACTTTATGGCTATTACTTATCTCTTTTTCCACCATAGCTTCTCTTTTTTCCCAGATAGTAGTAGAATGTACCTCTAAGTCACCTGTCATCCTGTGTCATACAAAACTGAATTGCGAAGGGTATGCTTAGGCAATAAATACTCAGAGTTGACTTGCCATTGCCTTCCTCTAAATATAGCCTACAATACCTGATATTCCCTGGAGGTTTCTTTTCAAGTCATGCCTGACCCTGTTTAACTTCTGAGATCATTTCAGGTATCAGAACCCAGCTAGTGACAATGGCAAGGTTTAGCATCTTTGGCATGGGAGAAACTTTAGCATTTCCTCATCTTCTTTTCATTATAAACAAAGTCAGCCCCCCATCTGCTGCTGAACATGTGACTGGAGCAGACAGTCCCAGGTATAAGTGAATGGGATCGTTATTCATTGGAACTGTCATAGATCAGTGGTTCTTCATCTTTTCTTTATGAGGGACCACCTGCAAATATAATTTGTTGCCAGGGTCCCTCAAGACTTAAGATATAAATATTTAAATTTGGATTTAAATATTCAAATATTTCTTTAAATATTTGAATATTCAAATATTTATTTATTAAATGCTTCTGGAGACTAGGATTCGAATCACCAGTCAGACACTGGATGATCTCAGGCAAGTCACATTCTCTCAGCCTCAGAGGAAAACAAAGGCAACCCCCCTTTGAACAAATCTTGCTAAAAAATCTGTAACAGGTTCACCTGAGGGTTACCATAAGTCTGAAGTGACTTGAAGGCACACAACAACAAAGTATTGCTGACAGAGGTGGGCTTTTTCTAGCCATCATGTCTCTTCCCCTTTGAAAACTGACTTATGGTTACCCTAAGGCAGTGGTTCTCAACCTCCTTAATGCCGCATCCCTTTAATACAGTTCCTCATGTTGTGGTGACCCCCAACCATAAAATTATTTATTTACAATGCCTCCCCTCCCCCGGCAAAAGCCACCTCACCGGCTGGGAACAAGGGGGGCGGGCAGGGAGGGAAGAGGAGCCACGTGTCTCCCCCGGGAAAAAACTCAGAGAACCCCCCGACTCTGCTTCTGCTTCGCTCTCGTTTCCGCTGGGGGGGCAGTGTGGGAAAAGTTTCCAGAGTGTTGACCCTGGCTGTGGGGGGAGGAATCCCAGCACCTTTGTCTTTTGCGCCGGGCGCAGCTTGCCCCCCCCGAAAAGCACCACCTTGCGGCCCCCTGGCCCTTCCACAGCACCCCCCTCCGTGGCGAGTGGAGCAGGGGCCGTGGCGAGGAGGGGGCCTGCCCCCCATGCTGCCGCCGCCCCCCCAAGCTGGCCTGTCAGAAGGGAGGTTCTCCCGGTAGTGGAGAAGGGGAGCGATTTCAGTCCCTGCTGAACGGGGGGCAGGAGGATGCGAGTGCGTGGCTCGCGCTTGCGCATCACCACTCCTGGACCTTTCCGCACATTACCTTATCGCAGAGGTGGGGGGTGCCATTCGCGCAAGCAGGTTCTTGCGCGAGGCGTTCTCTTCGCTGCTCCTTCGTCCCACAGCTGGCTTCCTGGTTGCGCGACTGCCCCGCCCCTTCCTCCCCCAGCGCAACCTACAGCTCCCAGGCTGCACTGCGAAAGGAAGGGGCAGGGCGGTCGCGCAACCAGGAAGCCAGCCACGGGATGAAGGAGCAGCAAAGAGAGCCCCTCATGCAAGAACCTGCTTGCGCAAACGGCACCCCCCACCTCTGCGATAAGGTAACGTGCGGAAAAGGCCAAGGAGTGCTGGTGCGCAAGCGCGAGCCACACGTTCGCACCTCCTGCCCCCTTTGGCAGGAGTGCATGCAGCTGCACGCACTCCCGCCAAAGGGGGCAGGAGGCACCACCACTGAGGAGGGAATGGAGCCTAAGACTATTGGAAATATGTATTTTCCGATGGTCTTAGGCGACTCCTGTGAAAAGGGTCGCGACCCACAGATTGAGAACCGCTGCCCTAAGGCAAACCCCTCATGGGGCTTTTCTTGTTAAGATTTGTTGCCTTTGCCAGTGGGTTCCATGGTTGAGTGGGGATTCAAACCCTGGTCTCCAGAGTCATAATGTGGGTGCATGCACACATGCCTGCCAGTCTCCCATGGGTCAGGGATGCAGCAGTGAATTGTATGTGTGTGTGGGTGCCTAAATTGCTCCCTTGTTTGCAAATGAGGGAGCAGTTTGGGTGTGTGCACATGCCTGCTGCCATGTCCCTCAGTGCCCGCCCACCCCACTGCCACATCTCTGAAAAAGGAACACAGTGGCAGGCATGTGTGCATGCCCGACTGCTCCCTCATTTGCAAGCAGAGGATTCCAGGTTAAGAACCACTGTCATAGATCATTGGAACCTCATTCATAGTCATGATCCAAGGCAGCAGGGCTCCTACATTTTCTTAAAGTTGTGTAGGAGGTAGAACTTCAGCAACACATGAAGGTTACATGACAAATTTATTAGATGGAGCCCTGCCCTTGTTTTTTTTCTTGATTTTTTTTTTATTATCTGACTATCCAGTTTACTCTGCTTTTGACTCTGCTGCCAACAGACCTCCTCAGATAGGGCAACCATAGTGGAAGAAAAGTTCTACTCCTTTCAGGAAGACACAGTATAAGTGTAGCGAGAAGTCTGCAGGAGCATTCCCAGAGAACATTGCATTGTTCCCTTAGTTTTTTTGTTCACTGCTATTTATCAAGTAACAGATGGATGTAGCTGTGTGGGAGACATAAGTAAGAAGCAGGTAATTACATCATAAGGTGACATTGGGTGGACTTCATAAAAATATTCCAGCAGACAAGACAATAGTATCCAATAGTGTTATAATGATTCCTAGACAGAATTGGAATCATTGATGGTCCAAAACTCCAGTCAGTAACACCTGGAGTCAGTAATAATAATTCCAGATGGACAAAGCATTTGAATGACGTTGCTAAAGACAGGAACACAATAGCAGAACTGCAAAAAATAACACTGCTTGAAACATTATCTCATAATGCCTTTTTGGAAGACAGAAAAGGATGGTCCAGGGAGTCGGAGGGGTCAAGGACTGGAAAAATTGCCTTGGGGGCTGCTCTTTGCTCACTCTAGTGTAAAACAACAAAGGCAGAAGCTTCTCAAAGCAATTAATACTTGTATAATGTACAGTAGAGCTGAAACATGAGATACTTGTCACTCTTGACTGGGTTGCCCCATTTCTGATTACCCAGGAAGAAATTGTTTGAAATGCTTTTAGATCTGGTCAGCAGGGCTGTCTGGGTAGACAATTTACTTTGGACCCCCACAAATCAAGGACCTTCTTCATTTCCAGCATGTATCATTGTACTTTGCTCCAATCCTTCCATATTACTTACCAGAGCCTGCCACATATATGGTCCTTCTAGGGAGTTGCAGCAGGGGCACCATTTTAATATCTGCTCCAGGGTCTGTAAACCCTCTAGGTAGGCTTGCCAGTTAGTGGATCATGATGGTACCAATAAGACTGCTTCTCCCCCTGCCTCATTCTGGCACTGTTACAGTTAAGCTAATCTGATTTGAAGTCTAGGCTCAGCAATATAGGAGAATTCAACTGGGTGACTGTTTAGTTAATGATATATATCAGGAATTATTTTAAATGTAGTGAGCATCACATTTTAAAAAGATAGGTTACTTGTTAAAATCTGAATTAAACTGATATTCTTAAATCCCATTGCAACCAGTATTGAAGAAAAAAATTGCTAGTATTTGTGTACCTCTTGCTTTCCGACAGTGACCTAGGTCTGAACCCTATTGTTAACCTCAACCAGCATAGTCTTATTTGTCTCACCATTCAGCAATTGATTCAGTTGGTCTACTATAGTAGGGGCTAACCAATAGCATTCAGGCCCAAGAATGTCAGGTTTTATAAAGTATACATGCATCATACAAGATCTTTCATGCACAATTAACATTTTGGGCTATGCAGGGACCACTGTGTCCAAAGTTCTATTTAGTTCAGTGCTATAAGTTATTAGCAGAACATGGGAAAGTTATTTTTTGTACTATAATTGACAAAATCCAGCAGTAAACATGACATGTTGGCTATAGGAATCTGGTGACCAAAAGCCAGCTGTTCCAAAGCTAATTATTAATGAGTTAATCTATATTTCCTTCTTTTTTGCAGTCCAAGATGAAGTATTTAATTTTCCCAGTGTAGCTCCACAAAATCAGGATCTAGATAGCAGAGCAATCACACTTGTAACAGGCTCTTCTCAGAAGATTTCAGTCCATCTACAGCGGGTGACAACCAGTCAGGCAACTCAGACAGAGCCACTGTGGCATGAGCCTGGTTGGACTGATTCTGGGTCCCACACATTCCCAAAAATGAAGTCCAAGCTCCATGGGAAATCAGGAAAGACTAAAGGTTTTGCAAAATGGGAGAATGAAAAACCTAGTATTCAAGCCAACAAGGATATCACAGTAGCAGCTACACCACAGGAACTGGATCAGAATGGAAGTGAAACTCTGCTAGAAAGTCAGGAAGTAGAGGTGAGTTATAGAAGTTTATTAACTATTCAAAGCATTGTATTCTCTCAACTTGCAGCTGATGCCTTCCGTATCACTGGGGCAGTGAATCTGCTTCAGGTTTTGGTCTGAAAGACCAATCCAAGGTGCTGAACTGTATCCCCAAAACAGGTTCAGTACCTTGGATAGCTTCTTTAAAGTCCAGGTTTAAACCCAGAGTGGATTTACTACCTCACTGAATTAAGACCTACCAACTACCACTGGTTTGCACTACCAAGTGCTGTTAAGCCATGTTGGCCTAAATCCAGTTGCCACTCCCAACTAGAGTGGACTCATTCAATCAATACGATTCAAATAAACATTGACATACTTACATTCAGGGCATTATGCCTAAGAATCCATAATTTACAGCTTTTACAATAACATACTTCCATTCCTTTTCTTTATTAACAAGATACGATAGAATGCATGCTCACAAGTAAAGTTCACTGTAGACCTTAGGGAGTTTTATTTCCATGAGTATTTTGCAGCTTGTGTGTGGAGTTTTCACCATAAGCTCCACCAAGTGACTTTCCTGATTAGCCTAAGTTTCAAGTTGCATAATGCTCCAGTTTCCAGACTTTAAATATAACTCAAGTATTTTACTTAACAGATAAAACATAAGCATAAAATATGACAGAAAGGTAACATTTATAGATCCAAATAGAGTAAACCCATTAAATCAATGGCCATTTCTGCATGGGCTAATAGAAACAGTGCAGAGCGTCCTCCAGGGAGGATGTCTGCACCTAGGAACGGACTAGGTCGGACCTACTTAACATAGATCCGCACCTCAGCCCACTCCGGAATGACCCCAAGTGGTCATCAAGTGTGCTTTTGAAAGACCGCTTAAAACAGCTCTTTCAAAAGCACAGAGCGTGCCATTCCGTCCCCGCTCTCTGGTGCAGATTTGCAGGCTTGCACCAGTGCAAGCTTGTGATCTGCCGGGGGCGGGCTTTAGGCTGGTGAGCTTCAGTGGTTGGTCGAGACCCTTTTCGTCCCCGGAGCAGTGCAGAGCGGTGAGCATGCACTGCTCCGGAGCAGCGCGGACCGGACTGGGGGAGCCAAGAAGTCCAGTTAGTAGTGGCATGGGGCGATTCCCTTGCGGAAGTGGCCAATAGGAATTATACAAGTATTGACCTACTGTTCAGAAATTGATTCAATGGGTCTGCTCTCATTGGAACAGCAACTGGATTTAAATCTTACATATGCTATGCAACCTTACCTTTTGAGCAGAATATTACATTGAACTAAATCTAATTAAAGTTTAGAAACTTAAATATTGCAGAGTTCAAAATTCAGATCAACCAAGAGTCATAAGATACAACTCTTTGAAACTGTATGTCTATATGCTCCCAAGCTTTATACTCATAAGCAAACTAGTATGCCAGAGAGAAGAGTTGTAATTTTTCTTAACCAAAAAATTGTTTATGAGCTGAAAGGGTTTTGGTAATATGAGGATACATGCAAACACTTTCAAGTGATATAGTCCAGCCATGTAATGTTGATTGTGTGACTGCCCATCTCTATCTCAAGAGAATTGTGAGATTAAAAAAATAATAATAATCTCTTTTGATTTATTACAGGCTAGCTGATTTGCTCCTGCTGCAAAATATGGAAGATAGTTTAAGAAAGCACAAAATGATATTCTGTAAATGGCCAAAATCTGTAAAATCTCTTTTATAATTTGTGACAGAAGTTTAATGGTAGAGCACATTATTTATTCTTTCATATAGGTTAAGTAATTTGCTCATCCTTGCACAGGCAGAAGATAAAGGAGCGTTATAGCTCCAGCATATCAGTGTTTCTTTATTGTAATTTCTCAGAAAAGGAAAATTGGTTCCAGTCCATTTCATTACTAGCAAAGAAATACTGGATTTTCCAAGTAGCATAGCTACAGCAGGCACTGGGAAACAGACTTGCAGATGCCAAATGTTAACATTGCACATTCTAATGTGCATTCTTCTTGTCTCTTCTGTTGTATTCTGTGTGAAAAAACTGCATCATTTCCCTGGCATTGACTATTGGATTTGAGATTGATGGCTTTTGCAAATGCATAGTGCAAAATTTCTCCCATCACACAAGCTCCTTCTACACTCTCACTGTAATTCTTTCTTTAGGGTGTTTTGTTTTTCTAGCAAAATCTGAAAGATGTTTACATTTTTCCTTTAAATGTGTGACAAGCTACTGACATGTCTGTTGCAATATTTCTAGCAATGGGTAATTGGATGAAGTAATTTTACCTAGAAACTGGGTGTGGAAATACTTTGTGGAATTCAGATTGTATTATTTAGTTATGTGGATGCTGAAGGAACTGGAGGAAGAGGGGCTTCCCCAGGGTATTCCATATGCTGTTGTAATCATATAGCACATGTCTGCATTTTGTGGTTATGGAGGTTGTGATGTCTTGTTTTTCTACACCTTTCAGCAAACTGAAAGTTACCTAAATAAACACTGGATTTGATAAATATTAAGGATTTCTTGAAGTAGAATGTTTAATGAAAATTGTGCAAATGCAAGTGTGTACTTCCAAAGAGATGAACTAGTTCAAACCAGTATCTTACCTGTCTTTAAAACTGGCTGACAGTATAATCAGCATTCCATCCTGTTGATCTCATAATAATGGAATATTCATTACTCTGTAGGCAACCTACTTAAAGGTGTATATTATCCATCTAGCTCAGGTGTGGAAAGGTGCAGCAATCCATATATTGTTGGACTGCAACTCCTGTCAGCCTTAGCCAGCATAATCAATGGTGAAGAATACTGGGGGTTCTAGTCCAATAGGTCTGGAGGGCCACACAGTTCCTACCCTTCAGGAAACTAGGCTAACTCCTATATTGACAGTGAGTTCTAAAAGTCCATGTTCTAAACCTTTTAGCTGGGGGTGATTTCAGTACCAACTTCACTCTGTGTATTGTAAGAAACAAAGTAAAGAAGCTTTTTGTGTTTATTGAATACCTCTTTCCCTTTAATACCTTACATTCCACTGCAGGGATTAGCATATATGACTTTTAACTTGTAAACGTACATTCTAAAAAGAAATCCTACATTTGTTAGGTGTGTCCATTAACAAATCCTTTTAATTTAATTTAGTATGCAAAGAATGCTAACATGTGTTTTTCTAAAGACTACTGTCATTTTTAGAATTCAAGACAGTTGATTCTGAATATCCTCCTAAACTCTTAGAATTATTTCATATACAGTACTAAAGAAAGGGGATGGGAAGGAAGTAGTACCTTCACACGTCTTTAGGTAACTGTCCTTCAGCAATTTCAGATCTCTTCATTTCACACCAGAAAGACATTCTAAGAGCCAGAAGATCAGAAGGCAGTATTTGAATATACCTTCATGGAACCAAATTCCATAGGTACATGTTATAGCCCCGTAGTTAAGCTTATCTGGTTATCTAATCAAATTTTATCTTGTTAGGAAAATCTGCATTCTTGAAATCAGATACTTACCTCAGACAAAACAGTAATTTATTCCACAGTTTAACAATCTTTTTCATACTCAAATGTTTGGGATTACTGAGATTACCTAAATGTTTCACTGCAGTCCTAAGGAGTACAGAAGGCAAGGGAGCAGCTAAAAACCAACATAAAAACAGGGATTTTCCTTAGGGAGAAATTCTTTTTAGTTACATGTTGCTAGATCTTAGCATGATATCCTCCCATTAAGTTCCATTTTATGTAGCTATTTGTTTCACAGTTTCTGAACAATATTTGGAACTGTCCTAAGAAGTAATAATAGCATCAATGGCTGTTGATGAGCACATGGATATGCATTTGCCTTTGCACTCACAGTGTTTTTAAATTATGGTGACTACAGAAATCACTCAAAAGTATAGGGCTGCTGTTACCAAATCCCTCTGTACAGCTTTATATATAGTAATCCTGCCCTAAGCAAGCAGTTTAGAATAGATAACCTTCAAGACCTGTTCCAGCTCCATCTTTCTATGCGAATAGTATTGTTTGCTATTTGGATACTTGTAACTTGGGACCCTTTCACACTACACAATTACAGTGCAATATTTCACTTCATATGCCATGGCAACATCATCCTCATCATTATGGTTATTTATAACACACTTTATACCAAAGGGCAGAACACTGATATAACAATACATGGAATGAAATCCCCAACATCCCAACAGTCACTACCCATCTCAGCACCTTAAACACAACTCAGTGGCTTATGATGGTGAATCAAACAGAAAGGTCTTCAACTGTCTACAAAAATGGGTGAGATCGTCCTCTAGCTGGAGGACCAAAGAAAGACCGCTCCACAAATACAGAGCTTGCAGCCTTGACAGAGCCGTTCACGTTGGTGGAATAGACAATCATCCTTTGCCTGTAGATCTCAAATTCCTGGATTAACATACCACACCAGCCGAGCTGCAAGGTACTGAGGGAGGTTAGAACACAAAGCTTGAAATACCAGGACCAAAAGATCGAAATAGGCCCTGGCCTGATCTGGTAGCCAGTGAATGTATCTATGGAGAAGAAACAGGTGAATATTTCAGCAAATTTAAAGCAACTTGTACCCCATTGTTCTGAATTAAAACCAGAGGAAAAAAGGAGTGGGAAGGCAAACCTGCCAATAAATTGTTACAATAATCTAGGCATGAGATAAACAAGGCCTGGACAAGAAGATGGGCAGTCTCTACAGTCAGGAACCACCTGCAGTTTTTCAAAAGATGAAAGTTACATGCCTTTGCTGTAGCCCTGATAAAGGGACGTAGAGATAGGCGGTCACCCAGCAGGACTCCAAGGAGCCTGACAACTGAGACTGCAGCCACTGTGCAACCCTGTAAATCCAGTGGGGAACATGAGAGAGGGGCTGCTGAGTGATCAGGGTGAAAGACCAAGATCTCCATCTCATCCATGTTCAGCTTAGGACAGTGAGCAGTCATCCATGAAGAAACACATGACAGACAGTGCATCACTGACTTCCACATGGTTGCATCAGTTGATCTGAAACTGAAAAATCTGAGTGTAATGTGCATAAATGTGATACTGAACACTCAATTCAGAAATAAGAAATCCAAGGTGGAGTGCATATAACGAAAAAATAAGAGGACCCAAAACTGATCTTTGTGGCACCCCTACCATTACAGGGAAAGCTTTTGACATAAGTCCCTGAAATGAAACATAAACCATCCCGTGGAATCCTGGGATCTGCAGTTTAGGGAGGAGCATTTAGAAATTGCAGCCAGAGAGCTCTAGTGCCTCAACCAAACTAAAACTTAGACTTCCATACGATTTTCCCATGGCAAGTAAAAGTGGAATATTACACTGTAGTTGAGTAGTGGCAAATCTTGGACTTACTTTATTACTCTGCTGTTGACAGTTATTCATCTGCATGACAGAGGTGTAGATGGCACACATATACACACACATCCCTTGTCTGCTTGTGCCCTCCCCCCTCATTTACACACTTTCCTATCTAAAGACAGCCCAGCGAATACAGACAAAACACTCCTAAGACTATTCAGCAGGCTACATAATAAAGGGACAATACTAAGAATCTCGTCTCCTATTATTGATGACATCTGATGCCACTGTTTATACAGGAGCCATGTACAGACAAATCCTCACACAGATCCATCCCATCTCTTAGATTCCTTTCTAGGCAGGCAACAAGTATGCAAGACAAAAAGACTCGCGGGGTCACTGACAGTGTAAGAATGATGTTTTGTTTTCCATAGGAAGAAAGTCAGAGAGGTCAATATAGTTAGAACTGCCCACATGGTTTCAGTCTGTGGCAATTCACAACAGGAAAGTGATCTTCACATTGCTAGGGCAACATGAGAAGCCCCCAAAGTAACCCCAGCTCCTTAGCTGCTCAGCAGACTAAGACTGTTCTGTTCTTGTTCAGATTTCATGCCATTTTTGTGCTAGAAACTTCTCCTACAAGCAGTACAACTGGTTTCACTGGTATGTATGTTGCTCAATGAGCACTAGTCATCAGTACCAAGTGGAAGTTGAATACCTTCACCATCAACAATACACCACACTACATTTTTCTGTATGCAATCTATAACTTGCTCACAAAACTGAAAAACTGTGACCCGTCCAAAGCATTACTAATTCACAACGAAAGGAAGTCAAAGATTCAATGCAAATTTAAAATGTTTAGAAGTAGGCAACTGTAGTGGTCCAGGGATCAAATTTCTGCCCTTCAGATCTTGCTCAGGCACCACATCAAGTGACACAAACACCAACAACATCCAGAATTGGTTGAATGTCTCTGGTTCTGAAAAGCTGCCATTTAAAAAAAAAAAAGTTAAACCAGTAGGGCTCCACAAGATATTTAAAAGGTATTTGGCCATTTCTAGAGGCTTCATGGAGAAACAACTCACCTGTGTTTGTTTTTCTGCCAGAGAAAGAATGATCCAGGATCATTCATGCAAGGGACGAGGGCCGCCCACAGCTATGTTTGCCCACCCTGCACTAATTTCTTGTACTGAATCAGTACTGTTTAGAGACTTGCAATCAGCCCTTTTTATTCCATTACATATTCTTTGAAATATGTTGTCAGAAGAGTGAAGCCCAAATCAACAGCAGATTTTGCACAACCATGTCCTAACTTTTGCTGCAGGCGCAGCAAGCATGCACACACACATACTAACAGCTGATTAGGCATGCACCCCAGTCTCTCTCTTCCCAGCCTTCATGGTCTGAAGGGGACTTCTACCGGTATTTGGCTGAATACATAGACGAAGCTTCCCCAGCTTCAGGAATCACGATAAGCAGTTTTCAGTCACATGGAGGCTTTAGAACCTTGTGCAATAACACCCTTCACATCATTCCTTCCATGCAGGAAGAACCATAGTGGAGCAGGAAGTGCACGTATTTCTCTACATGAATTTTAATCCCATTTAGCCCTAATGGCTGAATAGAGCTAATAAAGCCTTTTCTGGAGAACACCAAAATCCACATCTACCAACCAGGAGCGATCGAGAAAAACATTGCTGCTTAATTACTTTTTGCTTGTGGATCAGGAGCAACACCTAGTGGTCATAAAAAACCTTGACAACCTTTGATTAACCACGGTGCTACAAATAAGGCACTTCAGGAACTACCCTTTGCAAAGACAGGATTAGTTGAATTCCTTGGCCACAAACTAAAAGCACTGGTAAATCTATTGATTTCAGAAAGTATACACACCTAATAAATGTATTTGATTGTGCTTCAGAAACTAACTGTTAACAGTAGCAGACCATACATAAACTAATGTACTGACCCAGGGCTGGCCCAAGACACTTTGCTGTGTGAAGCAGAGCAGTTAATGGAGCCCCCACCTACCCAATCCAAGTGCATAGCACTAAGCCAGCCAGATTATTTTGGCAGGAGAAAGTTACATAAATACCTTTCACTTTTGCTGGTGGTAACAACACAACAGAATAGATAATTAAGGTTTCCTTTCACAACATACAAAATATTGCCTGAAACAAGCATTGCAAAAATGGGCAAAGTGCAGCCCATGGTGTCTCCAGGGCTATTTCTGAGGCCCTACGGGGGCCCTGGGGTAAAACATTTGCCCCAAAATGTCCTCTAGGGATTCTAAGAGGCATTTTTGCAACACCTTGGCTCTATTAGGGTTAATTTAAGCCAGAAGTAGTCCTTTTTAAAATAAGAAATGACTTCCTCTTCCATTTCTGGTGTCAAAAAATGTTTTTCCTGAGGCTAAAATGATCCAGACAAGCCTAAGAACTTGAAAAAATGCCCCTATGCCTTTTGAGGGCAATATTTTTTTAAGGGAGAGCACACCCTCCAAGGTCTCCTGTAAGTCTAATGCAGCCTCCCAACCTTCCACAGTTGCCAACTCCTGATCTAATGGCAGGCCTGCTCCTGTTCTAATCATCATTAAATCTATTGTATCTGCAGCCGGCACTGCTTGCTTCCAAGCTTTTAGTACACTGAAGAACTGACTGTGATTTTTCTGGTCAAAGATAAAAGGAAAATACAAATGAAGGAAAAGAAAGAATAAATGATCTCTAATATCAAGAAAGACCAAAGAGACACAACTAATACCTGTATTCTGAGCTGACAATGGAAAATCAATCCAGCTCAGTTCAGTTTCTGAGCAAAATAATCACTGCTCACTTTATCAAGGCATTTTCTATACCTAATGAGAATTAGAAACTTGTTTAAAGGTTTTTGATGTGACCGCTTTTCAACCAAATTTTATGGTCAGTGTGCCAAAGGACACAAGACATACATGTGGCTTTAGTGTACAGGTCCATGGTCTCTTAATACTTAGAATGTGAAATCAAGAATTGCTTGAGCATTCTGAAGTAGATGGTTTCCTGCCTCCATTCTCCTCTCACGTCCACCTACCTTCACCTCAGTCAGGAGGGGAAATAAACATAATGATAAAGTCAACTCCACTCCTGTCACGAAAGTGATACTGCCTCCACTCAGCAGAGATGCATTTTCTTATTTGCTACATTCAAAGGATAGTGAGGGAGCTGGGAAGCCACTCAAATTTCTCTCAGCACAGCTTCACAAGCTTCTGGACAAACAGCAAGGTACATCTTGATCTCTGCCTGAAGTCATTTACCTCTAAATGAAAGTTAAAGGAAAAATCAACAAATAGGAGAACAGATGCTTTTATTGCCCATCTTTTATACAGTAGCACACCTTCAGCCATTTTCTTTCACAGCTTGACAATGTTTCTGTACACGCACGCGCGCACACACACACACACGCAGCACACACACCACACGCACAAAAACCAGCAAGGCGCGTTGATGCGACTTTTCAGTAAAGAAAAATGTAACCAACCCAGCTGAAGAGCATTTTGTCTTAAGTCAAATGCCAAAAAGATATCATCCTGCATTTTCTGATCAGTGGTATTAACTCGTGCATAAAAGAAATTTCAGATTGCCATTACTGCTAGCTAACTTCAAGTAAAAGTTAGACTGATCAAGGGGAAAAAAAACCCTGGGTGAAAGTGAGTCTGAATTATGCTGAAGCATAGGACTAACATTTACTATCCATTTATAACTTAGCTTGGTTTGATATATGACCTTTGCATGACATGACAGTTGTTGGAGTCTCTGGTGCAGGTTTGTGAAAGTGTTGCTGATTAGTGAGAGATAAGGCTACTGAACAAGTTGTCAGCAATAGAGCTCATATAATAGACACAGGACTACTGAAATAGACTGCAGTTGTCTGCAGAGTTACAAAAGCATAAATCCCACTGATGTCAGAGGGACTTATGCAGATTTATCTGCACCTTTACAATACAGATCTGAAGCCAGCTTGTTGCCTAGGAAAAGTCAAAATGAAAAGCAATATTCAGACTGTCTTGAACTATGTAAGAGTTTAAAAGAAACTATGAGTCCATGTAAAAAATGGAAAGACATACTGTTTTTATATTACAGGTGTGAACAGACATGTACTCCCAGTCTCTAGAATCCTTTAGCACACCAAACCACACTTGCTGCTTTAAAGTTCTGATAGTGCTGGAGAAGAAATTTTAATCAGTATCAAACTTATCTGTACCTTGTTATATGTTCAAAAGCAAAGATAATCCTTCAAAAACAGCCTGCCACATATGGTCTTGTGCTAATTCAAAAAGCAAAATGGCATAAACAGATTTCTATTACATGAGCTCTATCAAAATGGAAGATTTTGTAGCCTCAGCTTGTGAAGTGTCTTCCTTGTCCAAATCCAGACTGATTGTACTGATAACCTCCATGCTGGAAGTGCTGCTCAAATTGCCCCCCTTGATTAAAGTTTTGTGCACCTCTTCCTCCCCAGCCACCTCCTTGCCCACCACGGCCACGACCTCCACGGCCACCTCGCCCTCCTCCACGACCTCCACCTCGATCACTAGTGTGCCCATCTTGGTATCTGTTGTCTTGTTGGTAGCTTCCACCACCACCTTGATATCCACTTCCTGAATATGAGGACTGGTAACCACCATAGCCACTTCCTTGGTAGCCAGTGCCACTGCTGCCACCACCATGGTAACCGCCAGTTTGAAAGGCTGTATCTCTATAGTTACTATCCCTGTAGTTGACATCTTGATAGCCACTTCCTCCTCCATCGGTCCAGCCTCCTTGAGGTTTGCCTCCTCTTCCTCCCCCTCTGCCTCCTTGGTCATAACCACCACGTCCTCGCCCGCCTCGTTCATGGCCCCCGTGTTCATGGCCTCCTCGACTTCCATATGATGAGTCATATCCCCCACGGCTTCCTCTGTCATAACCTCCTTGGTCATATCCACCTCGACCTCCTCTGTCATGACCACCTTGTTCATAACCGCCACGGCCTCCATATGACGACTCGTAACCACCTCTTCCACCTCTGCTTTGCTGCTGAGGACCATCTTGCCTTTTCTGCCATGGTGGCATCTCAGGAGGTGGTGGCTCAATTTCATTGGGTCTACCACCTCTATCAGGCACCCGGCCCATCAACACCTATAAGCAAAATAAACCAACAGGTTGGAAAAGTGAACACTGTGTTACTGAACAATTTGGTAACATGCCATTGGGGAAAAAATCCATACAACTAAAAGATTATACTAGTGTCAGCATCTGGAATGAAATAAAATGAGGATCATTTTGACGAATTCAAGATATAACATTCACGTCTTACTTATTAAAATATTGTTATTCCACCCAATCTCATGACATCTCAGGGTGGTATACAGTTTAATCAATTTAGAACTTGTAAGGATTCGGGCAAAGGTGTCAAATCGCAGAGACTTTGATTAAAAAACAAGGCCATGCTTAAGCTGGTGTTAGAAAGAAGCTAGTGTTGGTGCCAGTCAGACTTCCAAGGGGATGGCATTTCATAATCAAGGCATCATAGCAGACAAATCCATTTCCTATCGCACCCACTGCTGGGACAAAGAGGAGGGCTCCTCCATGACACCGGTCATGAGGAAGGCGTACATGGGGACAAGCACTCTTTCAAGTGTTGCTTAGATATCATCATGAGCATCTAACAGTTCTCAAATATTTTACAAAGAGAATTATAAGCAAAGGATTTATACAGTAGCAAGTTCCATCTACTAAAGCCTTAATAATTTTCAATAGGACATTTTTTATTTCATAAAGATATCCTTACCAGGATCACTTCTGTAAGCACATGAACATGCAACAGGGCTATGAGTCTCACTACTGAAGATGATCATATAAATCCAAGGCTGAAATACAATTTGCATTCAATTTGCAGTTTAGGACAGGGCAAAATATGGCCTTCCAGATGTCTGACTGCAACTCCCATTAGTCTGAACTAGCATAGCCAAGAGTGAGGAATCTTGGAATCCTGCAGTCCAAAAACATATAGAGAGCCCCATTTTGCCCACCCCTGCTCTTGTCCCACACTATCCACTAGGCATCATCACCTTAACTGAAAGTCTTTGCAACAAAGCTGTGATGAAACAATTACAACTACAGGAGGAACTATTTATGACCTTTCTACATAACTATCTGCACAAAACTGCCAGTCCCAATTCAGGAGATTAATAACATGTTAGTCTCCAAGGTATGGATTTGTGCCACCTTCAGACCAATTTTGCAAAATGGCAGCCAAAATCTCCTAAACAAATACACAATCTTGTCAAATATGCGGCTATTCCTAGCTCAGAGATATGGTGTATAAACATAACAATATGAGGCAGTGTAGAAAACCTGAGCAAGGTAACCTGTTGAAGTGTCATAGCTACAGAGTCCTAAAACATATTTTTCTTTCCTTGGGAAAAAGAACCAGAAGGAAAGAAGAGAAGTAGTAAGTGCAGGTATACATTAAAGATTATATTATTTCAAAAGCTCCTCTAACACAGCTTTTCAAAAGCAACAGTGCTTTTCAAACTAAACTGTATCAGTGGACCAACACAGATACCTTATTAATGGCACATGCAGTCTTTTCTCTGATAGACCCACTGCTGGTTCTCATAATTTTTGACAAGTCTTGTCTAGCAGCCAAGAGGTGAGCAACAGATATAGCACATTTAGTAGATAAAGTGGCACGTTTTGGCTGATAGATCTTAGCCAATTTCTCCGTCTGACTCTGTAACACAAAAAGAGAGGAAGGGAGAGAAGTCAGCAGTTGGCAGTAACATCCTAATGAAACATCCAGCTTAACAATTCATTGCCTATCCTTTTAAACAACCACTCTAACAAATCAAAGCTCCATTAACAGTTACAGAATTATACACTCACATGGAACAATGCGTAATAGGACAAGCTATCACTTTCCTGGTCTATGCAAGTAAGCTTACCTAACGCTGGAGCTCTTACTAGATATTAGTTTGGTTTTTTTCTTTATTCATAATGTTAACAAAATTCTTGAAACTGTGGATTTTGTTCTGCACTTCTATAACCTAAGTCTTAACCAGATATACAATGCTAGCAGATACATTTAGAAAATATTCAGCTTCACCCAGAAGCCAGATACCATTTGGCATTTAATGCTGTGTAGTGGTATGTTTAATGACAATTGCAGATACACAGTAAGCTGAACAGATGTTTTCATTTGCCCCTAGCACCGGTATCCAATTCATGATAATTCTATTTCCAATTACAGCAAGCAAGCAAGCGATCAAGTATAATTCTCTGCGTTTTTGATATTCAGGATGGATGTAAGCACTGATGCTAAAAGAGCCAGAGCAGTTTTCCTCCCATACAAGATGGAATATCACCAGGCTTAGTCTGAAGAACTACCAAAAAATCCTTTATAAAAAAATAAACGTGGGAGGAAAACAGTCCAATGGGTACTAAGCGTGATCAGGGGATACAGAGGATTGTCTGACTGTTGCTAAGAGGGCATGCAGAGTGAAAAATCAAATGGGGGTTGGGGTTAGAGGGTGGCTGGAATCCTGAATAGGGACTCTTCCATATGCAACATTTTGTTATGAATCCTACTTATCATAACCCTTTCTAAACAAATTCTCTTGGTACTTTTAGTTTTAGACAACTATGGTATCCCCCACCCACAAAACCTAGAATAAAGCCTTCTCCCCCCTGTCAAAAATAAATTTATACCTTTGCTCGATCTGACCAGCCAAAAGACTGAACAGTTACATCTAGACGTTTCACTAACAATTTCCTCCGGACTTCATACTCATTGGCTATAGCTTGATTAATAGCTTCAATCTTTTCCTGAAAGAAAGATGAAAAGATTTGCTGAAATTAAAAAAAAAACCTAAATTATATTCAGTGTTTCTGCCCAACTAACAACTCAGCTTGCTAGTTCTTCTTGGTTAAAAAAAAAAAGCAATGAGTTCCTCATGTACTGGTTTAGAGGTCTCCATCGCAACTTCTTTAACTTAAGGGTGAACAACACACAGCCCGTGGGCTGTATGCAGCCCTTAATCCCTTTCTTTAGCTGTTGATTTCTGCTGTCTGTGCCATATCAGCTTCCAAACTTGCCAATGTCACAAGGTACTGTGACCACCACATAACGTAGCGCAACTTAAAAGTGTTCCTACGCAGAACTGTACCAGCTCCTTATGAAAGAATCTATGACCCAGCACAATGCTTTGCAGCCTTTCAGCATCAGAGAGCTGCCGCAAGTGACACTGAATTACAGTGATGGCAACCTGAACGGTGGCAGTCAGTGAACAATGCAGACCTTTGAACAGTACGGGCTTCTGGAGAGCTGCCAGATGGCCAATTGACCCCTGCAACCTGAAGAAGTAACCCACACTTCTTTCATGTTTCCCTATCCTGGATATAACGGAAAATTATGGTTTAAAGGCTTATTAGGCAGAACATGAAACAGTGGCTTCATTCTGCTTTAAGGTCAAGGTTCATAAAGCAATATTAAGCCACTGTTTCAGACATAATAGAAAATTATGGTTTAAAGAGACCAGGAGACAATGCAAAGTTGGTGTGTGAAAGGAGGTGGTGGGGGAGCACAGAGATTTGACCCATTTCCAACTTAGCAAACTGAGGTTTATGAAGGCAAAAATATTACATCTAAACTGGCCTTCAGCATTACACAGGCAAACATAGTTAACCACTCTCTAAATTCACATTTCACTTGCATTTAACTGACAGAATCAAACTCACCATACAAGAAAACATATCCAAGAGACTTGTTCTATTTCAGTATCAGTCAGCATTATTGTCTTTGCTGGCATCAGCGTGTAAGGCACACAGCATTTTCCAAGGGATGTTTTTCAGGAAAAAAATTAGTATCCTGCTCAGGAAAAATGCATAGGAAAGGCGGGGGGGTGAAAAGGAGTGCTCGCTTGTGCACTCCTTTCATTCCCCCTTTCCTTTGGTTCTGCCTTGCAGGAGTTCTCCCCACCAAGGCAAAATTCATATAAAAGAGAGTGGATGTGTGAAAGGAGTACTTGTGTGAGGCTTCCCCCTTCCTTCCGTTTTTCCTTGGTGGAGAGTTCTCCCTGCTGAGGCAAAAAGCAACAGGAAAAGGAGTGGGGGTAAAAAGAGTGCTCATGCGAGCGCTCCTTTTGCTCCCCTCCTTTTCTTACGCATTTTGCCCAGGTGAGGAGAATCCTCCACCGAGGGAAAATGAAAGGGAAGAAGGGGTGAGAGAAGCCTCATAGGAACCCTCCTTTCATTCCCCTTCCTTTCTTATGCATTTTGCCTCAGTGTAGAGAGGAAGGGGGTGAAAGGAGAGCTCGTAATGATGGACCCGGCAGATAAAATGTACTCCATTTTCAAAGGCTATTTTGGGGTGGGGGTGGGGAGTGCATCGTACACACTGGCAAATATGCTATTTTTGCAAGTACCATTTCATAGCAACTGCTGATCTTCTTTCTCTGACATCTCTCAGATAAATAATGAAAATGCAGGAAATGCCCAATAGTACTATAATTTCTCTTGACACAAAGCCAAGTGCACAATGCCGTGCCATAAAAAATTCTGAATCTAAGATAACTGCTCACAAGGAAAACTAGAAAAAGAAAAAAAGAAAGAAAGAAAAAAGGAACGGACAGCACATGAACAGTAGTCCTCTTAGCTGCAATGAAAGGACATGGTATATCTTTTGTTTAATAAAAGAAAAAAAGACAGATAATTAAACCTATCTAGGACACATAGCAGTAAGAAATATTAGTAGAAATGCTCAAAGCAATCAGCTGAAAAACAAAGAAAAGACTACTAAGTGGCTTTACACTAGAGAAATAGTTCCTACTGCAAATACTAGTAGAAATGGCAGCATGACTTTTAAGAGGATGAGCTATAGTTTTCAACAAAGTAATGACTCAAAAAAAAGCAGACCCTTGAAGAATTTGAGCTCTAGATGTACTTAACAATGCACAGTATTTGTATCTATAAATGATGTACAGTAGTAATGCGTCCTGGTACTGCTAACTTCTCAACCAAAAAGTACAATACCACAGCTTTGTGGACAACTGCCCAATTTCACAATTTAAAGCTTTACAAATGCTCAGTAAGCTGAAGCGGAACTCTTCACCCCTTCTGCCTGTTACAGCCCAGGGGTCAGTAAGCTGTGGCCCTCCAGATACTGTTGGACTGAAACTCCCATGAACTTTAGCCATCACAGCCAATGATAAGGAATGCTGGGAGTTGCAAGCAAACAACACCTGGAGGACTGTGCTTTGCTCCCCCCTGCAATATTCCCGGGAGTGAATCATCAACCCTAAATTCTTATTTCCAAAGTTCTCTGTAGCTTTATTGGAAGCATGCAACATGTATGAGTAAATTAAAAGAATCCACTTTTTATCCCTTATTTTCTAGCTAGTCTCAACATTTCAGCCAGGGATAGGAAAACTCCTGCCCTGATCCCTCCTCACAGCTTCTCCAAAGGCTATTGGGAAGAAGAATCCTCACAGTTACAGCTGATCAATGATTACTGGAAATTACAACTCCAGCTAAGGAGCTGAGGCAGCCTTGCTGTGCATGGGTTTTCCTACGGTACCACATATTTGATAGAATCGTGTTGTGCCCATCATATGCTATCTCCCACCAGTGAGAATGCAGATGGGAGAACAAGATCCGTCTATTACCACCCCACTGAACACTTTCATCCTACTTCCTTAGGAGAACCACAAAACCATGATCAGAGATTGGGTGTTTGGCTCAGTTGAACATATTGTTGGAAAGCCTGTAATAGCCTTCCTCTAATTCTTTTTGTTTCACACTCTCAGTAAAATTGTGAACTGCTGTTTGAATGAAGATGCTCCCCTCCTGCTCACAATAGCCAAACCTTGAGAAAGAAGTTTGTTTTCCTATTTAAGGGACTTGATTCATCTCCTTAAGCCAGCTAGATAACTGCACATTCCTAGCAAGCATTCTGGTACATAGTATCTTAATCACTTTCCTTTTCTACTTGGTACAGTCTGAAATGAAAACAAAGGTGAAATTTTGTGAAATTGTGTTCAGAGAAGATTCCCAGTACTCCAGTGTTTTGTACTTCAACTTCCAGAAGAACCAGCTGCCTTGGTGAATGATGAAGGATTCTGGGAGCTGAAGTCCAAAACACCTGGAAGATCTGAATTTGGGAAACAATGCCTTGAAGTATCTTTAGGATAACAATGTGCATTCTGGTCATGTCAGTTTTATTCTAATACTATTCTTAACAATGATATGAATGAATTACCATGAAAAGCATATTCCAGTTTCCAATATATGTAAAAGAAAACATGAAAACCCTGATGAAAAAAGTTAAGAATAGAAACTATGAGCTGAAGAAGAAAATGACTTACCCAATGAACTGGACCAAGTGGTTTTGACAGTAAAGGTTTTCCTACATGATTTGGAGGAACCTTTGCTAATGTTTCTTTTAACTGTAACAAAATACACTGTATTAATATACCATATTGAAGGGCAGCTTTCTCTTCTGCATTAAAACATATAGAGTAGTAATGGAAGCTTGCATATGGATGTATAATACACACACACAAATACAGTTCTAACATCTTTAGACCCAATATAGAAACCTGATTACTTTTAAATGAATAGAGGACCTTCTGTAATATTTCCATAATTATGCCAGCAGGAAAGTAAAATATTTATTTTCCACCCTAATCCTATATATCTCAATCCACAGCGGGGCAATACCTTTATTAGCCAAACCAAAATGTTACAAAATAGTCACTAATTAAAAATAACAAGTTACTTTTAATTAATCTCTCTCCAAAATAGCACAGATCACATACATAAACTTTAGATCTAAGTCACTGTCATTCCAAAGCAATTCTTACCTTTTTTTCTATTCCACTAAAGAACTGAAACATGGTTATGTTGGCTGGAGGCTTGGACATGCCTAAAGCAATACATATGCCTTTTAGTTCCTGAAAGACTTCACTGCCACTACCTTCCTGGGCTTTTTTTGGAGGTGCATTTACACACAGCATCCTGGCAGCTTCCAATTCTGAGATGAGGTATGCTGAAGAAGAAAAGTTACCATTCAGCACAAACACTGAGCTGAGCTGAGCTCACAATACAACCCAACCTCAATTTTAGAAATACCAAGAAGGGAAGTATTTACCTCAACAAGCAAAGAACATTCTTAAAAACCCTAATTTTACCTTCCACAACATGTTTGTATTAACTAGACAAGATAATAAGCTGAGAAACGACAACAATATAAAAATAAACATTTAATCAAGTGACAGGTCTGCTAAGGACTCATAAAAATACTTAATGCAGATGAGGGCTTTCTCCATGTGTGTGTTAAACAAATAGAGTGGCAAACAAGCTACTCCATACAAAGCTTTTGGCAGCCGCCCATTTTTTAAACTACCAGTAAAAATGCAAGAGTGCTTTTAATGAAAGCCACCATTAAGAATAACAAGAGTAACTTTATATTCTTTTCTGCTAAACTGGATTACTTGTAAGATTTTTCTTTCTGCTATCAAATGCTAATCCTCTTTGCTGACAATTTTGGTTTCTATCAAGGAAAGAAAAAAGATGATCAGTCATCTAAGATTTTGATGCAGTTACCCATACAATTTGGGAAGCTTCACCCCAGGCCTTCAACAAATCCAACAACAGTCTCTTTCTCCCTCTAATGATATTAAGGACAAGGGTTCCAATTACCTTCCCATTAGCAGAGAAAGAAACACATTTCCTCTGCTTGCTCTCTGTAAAATTGGTCAACTTACTAAGCAGTAGGAGGCAGTTTTTCTGATTGAGAAGGCGCTTGGTGACGTCTCCTGAAGTTAGTGTTGCATATGGGCAGTTCATTTCACTGAGCAATCCACTCATTTCAAGCTGGAACTCATCTGCTTCATTTGGACCTTAACACAGAGATTATCTCAGTTTAAACACGTCAATCATTACAGGTTCCAATTGTTAGACAAGAATTAAGTCAAAACATTAAATTGGAAAGGCACTACTCTTAAACAAGTTGTTCCACTGAATATCTTCAAATGAAAGTTAAAAACCATCTTGTTTCCTCAGTCATTTGACACTTAGGTCATCTGTTCCTGTCCTTTCTGATTATTAGTGCTATGCTTAAGCTTTTTTTTCTAATATGATTTTACTGGTGTTTCTTATTGGTATTGTTTGAGAGGAAAGGTCAAGATATAAGGCCTGTGTATAAATAGGTAAATATAATTATGACTGAAAATTAAAACAGACTGCTATCTTTTAAAGGAAAAGACTAAATCTTCCAACTAAATTAAGAACTCAAGTCATGTGGAAAGAAGCATTCTTATTCATTTATTTATCTATGCCTAAAAATACTCGTAAGCACAAGCTGTGATTCCATGGGAGTACAAAGGCAGAAAGTAGTACTGGACACACAATGCGCTTTGCGGTAAAACTGAGATTTAATTTTTAAAAAGTAAGTTCCTAGGCCACAAAGCTCCAAAGATATGCATGGAAGTGAGCAGGTTTTAAGTGAATGAAAGATCAAATCTTAGTAGTGGATAAGGCTCTGCATATGTCTCTATGTCTTTCTTTGACAAAATTACACAGCTAAATTAAGCAAAATAAATTATACATATTAGCTCACTTGCATAATTGACAAATGCTATATGCAATTCTGTTTTTGTGAGGCACATAACCTGAACTACCTGCGTTCAGAATTGCTACCTGTTACCATGGAGAGTACTCTTAGCCAGAAGCCACCCAAATGGGCTATCAAGCAGGCATATCTTCAAAATTCAGCAGTTTAAAAGCTGCAGTGGCTCATGTGGCTGCATAACATATAATCCTGTTATAATAGTAACTAAAATCTACTTGGATCATCACTATATGAATGAATAAAAATACACGCACATTCTGGAAGCAGATATTCCTGGGGACATTTTCTCTTATAGACATACAAGTATCAATTATGTCAGAGTCATGGTTACTCACTGTTAGTTGCTTGTACATTTTCCTCTAGCTTGCAAAACAATCTTAACTCTGACACTAGCCAAGCACAGAGTTTGGTATATTCTGGGGAACTGGCTCCACCAGAAGCTGCTTGTGTCAGAGCTCCATCTTCTAACAAAGGGCCTTTGTAACTGTCAAACAAAGAAACGAAAAATAGGATCAGAATCCTTCACTGTTAAAACCCAATGTATGATCTATGAGGCTCATAATCTAGATGATTAGGATGATGTATATGGTAACAGTACAAAGACTTCAATCTTAAGTATATTTGTATCTAAGCAATCTTAGGACACTTACTCAATGCAGCTTCCTATCAAATTAGGGGGCTAAGAACTGAAACCTACATCATCAGCCCCATCAAATATAGTACTTGATTACAAACAGCATTATTCTCTGTCCAAAACATTCTTTATTCTCTGTCCATACCATTCTTTCTCTGCTCTTTGAAATTCTAGTTACTTCCCTTTCCCCAAAATTGTCCCCCTCCCCACCCCACCCCACCCCACCCAAAAAACATTCAGACCACCAGCTCCTTGGGATAAGGACCCATCTATGGCCAGGCTAGCAAGGGGATCCTGGAAGTTATAATCCATAAAAACACCTTTTCCAAGCTCTGGATGTAACACAGATACAAAACCCAATACATATCTCATGTAAACGTTGGACACTCATTGCCCCATTATAAATGTTACTGTCTTGACATGGAAACAACAGAACCTAAACCAAGGAACCACACATTGTGCTTGTAATAATTTTTGTACAACAGTATCTCTGTCCAATTTTTAAAGCAACTTTTTCCTTCAATAGAGGCACCATTGTTCCTCTACTTCTTTGTCTGCTAGTCTAAATTACTTCTTCCCAGTATTTTTCTGGATTCCTTTCCAAGACTGGTCCTAACTGGAGCATACTTTTTAGAAAAAATGTATTTTAGAATCCAGGTTAAAATAAAAATGTGATATCACTTCCGATTGTTCACAATGTATTATTAACTAGCATCGTTATTAACTAGCAGAAGTTACTGTGGATGTGCAATAAATCATTTGTTACGATTTGGTCCATACAGACATCCTAAACTAATTCTAGAAGAATTTTAATTTGAAGATTGAAAGACCAGCCTTTAAATGAAAGAAATTTATTGACTGTTTGATTTGTACTTTGGAACAACTGACTGGTCCTGACCAAAAATTTCTGCCCCTTTCCATATTGCAATCTTTATCAGTCACCTCTGGGGGTTTGTGGCAATATTTACAACAACTTTTAGACTCTATATGGGGACCATCAGCAATGAGTGTCTCAGCCACCCCTGCTAATGAAGTTGAGTTAATGGAACAAAGAGTTAGACTGCCATGTGCAAATTAATGGAAAACTGCCCTAGCATCAATATCTAAAATCTCTTTAGATCAAAACTGACATTTGACCCAGCACAAAATCATTTTTCAACTGTACTGGACACCATTTTCTATCTTTTTAGAAAGAAACTTCGCACTCTACTCTGCTTTGGTTAGACCCCATCTTGAATACTGTGTCCAGTTCTGGGCACCCCAATTCAAGAAGGATATTGACAAGCTGGAGCAAGTCCAGAGGAGGGCGACCAAAATGGTGAGAGGCCTGGAAGCCATGCCCTATGAGGATAGACTTAGAGAGCTGGGTATGTTTAGTCTACAGACGAGAAGGTTAAGAGGGGACATGATAGCCATGTTTAAATATCTGAAGGGATGCCACGCAGAGGAGGGAGAGGGCTTGTTTTCTGCTGCTCCAGAGACCAGGAGAAGGAGCAATGGATTCAAGCTGCAGGAAAGGAGATTCCACCTGAACCTCAGGAAGAACTTCCTGACAGTCAGGGCTGTCCGGCAGTGGAATGTGCTGCCTCGGAGTGTAGTGGAGTCTCCTTCCTTGGGGGTTTTTAAGCAGAGGCTTGATGGCCATCTGTCGGGAGTGCTTTGAGGGTGTTCCTGCATGGCAGGGGGTTGGACTGGATGGCCCCTGTGGTCTCTTCCAACTCTACATTTCTATGAGTCTATGATTCTATGATTCAACTAAATGCTGCAATGTCATATTGGTAATGTTTCCTTACAGCATATACTGTGGACATACACAGTGATTGCTGTTTTTTGGTTGGATGTGTTACATTAATTTTGTAATAATTTTGCCAATTGTTAGATGCATTTGGCCTTTTAAATTACATTCCTGGAATGTGAAATTTAACTGAGGGCCAACATTATTAAATTATGTGTGCTTTTACTATTGCAAAAAGATGCATATCCCTAACCTGGAAAAGGAAAACATTCAATACCAGTTGTTTGATGATCCAAAGATACTACTGCTTTAGCCACACATGAACACTTTTATAGACATCCAGATCAAGAAAATCTATTTTTGGATGTATGGTCAGCTTTCATCAATGTATAGGACTACTTTTTTTATATCCTCCTATGTGTTTTCACCACCATCCTTTTTCTTTCTTTCTCTCTCTTAGTGCCTTTCCACGTGCATTACACTTTCATAGTGCTATAATTCCACTTTCAACATCCTATGGAATCCTGAGATTTGCGGGGGGGGGGTTATTTAAAATTCTCAGCCAGAGAGCTCTTTGGCCTCCCTAAACTGCAAACCCCAGAATGCAACAGGATGTTGAAAGCACAATAATAGCACTATAACAGTGTAGCACGGAAAGGCCCTTAATCTCCTCTGTTTCTTTTATTTGTAATCACACCATAGAAGTTCTATTTTAAAAATGTAAGAATAAAAATACTTTGAGGGGGTGTGGGGGCACCTTAACTGCTTTTTCATTCAGACAGAATTGTTTGCTTGGTAGTTGATAGGCGTGCTCTCTCAGGGGAAACCAAGACTGACGTGCAACATAAGGAACATTTGAGACCCAAAAGAAACTGAACTGTCCAGAGAACTGAAAAAAACAATGATTTTCTAAAGCAAGGCTGGATTCTACAGCTGGTTTTTAAATACCAGTACTTACAAATTTATCATTGACTTTTCTCTTTCTACATTGGGATGGAAGTCATGCAGCCCTCCAGATGCTGTCAGACTGCAACTTCCAGCTGCCCTAACCAGCAAGGCTAAAGGTGAGTAATGTTGAGAGCTACTGTCCAACAACATCTCTAGGCGTACAAGTTGCCCACCCTGTCCAACAGAAACAAAATCAAAACAAAAACTAAAGGAATTATATCGGTTTAAAAAAATATTGAAAAGTGCCGTTTCAATTTCACAATACATCTTTGCAAAATACAGTTGGGATGCAATGAATGTATACTGCTTTCTCTCCATGCTTTCCTTCAAGATTATTGTACATCTATCTTCTTCCCAACACTTCAGCTATATTGTGTCAGACCTACCAGCTGTACTAGCTGTGAGCTCCACAGCTGAATGACTTTTACAAACAGCTCCTAAATATTTATTACACATGATTACAAAAAAAGATGAACAATGCCCTCCTGACAGTTCTTATTGAACTTTTAAAGAAAATAATTGAAAGGCTATTCATCCTTTGCTGCTCAGTGCTTGATGGTTAACTTAGCCATTTTTTGTAAGGAACAGCAAACATAAATGAGCAATTCTCCTCGCCCTCACTTCTGCTCACTGTAACGTTGTGCCACTTTTGTGATAGTTGCCTGTTTGCTTTTCATAGTTATTGTGTGAACTTCCTTTCTTGCACTGATATGCACATATGAATAAAAACAAACATAACCACTCTTCCTACAGCACATAAGCAGAATATTAAAACAACATCACTATAAAAGCTAAAATGTAGGTCATAGGCCAATCCTATGCAAGTTTACTTGGTGGTATGTCCCACTGTATTCACAAGTTTGCTTAAGCTAAACATTTCCTTGGAATGACTAATTAGCATATGATTTGCAACACATTTAAAGGGAATAAAAAGCAAATATTGCAGAAAGGAACACTAAGGAGAAAAAAACCTATACATACCCCAACTACTTTACAAGGTCTATTTTGAATTGTGATTTTTTTTTTAAATAGAGGGTTTGTGAATGATGCTAGATCATCAATCACTGACAGATAAAATATTATGTACAGTCAGCCCTCCCTCTTCTGCTCATTCACAAGACTGGACTGACGGACTTCAGGGGTGGAGCCCAAAAAGCGGGTTTCTTTTTTTCTTCTTTTTCTTTAAAAAAGAATATTATATTTATTTTTCCTTTTCTCCTTCAAATTATCCCATAACCATAGAGGTTAAGATAAACTGGACTAACAATGGGTCATGAACTAGCTCAGAAGATGCTGTTGTATTCATGTCAATCTTGTGGTCTTTCCATGCGCAACCGCTCTGCCACGGTAGGAACAGAATGCTGGAAAAGGGTGTTTTTGACGTGGTTCAACTTGGTTATGCTGTTCTTACAGCCAAAATACCTTTATACATTCTGGACTCCATCTTACCAGGAATGAACTGAAGCTATAAAACGATGGCTTCCACTCCAAAATTTCAATGAACCAACACTGAGTCAATAACTGAAATACACTGTCTACCCCGCCCCCAAAAAACCCCATAAAGCAGAAGCTGGCAAAGCAGACAAAAATGGTAACAAAAGCTTTTAAAAACCAAGCAGCCCAAAGCATTTTGGCCTCTTGCCATTCATACATACCCTAGGTCTTCAAGTGACTCCAGAATATCATTCTCCATGAGCTCAAACGCCATTCTGGGGCTTCAAAACGAACCCAAAGGGGAAATCAGCAAAGGCTGGATTCTAGAATTAGCAAAACCAGAATCAGTTAGAAATGCCTGAGGGAACCGTATTGTTGACGCTCGACTGGCCCAGCGTAGACTAGGCGCTCCTTCTCCGGCCAGGTCTCTTCCCCACCATCTTCCCACCCTCTTCGCAACAGGAGTGGAATGAGTCTCCCCTCCTCACAAATCCGTTTTCCTCTCGTTAGGGACTGACTGACAGGACTCCCACCTTTCTCACTCCCCGCTCCCTTCCCTCCCTGTCTACCTTCCAGTGAATTGCCGAGCTATGGCTACTCCCTAAATTCCACAGGGCTGTTCTGTACTGACCCACAACCCCGGTGGACGGTGAGCGGCTCCCCCTCCACGGCGCGACCTCCCTCCTGCGGGGCTGAAGAGCAACCTCTTGTATGTTCCCTCAGCTGCTCGAGGGGCACCACCTCGTCCAGCGGCCCCCCGCATCTCCCACCCCCAACATCATCGCCTACCTTTTGCGCAGCTGCTACGCCGCTGACTGCTGGGTTGGCATGTCAGCGGGTGGGGGAAGGGCGAGAAACGAGGGAAGGCCCCCTCCGCGTCACCTTTCACCCTGGTCTGCAGGGATGGTCCAGAGCGCGCCTGATTAAAAAGGTTCTTCTGTACGTATTTCAAACCCGCAGGGTGCTTTCCGATTTTTAACGGAGCATAGACGTTCAAGGCAGTCTTTTTCTTCTCAGCGCGAGAAAGTACATTTTAACGCGAAGCACTTATTTTCTGTCAGGCATAAGGTAAGGCAGCCGTCGAAGGACTTTCTGGCTTTGCTTTTTCTATATCTACGCGAGGACCACGTGGAAAAGGCCTCGGCCTCAGAGGAAAAGGCCTGACGTAGTGGCGGAAGGGAAGGTTTCAGTTTGGAAAGACTACAAGTTCCAGCGTGCCGTCGCACAGCTTTCTCCGCTGCCTTAAATGCGGCGCGGCCTTTGTTGAAGCTGCAGAAAATGGGACTAATCACTGGTTCTGTTGTAGGAGATAGATTTAAAAAATATACTACGGCCATTTCCGCACTAGCCTGTTATAGCGCGATGATTCCGCTTTCAACATCCTCTGGAATCCTGGGGTTTGCAGTTTAGGGAGGGGCTTCAAAGGCCCCTCCCTAAACTGCAAACGCCAGGATTCTAGAGGATGTTGGAAGTGGAATCATCGCGCTATAACAGGATAGTGCGGAAATGGCCGTATATAACAGGCTATTACGGAAATGCCCGAAGAATAGCGTGTTGCTGAAGCACGATGGCGGTATCGTAAGGTGGTCAATTAGCCAGTAGACCAGTTAAGAGTATCAGCATTATCAGTACCGTTGCTGTCTAAAATATTTCAAAATGTCTAGGGAAGCTGTTTCACGCTAAAGGCGGATGTGTGCGGAGGTGCTGTGTAACTGTTCCTGCAACGTACAACTGAGAAAGAAGAGAGGTGGTACCTGCCCTGCGAACCTAAAACGAGCCTATCACGGGATTTTCTCGGCAAGATTTGTTCAGAAGGAATACGCTTGGCTTCCCCTGAGGCTGAGAGAGTGTGACTTGTCTAAGATTGCCTTGTGGGTTTCCACGGCCGAGCAAGGATTCACACCCCGGTCTCCAGAGTCATAGGCCATTTCCGCACTTTCCTGTTATAGTGCTATTATTCCACTTTCAACATCCTATGGAACCGTGAGAAGATAGAAGGCATCTTGAGTGCTCAAATAGTATTTATACCTGAATATACATACTCTTCCTACATATGATAGGCTATGAGGATAAAATTGAGAGAAACAATAGAATTTTGCTAACCTATATGATCACAGCAGCGAGAATAACGTTTGCAAGATATTGAAGACAGGTGCAAATTCCAAGGATGGAAGAACAGATAAAGTAATGGAATTAGCTACAGTAGACAAGTTAATTGGTTAAACAATACAAATTCAATACAAATCCAGCTTCAGATTTGGCAGCCGTTTATATTGCATGGAAAAGCAAGATTTGGTGATGGTGCAAAGATAGGTTTTGTTATTTAGCATGTACTCTTCTCTTGGTGTCAGTGAAGAGTGAAAATAAGGGGAAAATAAAGACAAGAGAGAATATATGCACTTGTTAAATAACTGCAGTCAATGAAGAGTGGGAACTTGGGGGGGGTTGTGGGAGGGTGAGAAGATGTTACCATGTGGGGGAGGCCTTTGGACAATGTGCTTTTCTTTTTGTTTTCTTTTTTATAGCTTTTTTTCTTATTTCTTTTTTTACTGTTTGTGCTTGTTTGTCAGCTTGTGAAAATTAAAATACATATTTTTTTAAAAAAGTGATACATTTATACAAAGTTCTGCTAAGATTCAACTCTTTTTGATAGCTCTTTATACTTATGAGGCTTAAAGTGCAAGTTTTGCCCCTAAATACTTGCATCAGACACTTTTAAGATGAGACACTCTGATGAAGACAGTAGGCTATATTTCTGTCCACAACAGACCATACAAATGATGTTTGCATGTAAATTCCAGCAGCCGCCGCCAAGGATGAGGAACTATGAGAGTTGCAGGCCAAAAACACTGGCTTAAATACGCTTAGGCCTAGGATGTAGAACAGATGCCAAATATTAGGAATATTTCAACAATACTAATTTGCTCTTCAAATGAGTCAAGATCCACAGGAGTTATCCTTGGCACTAGTAGAGTACAGTCAAGCTATTAGGAATAAAGGTTCTTAAAAAAACAACACTGCTCTCATGACACCAAATGAAGCTTTGAATAGTGCAACTGAGATACCTTACAAGCAGTAAAACTCATAATTGTGAATATATTATAAAAATTTCTTATCACATTGATTTTTAAAAAATTTTTGAATGGATTTTCAATTATATTTGCAATTAATTACATTAACAAGTTCACTGTGGCCATACAAGACTTTAATTCCAATACTTCATTCTTTACATAGTTATTCAGAAGAGAATCTAATTGGGTTTATTGGTGACTACACTCAGGAAAGGGAGAGGTGAATGACTTGCACTAGTCTTCCTAATATTTTCCATTGATCAAGGCAGCAAAAATCTTAATTTCCCTTGGTGTGAACAAAATAAAGAAATAAACAAGAGATAACTTCCTTTGATTATGCTCAGTGTGCACATCAAACATTTCTTGAGGAGTACATGATGCCCTGTTTAATGAAAAATGATTGGTCAGGTGTAATGTGTCTTTATAATATATTGGTAAGCTTTCACATTTCAAAACAGGCAAAATAGAAAATGTCCTTATAACAGGATCAAAGTAATAAAACTTACAAAAGAGAGAAATAATAGCAATATTTATAGGGTCAACATTCTAGGGCAGAGGTTCTTCATCTTTTCTTTACCAGTGACCCCCTGTAAACATAATCTGTTGCTGGAGACCCCTAAAGCTTAAGATTTCAATATTTATTTAAATATTCAAATGTTTGTTTAAAGATGCTCATCAGTTGCTCACCCATCTCTCTTTCTCTCTTTTTCTTTCAGTATGCAGTGGAAAGAAAAGGAGGCTTGTTAATGCTTTGTGAAGTCGCATGCTGAGATCCTTCCAGTGCCAGGAGAGTAGAATGAATTGGAATTTCCTAAAGGAAGGTTATGAATGGGAGGGCAGCCTAAAGAATAATTTCTTCTGCCCTTTTCCTTAAACCAGCACCTGAAAAGTAATGGTCTGGTACTGTTTTGGGAGAAAGCATGAAAGAAATGCCATTTCTCTCTGAAAGACCACCAAGAGAGTAGAGGATAAATGCTTCTAAAACAGTCTCTTAAATTTGGGATCTTCCCTGTTTTCCTGATGAATGGCAACTCTACACAGACCCCCATGAGGGCTCCATAGATCCCAGGTTAAGAGTCACTGTTCTAAGAAAAAGATGAGTGAAAAATCATAACTTTTTAAAATTATACTGCAGACTTGGATAAATAGTAATTAGTTCCCACAATATGGCACATGATAGGTTTCCATGTGATTTCTTTCCTACAGAAAAGAGACTGAATCCTGTGCTTTCTTGTCACTTTCTAATTGCCATTATTGTCTCTCAATTTTACCTCCTCCTGAATGGTTGAGCTCTCTGCCTTCAATCCAAGTGGACAACACAAAGGCAACTATGGGATAAAAAGTGGTTTTCTAAACCTGCTCATTGGGTTGGACTCACTTTTAATGGAACATTTTTGATCTTGGAATGTGCTTCCCCATGGGAAAACTTTGAGAAGCAAGATTACTTCTGGATGGAGGTCATTTGTGTGTTATTTGCTCTTCCTCACCATCATGTCAACCAGTGACACAGAGGGGAAGCACCTTTGCTGGCTTCACATGAACAGATACTACTTGCTGATGTCATGGCGCATAGTGCCATGACAGAGAGACCGGAGGCAGAGCATAGAAGCTCAGTTAAGGCTGAGCTGCCTCTGCCTCACTTTGGCGAGTTAACATGATCCACCCTCCCACCTCTAACACAGTGTAAACTTGTTGGTCTCTTCAAGGCCAGGTCAGTCTTGTGGAGGCAGGGGGGGAAGATTCGCCCCAGGCGGCAATGTTTTTGGGGTGTCCCGGCCCATAGCCATGCCCCCGGGCGCCCTGGCCATGTCCCCATGTGCCGCATAGTGGTCTCGCCCCCTCACACACACCTCTCCACACACTCCAAGCTTCGCCACTGGGCCAGGTAGGAATTTTCTCCTCTTTCCATGGGTTTTTCGCCTACCTTACATTGCTCCAGCGGACTGGACAATTCAATACAGGGTGGCAGGTAAAGGGGGGAGAAATTTGGACCTATGACACCCATTTAGTGAAGATAAGACCTTGGAGCTCCTACATACCCTAAGCCACGGGAGCAGTAGCAACGGAGACTGTCCTTGGGGCTTGCCTGGGGATTCTGCCTTCACTTCTGGTCCTTTGACAAGGAGGGATATACCTCTAGGCCCAACTTCCAGAAAATGTCTGGTTGAGGTCGCAACCCAACTTCATGGATTCTCTTTGGGACCTTGGTGTATCACCCATGGGGAAGCTGGGGGAGAAGTCCAGGAGACCACTTGCGTCAGCTCCTCCCTTGCATTTCTCAGAGGTTAACCTTAAGTGGGCAATATTTTAAATAAAGTTGCCCATGTTTAACCCAAGCCTTGTTGTATGGTCTCATCATTTAATGGGTTGGTCAGCAAAAACTATGATGTGATTGTTTAAGAGAAAGTAGCAGTAGCAAACCTGTCTCCCACTTGAGTTGTTTCCTTAGAAATTCAGCCATAACTGGTTTAGGAGAACTTGTTCTGTTTTGCATATGCAATCTGTTTGTTTGTTATTCACTACTGTCATGACTAGCCACAGTGTTGTTATGGTTTTTCTCTATCATCTTGTAGTGTTTCAAAAACAGGAGGAAAACTTCACTAGAAGAAAAATCTTTCAGCCTAAAGTGACGAAGTTATGGCTGGAACTAATTATGCCAAAATCAAGTAAATTTGGACCACAGATCAATATACACATCATGCTAATGCAAAACATGGGCACATTGATGGTCCCTTCTTCTGTTTTAGCTTCCACACCATGCAAAGGCAAGGATATTGAAATAATTTGCAGTTCTAAGCATGGGCATATTAACCATCTCTCTACTATCTAAATTTCCACAAAGTATATTCCAGTCTCAAATACTATGGGCCATCAGAGCTCAACGCCACTTGCTGTTTTAAAAGTGGAAGAAATGTGATTACAGTTTCCAGAACAGGGTGTTTACAGATGAGATAGCACAATATTTAGTAGCCCTGGCTGAACATATTGTTGTAGAAGAAAAAGGTAAGTCATTTATAATTCGAAACAGGTAGGACAACAGGAAAGAACCTTTATATATTCTACAGTAGTAAAAATAGTCTAATAGCATGTAAGACTATGCTACAAATCTACATATGTAGATAGTGACACTGTCAAAAATTAATTTCATTTCTACTACAGACTAGTAAAGAGAACTGAAGAGGAGTGGCTTGTAGGATTATTCTATAGTGTTTACTTAGAAGTTCCATCTGTGATCTCATCTGTGGTCTGAATTTCCAAGCTTTGGAGTGAATCTGAATCAGGTGAAAAAGATCCTCCGAAGCATGCATTCAGATGTGCAACATAAGGATTAGATACATAATTTACACTTATAGCTTATTTATAACTGTGTTATATTATAATCAACATATTCACACTTCTAATTAATATAATACTCAGACACCAAAATAATTGTATAAAAATAATTTTATTGTGCTTGTTTTTTTTTTAAAAAAATGATAAACAGTTTCAATAATTGTATCACATCCTTCAAAGAGACAAAATACCTAACTATGTAACAACTATGTTTCTTTATAATATTCAGCTTATCTGAAACACTAAGCTCTAGCACAGCAGTTCTCAACCTGTAGGTCCCGACCCCTTTGGGGGGGGGGTCGAACGACCCTTTCACAGGGGTCGCCTAAGACCATTGGAAAATAAGTATTTCCGATGGTCTTAGGCTCCATTCCCTCCTCAGTGGTGATGCGCAAGCGCGAGCCACACGCTCGCATCCTCCTGCCCCCTGTTCAGAAGGGACTGAAATCGCTCCCCTTCTCTGCTACTGGGAGAACCTCCTGTTTGATGGGCCAGCTTGGGGCAGCAGCGGCAGCACGGGGGGCAAGCCCCCTCGTTGCCACGGTCTCTGCACCACTCGCGACGGAGTGGGGCACTGCAGAAGGGCCAGGGGGCCGCAAGGCGGCGCTTTTCTGGGGGGGGAGCTGCGCCTGGCGCAAAAGGCAAAGGCGCTGGGATTCCTCCCCCCTTGGCCAGGCTCAACACTCTGGAAACTTTTCCCACATTGCCCCCGCCCAGCGGAAACGAGAGTGAAGCAGAAGCAGAGCCCTGGGGGTTCTCAGAGTTTTTTCCCACAGGAGATGCACGGCTCCTCTTTCCCTCCCTGCCCGCCCCCTTGTTCCTGGCCAGCAAGGTGGCCTTTGCCAGGGGGGAAGCATTGTAAATAGTAAATAAATAATTTTATGGTTGGGGGTCCCCACAACATAAGGAACTGTATTCAAGGGTCGCGGCATTAGGAAGGTTGAGAACCACTGCTCTAGCATAACCTTCATGCTAAGCAAAAATGTAAGAGTGGGTGGGAAGTCTCCAGTTCATCCACCAAAGAAGGCATACAAATTACAGAAAGCAATACTAACCTTGCTCAAGATCGATCCCATCAGTTCTAACAGTCTCCAGAAGCATCAGAATTGCTGTAATGAAAGTGAACTAGACATGAGAACTCTCAGGAATAAAATGTGAATGATCAAATAATACGGCCTCCAGGTCTATCACAGGTGGCAGGAGTTTTTTTGTGGTGGCATTCTGGTTACAGGACTCCAGTTGTCTCCTATACTTTTCTCTTTCAGAAACCAGATGAAAGCATGTTTATTTGAACAAGCTTGTAACAAGTGGTTTTCTTGCAGTTTATCCTATTTCTATTTTATTCTTACAAATTTATTATATCATTTATTATTTATAATTTAAGATTTTAACTGCTTTCTATAGTTTGACAGCTGACTTGAGATCCTCAGATGTAATTATTAAAATATAAGAAGTATACTAATATAATTAAAATAATATACTAATACAATTACATAATGTTACTATTAATAACAATATAGTAGGCGAAGGAGAAGTGTTTGCATTCTATATAAAGCCAGACTTCTTCTCTTTTGACCCTATCACCTCTAATAGGCTCCAGATACAAACTGCTTCCTACCAGCTTTTCTAAAATGAACTTTCAACATCTGCTGCATAAATATGATTGGTTCCCAATGCATATGGTAGCTATTCTTCTGTTTTTCCCTCATTATTACATACACATCGAAATAGAGAAATACAACATAGTAGTCAGTAGGACAGAAAGTGGCCTGGAATATACAACAGATTGCTCTGCTATTGATAGGAACCTGAGAGAAAGAAACATAGATTAAGCTTTTCCAGACAATCAAGATGAATAAATGGAGAAAAGCTTGATTAGGTTACTCATTCCATGTTAGTCAGAGCATGATAAAAAAAAACGGAGCACCCCAGGGGAACATCATACAGCAGCTCTGCAACAGCTTTTTTTCTGTTGTAAAAAAGCAGATGGTTAGACGTCCTTAGGCTTTTCCCAGGATTCATATCTTCCCACTCCCAATTGCTATTAGTGGCAAAGGGCAAATCAGCCTAAGCAGATGGTCTAACTAGTCCCTCTAGGCCCCCATTCCTAGATTACTGAAGATACTTTGAGTAGTAGATGCACACATAAATATCAAGCTACCTGCCTTAGTATCAAAATATTAGGACAGTGAGTTAATCTTTTAAAAGCAGTGACTTAAGAGACACATTTTATTAATTCTACTATTACCTAGTTTGACTAATAACAAGCCTTATTTTGATTCAACTGATTTTTCTGATGGGCCAGTGCTCACTTTTCAACTAAATCTAGAACAACAAAATGATAACTTTCTAGTTTAGAATCTGCAACAAACTAAGCACTAAAGACATACATTGGGACTAGATTCAAACCTGGTTGTACTTGGAATAGACTTATTGAAATTTGTAAGCCTTTGACGCAGTCAAAACAAAGCCTCTCTGGTTTCAGCAAGATAAGTACCATCAGGTAAGAACATCCAACCCACTATTTCTGTAAATTTGTGCACACAACGGTTAGGATAAGCACAAAGCAACAGAAAGGGCGACTGGGAAGACATACTTAAATGGAAAGGAGCAATAAAGCAAAAGGAGTAGCCTTGCTTATGTTTTGCAGGATCAAAGTTCCCCATGACATTCTTGCAACGAAGCTAGTAAAATGTGGGCTGGACAGGGCTATTGTTAGTTGGATTTGTAATTGGTTGACTGACCGAACCCAAAGGGTGATCATGAATGGCTGCTTTTCATCCTGGAGAGAAGTGACTAGTGGGGTGCCACAGGGTTCTGTCCTGGGTCCAGTGCTGTTCAATATTTTTATCAATGACTTGGATGAAGGAATAGAGGGCATGCTCAACAAATTTGCAGATGACACCAAATTGGGAGGGGTTGCTAATACGCCAGAGGACAGGATCAAAATTCAAAATGACCTGGACAGATTGGAGAGCTGGGCCAAGGCTAACAAAATGAAATTCAACAGAGAGAAGTGTAAGGTTCTACACTTAGGTAGAAAAAATGGAATACAGAAATATAGGATGGGGGACACATGGCTGGATAGCAGTACGTGTGACAGGGATCTAGGAGTCTTCATAGACCACAAGCTGAACATGAGTCAGCAGTGTGATGCGGCAGCCAGAAAGCCAACGCAATTCTCGGCTGCATCAATAGGAGTATGGTGTCTAGATCGAGGGAGGTTCTGGTACCACTCTACTCTGCTTTGGTTAGACCCCATCTTGAATACTGTGTCCAGTTCTGGGCACCCCAATTCAAGAAGGACATGGTCAAGCTGGAGCAAGTCCAAAGGAGGGCGACCAAAATGGTGAGAGGCCTGGAAGCCATGCCCTATGAGGATAGACTTAGAGAGGTGGGTATGGTTAGTCTGCAGAAAAGAAGGTTAAGAGGGGACATGATAGCCATGTTTAAATATTTGAAGGGATGCCATGTAGAGGACGGAAAGGGCTTGTTTTCTGCTGCTCCAGAGACCAGGACAAAGCAATGGATTCAAGCTGCAAGAAAGGAGATTCCACCGGAAACTCAGGAAGAACTTCCTGACAGTCAGGGCTGACCGGCAGTGGAATGTGCTGCCTCGGAGTGTAGTGGAGTCTCCTTCCTTGGAGGTTTTTAAGCAGAGGCTTGATGGCCATCTGTCAGGAGTGCTTTGAGGGTGTTCCTGCATGGCAGGGGGTTGGACTGGATGGCCTGTGTGGTCTCTTCCAACTCTACATTTCTATGATTCTATGATTATTTTTAATAACCCAGATGAGTGATCCCACTAGAATAACACAGAAGGGGGAGAGAGATGCAAACATAACTATTCTGTTTATATTTAAATTGTTTGATGGTAATGTTTCCCAATTGGCACAGAGATCAGGAGTGAGATGCAGAGTAGTATTCAAACTTTGCCCTTCAAATGTTTTGACTTGTAGCTTTGAGAATTCCTGACTATGACCATACTGGCTTGGGTTTCTGTATTTTGAAGTCTCTACATCATCCAAGAATCCAGTTGAGAACCATGGCCACTGGGGATTCCCAAAGTTGGAGAATGTCACCAGGTCCTCACACAAACCACTGTATCTGCATGGCTTGAACAAAACCACCTGGTAAGGACTTGACATGAACATCACTGTGCAAAACAGAAATGAAATTCTTCCCATACTGAAAACAGTAGCACTTGCATCTTATTCACTGCAGCCATCCATTATTTCTTTATTCTCAACAAATTAAAATTTAATTCTATCACCAACTAAGGCTGGAGCTTTGTGACAGAGTAACCTATACTTGTAAGCAGGGACAGAAAAAAAACAGACATCGAATTGCATGTCTCTGTTAATAATTTGAAAGATTTGTCCTGTTTTCTATTTCATTTTAATTGAACTTACCTCCACGTAACTATGAAGACCTATAATCTACCCCTTAGAAATTTGCTTGGGGTACAAGATTATTTTGTCTCAACACTGAATCTGATGAGTTAGTTAATTTCTACAGAATGTGCAAAAGGCAATACTATTTATTATTTTAAAAAGGGATAATTTTCTTATATTTTCTTGAAAGTACATCTACAGAATAGTTTTATTATTAGACTTCATACATTAATGTCAGAAGAAACCTTCAGATGATACCTGGGCTTGATGCAGTTCTGAAACTTCCATCACAATACAAGCTGTAGTTTAATGTCTCTTATCTGCAGTTTTTGAAGCAAGTAAAAATAATGTGAATTTCAAGTATTTTATTGCTTTCAAAGTGCTTTATTGCTTTAGTCCCGCTACACTAAAACCACACATATAATTGGTAATAGAAATAAACAGCTCAAGTTTACTTCATTGTTTAGCAAGAAGAAAATCAGCAGATTATGCCTTCAAGGTAAAGCTTTCTTGTTCATGTGCCCAGTGTGGTCCTTACTGAAAATGATAGAATGTGGTCCCCCCTTCCCCAGCTTATTTAAATACTGGCCACCTGAAGAAAGGCATTTCTCACATCATTCTGTCAGAGGAAGATTAGTGGGGAAGATTACTACACAGTAGCCTTTCCCAATAAAAAGTGTCAACTTATTATTCATAATTAATTTTGTGGCAAGCTGTCTAGAAACCAAAGGTTTCAAAGCTTATGTTTTTACTAATCATGAGAAGATGTGAAAAGTTATTCTGTCAAAGAACTGGAAGTTTTCATCTCAGTTTGGAAAAAGTCACATCAATAAGCAAAAAAGCAGTTCTGAGGTGTTATTTGCCCATCATGGTTTTCAGTTACCAGCAATTGTTATGAGTTGTCTGTAGTCCACTGTGCATTTCCAGGTGGTTTCTCTGAGGTTTTCAAACCCAAACAGTTGAATAATAAGTAATACAGTGGCCCCGCAACTTTTGGAAGGGTTCAGGGCACAGAACCCTTGTGAAAATGGAAAAACTACAAATAACTATCCCTCATGCTTCCCCTCCTATTCCTTTCCGGGGCTCCCCCCTCCCATTCCCTTGCCTTTTGCCTCGGTGAGCGAGCGTTCCTTCTCCACACTGGGCAAAAGGCAAGGGAATGAGGGTGGGCTCTAGAGGGGTAAGGAAGATGCACACGTGCCTTCCCTCCCTCCATTCCTTTGCCTTTTGTTTTGGTGTGAGTTCTCAGTGCCGGGCCAGAGGTAAATGGATGGGATGGCGGAGCTTCAGAGTGGAGAAGGAAGGTATGTGTCCTTCCTTCCCCCTTTTCCTTGTTTTTTGCCTCAGTAAGTGTTCTTTGCACCAGAGCAAAAGGCAAGGAAATGGAAAGGGGGAGCTCGGGGGGGGGAGAGAAAGAAGGTGCGCACTTGCTTCCCAGCCTCATTTCCTTGCCTTTGGCCCTGGCACACTTGCCTTCCTTCTCTACACCTCGCAAAATGCAAGTGGATGGGAAGAATGGCGGGGGAGCATTCACTTGCCTTGCAAGTAATCAAATTCACAATGCTCAGATTCACAAAAATGGAGGAAGGACTGTATTTTTCATGCAGAGGAGCCATACATATGGCTTCACTTTTTGTCAGTGCAACAAAACAGAGCATGGAGATTCAGATCGCCACCTACTACTATTTTGCACAGTTGTCTTTGTCTTCATCCAATGCATTTGGCTGTCTGGGATAGGATGCAGAGGGCAGAACTGATAAAATAGCTACAACATTGTGTAGAATGACCTTTAAATCTGGAAACTGACATTACCAGTGTAGAGTTCTAATTTAAACAAATGATACCACCATTGTTAGTTGTTCTCTCACAGTCAGTGTAACAATTCACTTTCATTTTAAATGGATTCTTTAAAAAGCTCTAGGGAAAAGAAATCACAAATGAACAGGTTGCTTACCTGTAACTGTGGTTCTTCGAGTGGTCATCTGTGCCCTCACACATTAGGAGCTTTTGCACGTGCGCGGTAGTGTTCGGAAGATTCTAGAGCTTAGTAGCTTGACGGGAACCCCTCCCCCATGCCGGTACTGCGCATGCTCCTCCCGCTGAGCAACGGTCTCTCCTCAGTTCTGCAGTCCGCCGTACAAACCACAGGGACCTGAAAAAGAGGGGATGGAAGTGCTGGTATGTGTGAGGGCACAGATGACCACTCGAAGAACCACAGTTACAGGTAAGCAACCTGTTGTTCTTCTTCGTGGTCTCTGTGCCTCACACATTAGGAGACTGTGTAGCTTACCGGTTGGATGGTGGGTCAGGTCCTAGAGAACGGAAGCCAGCACAGCACATCCAAACCAAGCATCTCTGCGGGACCGGCAGTCAAGCCTGTAGTGGCGCACGAAGGTCAATAGTTGAGACCAGGTCGTCACACGGCAGAGTTCTTGCAGGTCAACTCCTCACAGGAGGGCTGCAGATGTTGCCACAGCTCTGGTTGAGTGAGCCCTGAGGAACGCTGGCAGAGGCATCTCTGGCAAGCTCATATGCCAGCATGATTGTCCCAGCCACCCATTTAGAAAAACGTTGGGTGGACACTTTATGGCCTCTTCCACGCTTGCCGTAGCACACAAAAAGGTGTGGGGTTTGTCGAAAAGAGGCAGTCCTGTCCTTGTAGAAGGCCAAGGAATGAAGGGATCATTCCAACGGTGTCGTCGGGTCTGGGTAGAAGGTCGGCAAGATGATGTCTTGGCCGAGATGGAAGTTGGACACCACCTTCGGTAAAAATGAAATATCCGGCCAAAGGACCACCTTGTCTCTGTGGAAGACAAGGTAGGGCTCATCAGACCTCAGAGTCGTCAGCTCTCCTGCTCGCCTGGCCGAGGTGACGGCTACAAGGAAGGCAGTCTTCATAGAAAGCAGCCTGTCATCAGCAGTTGCCATGGGCTCGAAGGGCGGTCTTGTCAATTGCGATAGCATCAGAGATATGGACCACGGTGGTAGTGGCCGTGATACTGGCGGGTACAGGTGCTGCAGGCCCTTCATAAACTGCTTCACTGTACCGTCTCAAAAGAGAGCTGCGGAGGCGGATCGTGGCGGCTGGTATGCCATGATGGCGGCGAGGTAAACCTTCAAGGAAGGGAAGGCGAGGCCCTGCTGTTGAAGGTGCAAGAGGAAGTGGAGTATGGTAGGCAGGTTGACAGGTGCTACCGGCTCTTGTCTTTCCTCAGCAAAGGCCATGAAACGTCGCCACTTGTAATGATAGTTGCGGCGTGTCGACTCCTTCCTGGTCACAGTCAAGATGTTACCGATGACGGGATCGTCTATGGCGATATCCTCCAGGCATGGAGGGCCAAGAGCAGCAGGCCTGGGTGGAGTACGAGGCTGTTGGAGTGCTACAGCAGGTCCGGTATCGTCGAGAACCTGAGCAGTCGACCGTGTGCGGCTTCGAGCAGGGGCCTGAACCAGTGCTGCCTCGTCCACTACGGAGCCACGAGGTCAGTTTGGATCTTCGATATCACCTGTTCCAGTAGGGGGAACGGGGGAACGCGTAGAGAAGTCCCTTGCTCCACCGGAACTGGAAGGCATCGCCGATGGAATTGCGATCGTGACTGGCCCTGCAGCAGTACCGACGGCACTTCGCATTCTGGCTGGTGGTGAAGAGGTCGATCGTCAGCTCGCCCCACCAGTCCTGGAACATCTGGAACGCCCTGTCGGAGAGGGACCACTCGTGGTGTGAAGAGGTGTCCCTGCTGCGGGCGTCTGCTGTGGTGTTCTCCTGCCCGGCCAGGTGAGCTGCCATGGGATGGGTTCTGAGCGAGACGCACCAGTTCCAGAGGTCAAGAGCTATGTTGAGGAGGGTGGTGGAATGAGCCCCTCCTTGCCTGTTGACATAGCAGACCGCCATCGTGTTGTCCGTGAGGATCAGCACTGTGCGGCCTGTGACGAGGTGGCAAAATGCCCTCAGCGCTTTCCAGATGGCAAGGAGCTCGAGAGCGTTGATGTGGAGGACGGTCTCGTCGTCAATCCACCAGCCTCGGACTCTCAGATTGCCACAGTGTGCTCCCCATCCGAAGAGGGAGGCATCCATCGTCACCGTGATCTGCGGGGCCGCCTCCTGGAATGGCATCCTCGACAGGAGGTGGTCATAGGACTGCCACCATAGTAAGGAAGGACGCACTTGTGGAGGCAGTTGAAGCAATAGTCTCTGGTCATCCAGCAGCGGGTTGAAGGCCCAGACAAACCAGTGCTGGAGAGGCCTCGCACAGAGCCTGGATAGGTAGGTCACAGCAGTGGTGGATGCCATGTAGCCAAGGAGCTGTTGAATTCTCCTGGCTGTCACCGTCAGGGCATTGTAAACGGCTAACGCGGCCCGGCAAAGAGTCCGTGCGCGGTCCATTGGTAGGTAGGCCCTGGCCGATACCAAGTTGAGCGTGGCGCCGATGAAGTCCAGCACCCTCGCCGGCTCGAGGTGGGACTTCTTTGGGTTGACCCGGAGCCCGAGATGGGTCAAAGTCCGATGAATGTTGGTGTAGTTTCTGCTTGCAGGACGCCACCAAAAGCCAATCGTCCAGGTAAGGATAGATGGAGACGCCCTTCGTCCGCAGGTATGATACCACTGGGGCCATGCATTTGGTAAAGACCCAGGGCGCGGTCGAGTCCGAACGGTATCATCTTGTACTGGTAGCAGGTACCGTCAACCGTAGGCACTGCCTGTGCTGTGGGCGATTGGCGATGTGGAAATAAGCTTCCCGAAGATCGATGGAGGCGAACCAGTCCCCTCATCAAAGGAAAGGTAGGATCGAGGACAGCGTAACCATCTTGAACCTTCTGGGGCGGATGAGGTCGTTCACCCCTCTGAGGTCTAGGATGGGCCGCAAGGTTCCGTCTGATTTCGGTACCGTGAAGTACCGGGAGAAGAAGCCGATAGTTTTGGCTGAAGACGGAAGGTGCTAGATCGCCCCATTCTGAAGCAGGGACTGGATCTCTTCCAGCAGGGTCGAGCTGGCCGGGGTAGAGTAGTACACACCTCATGGTGGAATATCTTGAAACTCTATGGCGTAGCCAAGATGGATAATTGAAAGCACCCAAGAATCCGTCGTGAGCTTCCACCACTCTGCAAGGTGCCTGGCCAAGCTCGGCTGATCTTGAAAGGCTGCTGGTAGGTTGAAGGATGGATGCAATGGTGACCTGCGTAGGCGGTCAAAACCGGGACTTCGCCTTGAACGAAGATTTCTTGGACGACGAGGCCGGGCATCGTCGGAATGATCTTCAGCCGGAGGAGACAGTTGACGGTCGGGACTGGACTGACTGAGATGACCACTGCGGGAAGGCTGAAGAGGACGACCTACGCCAGGATGGCCATGAGCCGGAGAACTGATGGGACTGGGATAGTTGGTTTATCCCCATCTTTTCGGCGGTCAGGCGCACCTTGACGATGCTGTCCATGGTATCGTCGGTCGCAGAGTTGAAGAGCCCTTGGCCATCGAAGGGAAGGTCTTCGATCCACCTCCGGCTGTCCTCCTGCAGCCCTGAGGACTGTAGCCATGCATGCCGGCGCAGAGTGACAGAGCCCGCCATCACCCTTGAAGCAACCTCTACGGTGTGCTTCGAGGAGATAATCTGTTGGTTTGCGATGGCGACAGCCTCGTTAAAGAGCTGCACTGCAGTTGGGCGATTGTCCTCCGGAAGGCCGGCTAGGAGAGCGACAAAGTGGTCCAGAAGGTTGCGGAGGTAAGCTGCAAGACAAGCCTGTGTGTTGGACACCCTGGTTATCAGCAAGGAGGCGGTGAAAACCTCCTGCCGAAGTGTCCAACTTACGGCCCTCACGGTCCGGCGGGGTGGTGTGAGCTCTATTACCACCCTTAGTTTGGGCAGACTCCACGACAATGGAGTTCGGGACCGGGTACCTGAAGAGGAACTCCGCGTTCTCCTTCTGTGTCTGGTAGAGATGTTCAAGCCAGTGAGGTATGGGCTGTGCAGAAGCAGGATTCACCCATGATTGCTGCAAGGCCTTCACAAGCTTCAGCAGGACGGGCAACAGCACGGTGGTCGGCTGACGAGCCTCCAGGTATTGGAAGACTGGGTCTTCCTCCTCAGGTGCTGGTTCTGCTACCTTCAGCCCGAGGGCCGTAGCCATTCGGAGGATGGCCGAGAATTGCTGGACGTCCTCCAACGCAGACTCTGGTACCAGGTCCCCGAAAGCCAAGGGAGGTGACTCGTGGGACGCCGGAGTCGAGTCCTCCAAGTCCATCTCCGATTCGTAAGACTGGGAGGACTGAGTAGGGAACCTCACGGGAGACCTATCCCTGGATGTTCTACGGGAAGGTTGGTCCAATGTCGTCAATAGAGTTGCCGCTGCCGTTGGTACCGCTGGTGTGGTCCTCGTCGGTATTATCATTGCAGGCAACGTCGTCCACGAGGTCACAGGGACAACAGTAGAGCGCACCCTGGTCGCTTGGGTGACTGTCGTCGAAGGCTGTGCTAGAGTCAAGGTGGCTGCAGACACCAGGCAGGTAGCGGTCGCCGTGACCCTCGGGGGAGGCGAGACAGCTCTGTAAGGAGGAGTTTGCTCCCGTGATCTCCGATGGTGTGGAGAAGGGGAGCAGCTCCGCGAGCGTTGATACCGGGAGCTACGCTCCTCTCTGACTGGCGAGCGGGATCGATGGTACAGAACCCAGTGCCTCGTGTCTGGGTGGTACCAGTCCCTGTAGGATGGCGAGTACGACTGATAAGATGGCAGATACTCACGCCATTCGTACTCATGGCCATACCTACCAAGATGAGAGGCAGAAGTGTAGGCCGAGCCAGGCGAGGGACGGGAGTGTGGTGTCTCTTCATACACCTCCCAGTGGCACAGTGATGGCAGCCTGACTCTCTGCTCCGGTGAGCGGGAGGCGCTCCTGCCCGAGGCTGCTGGATGCCTGGGCGAAGGGCAGTGTTGGGCCATCACATCCTCCTGGCGGTTGACCGATTTACGGTGACTCAGCGGGGGCTCCACAGCTTTCAAGACGGGCAGCTCCAAGGAGGGCAAGACCTCCATGGCCTGCTCCTTGTCTGACACCTCCAAGACCTCTTCCAGTTCTGACTGCTCCCCTGGGTCCTCAGGGAGCTGGGTCTGCGGAGGTGTGGGGAGGCAAACCTCACGAGGTGGAGAGTGCCACTTCTCCTTCTTTCTCTTTACTGCTATCTTGGGTAGCAGGGCACTTCTTCTGGGCTGCGGTCAGTGGCCTAGCTGACGTAGAGGCCTGCATGTCCACAGGAACCCTCTTTGTTGTTTTGGCAGCCGCCAACAACTTAGGGATCCTCGGAAGCACGGAGATGGGCAGTCTCGACGCCGGTACCGAAACCCGGTACCGATGAGGCGGACGGTACAGCAGCGATACCGACTATGAAGTTGCTTGTCTGGCCGATGGTGTCTCGGACATCTCGGAGCGTGTCTTGGGCTCCTCCCTGGCCTGTAAAGACTGTTCCCAACAGTGGGATTTAAGCCTGGAGGAGCGGTTGTGCAGGGTTTGCAAGGTAAACTCCCGGCAAATTGGGCAAGTCCTGATGTTATGGGTCTCGCCCAAACAGAAGAGACACTCACTGTGTTTTTCCGAAAGCGCGACTTTCCGCCCACAGGAGACACACTTCTTAAAGAGAGCAGACATAAGCTAGAGTCCAAAGTGGAGACCAGAAGAATGAAGAAGAAAAGTCCGAAGAGAAGACGAGAGACGACGAAGAAGGGAGAGGGGGGAATACCAAATCCGATCCAAATTCCAAAGTCGAAGCCAAATCCAAGTTGAAAACCGTAAGAAAAACGCCAAGAAAAAACAGCCACTAAGGAAGAACCTTCCGTTCGCAACGGCGGACGAGAAAGAACTGAGGAGAGACCATTGCTCGGCAGGAGGAGCATGCGCAGTACCGGCATGGGGGAGGGGTTCCCGCCAAGCTACTAAGCTCTAGAATCTTCTGAACACTACCGCACACGCGCGAAAGCTCCTAATGTGTGAGGCACAGAGACCATGAAGAAGAAATTTTCTTACCATGTCCATTCATTTAATATGAAAGTGCGTATGTTCTCCACCATGATTAACCCACCAAATAGGGGTGTGAATCATATACTCCCAAGGACAAGATCAGTTTTTGTGGCACCAAGACCACTCTCATGATTTTTTTTTCATCAATCTGCTTTGTTGGATTTATATCAAATATAAAAAAGAAAGAGAGAACTGTGTCTCTAGATGCAATTATCCTCTAAAACCAGGTGTGACTTGTTTTGTTCTTTTTTTATTGACAGGTTAATCTGGCCCCAGAGGGTCCCTGAACTTGAAGAAAGGACCATGGCAGATGCCCACTCTTGTGCTAAATGCCTAAGTAATATTATTCTTCCACTGCTGCATAATTCTAGATTTCCCAAAGTACCTTGGATGAGAAGTATACCAGAACCTTTATACACAATGCCTAGTGAAGATACTAGTTCTAGCTAAACTCAAATAATTAGAGAATTACCTAAGTGCTTGTTTAAAAAACACAGAACAAAAAATAGTCCATGTCTTAGATCATAATGGTCATTTATTTTAGATTTACAGATAAAAACCTTTAGATAAATTCATGCAATATTTAATGCATATCTTGACCAGCTGTATAAGTGAAAACCTTCACACAACAGTATTTTGTGGCTCAGAGGAATCAGTCAGGTTTGTAATGTCTGGTTATATGAAGTGAATTCCATCCTGTGAGCAAAGTTCAGATCTTCTGTTCTTTCTGAGTTGGGCAGCTGCTAAACAATTTAACACAAACAGTTATTGTATCATGAAACAGTGAAAGGAAATGTGATTTTAAATCATGTAAGTGACCTCAATATGCACGTCCAGGTGTGGGGCCACAGTCTTACCAATTAGTTATCTTCTCCAAAGAGTTTGTAGATTTTTCTTCTTTGCTCAGTAAGATGTTTTCCACACAAGGTTTTATACAACATTGCATTACAGTCTTGGTTACAAGTTCAATTCAGCATGTAATAACAAATAAAAAATGCAGAACAATCTTCTGCATCATGAAAAATGCAGAACACTCTTCACGCATTTTACATTTTTCAATACAAGACATGCATAACATTTGAAAGAAAACTGTCTGCTTAAATCCTTCACCATGAGCCTTCATTCTCCTCAAGTTCTGAACATGTGTCCATGCGCTTGTCAGTGTTGCACTTGGAATGTTACTTACAAAAGCTGTATAAATCAGAAACCGTTAAAAGTCAAACAAAGATGCAAAAAAGAAAACACCCTGTAACAATAACAAATCATACAAACAAGCAAGCAAAAACCCAACCATTGCCCAGACATTACACATTATAAACGAGAAATTCCTTTTTAATGCTTTGAAATAGAAAGTTAATGGTCAAAGACTGACAAGAAAACATTTTACACAATGTATTTACACAAGTCTACTACTTGGGGTGAAAAAAAAGGAAGTCTACTGCAAGCTACAAGATATCCAACATAGTAAACTTTAAAAGAATGTTTATACACTCTCAATATTTGCAACTCAAGCATTTGAGCCAATTTCATCTGAACTTACCAGGTGCTCTGTTGAACTTTCAGTAATTTCGGAAGCCAACTTACTGTCAGCCTCACATCGAATGTCATTATTTTCTTCCTCTTTCTTGATTAGCTCCACTCCAGATAACTGTATCTCATTCTTGGCATTGTACAATTCACTATCACCCGAGCCCCCTAGTTCTACAGATGATTTCTTTAGATCTGGAAGGAGAGGGTCCATGTATATGGGTACTTGGTTTTGCACATTTTTTCCACCACAACTCAATGACAGCATATCAGAAGCACCACATTTGCCAACATCTTCCTGCAGCACTTTGGAAACTGGAGGTCTATCCTGCATTCCAACAAGTGGTGTATTTGGTTCAGCTGTGTCACCATTAGATGAAGAAGATGCCACATGCGGGGCAGTTACATCAGAAACCAAAGAGCAAAACTTGTCTTCTTCCTCTCCAGAAGTTAATGCAACAAAATCAGTCATTTCTGATTCAACTGCTGGTTGGTCAGTACCTAACTTGGTAGTTTTGCTAGATTCCAAAGAAATGGGTACAACAGTGTCTAACTTTGGGATATCTATAGTATCCTCATGTAGAATTTCACATGGTAGAATACCCAAGTTTTCACGTTCCATTTCAATATCTCCCAGACTGAAATTGATGGATTCTAATTCCAGACCAGTTTTCAGTCTGGGAGGATTAGTAGACTTTATTTCATCAGATTTTGGAGACTCTCTCTCATTTTCTATATTGAAATTCAAAGTAAGGGTTGTAGATTGATGAAAGCTAATTTCTGAGTAAGTGGTATTCAAATCAAGTTCACCAGCTGCTGGTGTATTTAAGACTCCAGTATTGATGTCTGTGAAAGTAAGGGCACCATCTCCAAGATGCCCCACATTGATTTCTGTTGAAAGAGCATCTAATGGTTCTTGGACCATTTCTGAATTAACACTGGGATAATTAGCATTTTCTATTTCTGTTATACCTATCTCCTCATTGTCATTTAATTCTCTATCAGACCTTGAAGTTTCATGTCTGTCATTTTTTATAAACATTAATTCTACACTGGAACCAGGTTCAACATCATTTGTAGAACAAATACTCCCCAAAGTTTCCTCTCTTTGGAGACCCTTCCTTTCACAACTTAATGGCTGGTGATTTATTTCTTCAAGTTTCCCTAGAGTGCTGCTTATCAATGCTACATTAGTAAGGCATTCATTTGGTGTCTCTCCCAATTCTTGAACATCAGCAACACTAAACCCCTTGTCATCCTTTGGTTGAGAACTAACCAACCATCCTTGTTCATTGTTAGTATGGAAAGCATCTGAGTCATCTTTATTTAAAAGCTTGTATTCTGGATCTAAGCTCTGGATCTCAGAAGTCTGAAGAACTTCATCCCTGGCTGTTGCTGGCTCAAGTTTATCAAATCCCACAGTGTCTACTTTTAGATTAAGTAATGGTTCTTTAGAAGAACTATGATCTGTTAGTAGTATTTTAAGATCTTCCTCGTTCACTTTTGAACATGAATCTACAGGACCCCAGGCCAGTTGACTATGCATATCTGAAACCCAAGTAGAACCCAGCACCTCAGAGGTTCCAGCAGCTTGCTTGTCTTCTGTTGTAACAGATCCTTCTTTCGTACTCTCAACTGGCAGTTCAAGTAACTGTGAATTGTCTCCTTTACTCAGTGCAAAGTGATGTTCTGCTAATTCTGGATGTTCTCTTCCTAAATCTCTTTCATATGAACTTGTCACATGTGTATTCATTTCCAAATCACTCTTTTTCTTTTCTAACTTAGATTTATCACAACTTTTCATAATCTCTTGGTCCTGCAGCCTCCCATCAATGGCTTCACCATTTGCTTCACTAATATATCTCATTATAGGTTTCTTACTAAAATCAATCTTATTTTCTTGCAATTGCATTGCTGACTCTTTATTATCAGGAGAATTAAATTCCTTGGTCTCAAGCTCTGATGGCTTCATGGTAACATCTTCTAAAGGAGCAATTTCATCTTCTGACAATGACATGGCAAACTTATCTCCAGATTTAAACTCTACTGTTTCAGGTTTCAATGGATTCTTGGGAAGTTCTTCCAGTACAGTGGCACTGCTATCTGGCAATGCTACTGTCTCAGGTTTTGATGGTTTCTTGCTAACATCTTCTAAAGGAGCAACAGTGTATTCTAACAATTGTATTCCCAACTCTTTATCAGTGGGACATTTAAACTTCAATGTTTCAAGGTGTGATGGCTTTTTGTTATCACATTCAAAAGGAGCATTGCTTTCTGAAAATTGCACAACTATTTCTGATGCCTCACATTTTAATGGCCTCACACTAACATCTTCTACAGCTGCAACGTCTTCTGACAACTGGATGCCAAACTTGTTATCATCACATTTGAAATCTGCTCTCCCAAGCTCTAACGGTTTCTTGATATCAACTTCCAAAGGAGAAACATTGCTTTCTGAAAAGGTTGTGACTACTTCAGATGTCTCACATTTCAATGGCTTCTTGTTAACATTTCCCACAGGTGCAGCAATGTCTTCTAGCAACTGTATGGCTAACTTGTTATTGTCAGGACATTTAAACTCAGCTGTCTCAAGCTCTGATGACATCTTGTTATCACCTTTCAATGGAAAAACACTGCTTTCTGAAAACTGCATGACTTCGGATGTCTCACACTGTAATGGTTTTGTACTAGTATCTTCTAAAGGTGCAATGATGTCTTCTGACAACTGCATAGCCAACTTGTTATCATCAGAAGATTCAGACACTGCTGTCACAAGCTCTGATGGCTTCCAGCTATCATTTTTCAAAACAGGAGTGTTATTTTCTGTCAACTGCACGGTTAATTCTGCTTTTTCAGGCTGTGATGACTTCTTGCAAGATTCAGTTAGAATGGGAGTTCCTACATCTATCTCCTTCTGAAAGGATACAGAGTCACTTGGGAGGCCGTTAAATTCTGAGGCTTCCTTATTTCCAAATTTCTCTGATTCCCCGTCAAAGCTAGCTTTGAGTTCAGTACTTCCTTCACAGATTGTCAACATTTTCTCAGTTTTTACTTCCTCTCTTTCTGATGCTCCCTCACCTAAGGGGATTTTGCTAACACTTGAAGAACTGCATACGTTATGCAAGGACTGTTGTCCTGAAGAGGTGCTTCTTGGTTTAGGATCTGTCAGCAGCTCTGTACTTTTTTCTTTCTCAACAGAATTTAATTTCCATTTATCTGAACTTGAGGAATTTACAAGCTTGCTGTCAGCTGGACTCCTCACACTGCTGTTGTAGAAGATGTCATATAGGTCTTTAGCATTACCTGCAGCCAGAGAAGTATTCTTTTTTTCTATTTTTTTAGCATGGTTGCTAAAAATAGCTGGAGGTGGTAAAGGGCGGGGACACATCGGCATTGCCAGTATGTTTTTATCATCTTCTGACACACCAGGAGCCATATCATCTGCCAAGATAGCTGTCTGCTTTTGTGGCAGCAGGGATGGAAGGGGATGTAATGGTGAAGGTCGTCGTTGCTGTGTTAGTGACAACGGCGGTCCTGGTGGCAGTGGTAGCAGAGGAGGACGCCGCTGTGATCTCTGAAAAATTAAAGACTGCTCATTTATATTTGTCATTCTTATAACTGTGTGTTCCTTTGCCACAGCTGCAAGTTCTCGTGCCTTTGCCTGTGCTTTTGCCATAACAGCTGCCTGCTCTTGTGCCTTTACTGCAGTTGCTTTTGCGTGTTCCAGAGCCTTTGCGTGTTCTATGGCCTTTGCCACACTTTCACGCTCTTGTTCCTCTGTTTGTTTGGGTACCTTTACATCCTCTTGTGACCCTTTTAAGACAACTACTTCTCCCCCAAATGCTTTTGAAATAATATCTGGAGGTAGAACAAGTTCTGGATTTCCTTCTTTAACAACAGGAAGTGGCTTGGTGGTGGCACCGGAAGATTTTATGGACAGGAAAGTATTTAAAGGAGCTGGCTTACTAACTGTTGCACTTGCAGACCTCCTAAGAACAACTGAGGGAACTGGCAAATTGGGTTTTATTTTTGCTTGTGACGAAGTTGAAACAACTGGCGTCCAGGGGCTAGTGTGTGGGATAACAGTTTTTCCAGACAACTTAATTGCAATGGGCTTTGAATTTGGTTTTCCAGACTGGGACTTACTTTCTTTATCTTTGCATTCCTCTGCATTTTCTTCCTTAGAAAGAGCCACATCTTTATCTTGATTTTTTTCATCTTTATCATTTTTCCTCCAGCTGAACTTTCCAAAAGATGGTAGTCTTGATTCTGAGGGGGAGTCCTCTTTTTCCTTCCTTCTTCTCAACCTCTTTGTCATCTTTCTTCAATTTAAGTTTAATTCCACATTTTTGGCTATTAGGAATTTCTTTATTTTTCTTAGTATCATGTTCATTATCCTCATCTCCTAGTTCTTTGATATTTTTTGGTTCCTCTTTCCTTACTGTTTTTGCTGCCTTCTCATTTTTTTCCTCTTTTTGCTTTTCAGACTGTTTCTGTTTCAGTCTGCGTTCTGTTTCTTGAATCACAGACAATCCTGCTTGTCGATCCAGGTTCCTTCTTTCCTCATAAAGTGGATTCTCCTCAATATGTTTCTGTGGGAAGAGGGGGGAAATCTCAGCACCACTATTTAATAAAGCATTTCATAAATGGAACAAGTTTGCCTTACTTAATGGTTCCTTCTTCTTATTCCCTTCCCCGTTAATTGTTGCCATTTTTCTGTGCCTTCAAGTCATTTCCGACTTATGGCAACCCTAAGATGAACCTATCACAGGGTTTTCTGGAGGTCAAGAGTGCCTGAGGCTGTACTCCTTCCAAATCTAATAATAGTTGAGAATCATCATTTCATGTAAATAGAGATTATAACACTCTCAACATAATAAATGAAAATTCAGTAATAGACAAAGTTTCAAATAGGTATATGAGAAGTTCCCTTACATGGAGTCAAATTACTAGGCTATCAGTGCTGTCTAAAATAGATGGCTGTACTCTTTAAGGGTAGACGCTATTCTTCCCCAGACTTACTTGGAAACACCAAGGATTAGCCCTGGCCCCTTTGCGTTGCAAGCATGCACTCCATCACTGAGCTAGGGCATCCCTCCTATTACTGCAGAAATGATGATCAAAAAACTAAAATAAACTTTCAGAGGGTTATGGTATGCATCCTAAGTATTATTCATCATGAATGCTGTAGCTCAGCTATTAATCAAAATGGAGACTGTAGTCAACAAATCAGAAGAATGCAGGATGTCAGAAAGGCAGCTATGAAAGAAGTAAATGAGGTTATCAAATGCAACAACATATTGTTAGATACTAAAGTCTGAATCCACAATGCCACAGTATTTCTGATTTCCATATAATGTTGGGGAAGATAGAGAAAAAAGTTGACAGGAATAGAATCAACTCGCTTGAAATGTGGTGCTGGAAAAGAGTTTTATGGATACCATGGACTGCCAAAGAAGACAAATAAAAGGATACAAGGGCAAATCAAGACTGAACTCACTAGAAGTCAAAGTGACTAAATTGAGGCTATCATACTTTGGACATATGATGAAACGACACAGCCCAATGGAAAAGGCAATAATGCCAGGAAAGAGGAAGGTAGAAATTAAAAAGAAGTATTACATTACAGATGTTACAGTATTACAGTATTACATTACAGTATTACATTACAGATTCTACCAAAAAAACCAGAGTCCTGAGTTTCAAGACCTAGGTAGGACTTTTAATTATGGTGCTCTTAGAGGTCTCTCATTCATAGGGCTGCCATAAACTGAAGCTGATTTGACAACAAACGAAAACAACAACAACAATTCTAGATACTCACCTTATACTTCTCATTATGTGGATGACTTTTCACATGTTGTTCTGCTGATATCTGGTCTCCAAAAAATTCACGGCAGAGCTGGCAGTAATATCCAGTGATTGGGATTAAAAATTCAGAACCTGAAAGGCCCATCACCCCCCAAAAAAGAATGAGTCTTAGAAATAGAACCCAAAGATTCTGCACATTCTAGCAATCAACAAAAATAGTATAAATGAAATTAACTATTTAACAATGTATTCCACTGGTGACACTTGAGACTGAAAAAAGCTGGTCTGAAGAATGCAAGTATGGGATATTCTTGTTCAACACTATGCCATAGTGTTACTACAACATAGTTCGTAGTACAAATAGGAATTGCTGCCTTCAATCATCTGATAATTGAGTCAAAATAAATGGCTTAAATTCATTTTAAAAAAAAAGATTATAAGGTAATAATTTAGCATGATTATTATACAAAACTGGTCATCTTAATTAATCATACTATGCTTTGAGCAGCTGAAGTTACAAAAAACATCAACATACCTTTGGCAGGAACAGGTATTTTGTCAATACGCTTTGTGACTTCCTGCTTTGTTTCATTTTCAGTCTTTGAAGCCCAAGGTCTGTTGTATGGATCCAGGGTCTATTTGCAGTGAGAGAAGCATTTATAATGTAAGGTTTTCTTTAATCAAAGTTTAGGATCAGCAAAAAACACTCAGGAATCAAAACAGGACAAGCAGAATTTCATTTCTTTTCTAGCTTAATTATAAAAAACTTAACTACCAAAAATGTTTTTGGAAAGTTTTTTAAAATCCTGTCAAATAGGCATGTACTCTGCTGTGACAAACACTGTCAAACATGCCAAAATGAAGCTGCAGTTAAGAGAGCTGACCTCTGACAATCAAGAGTTTGTTTCAACCATACAAAACAGTATGAAAAAGGTTACGCATGAGCACTGATTCTCAAAGGGCATTTGTGCCCTATGTTAAAAGAACCACTGATTTTGCACATCACAGTATTAGATGGGAATTTTGCCATATGGTTTAAGTATTAAAAAAACCAAAGATTGTTATAAAATGATTCCATTAACAACTGGATCTACATATATTTACAGTAACCCAGACTAATAAAGTTAAAACTTTACAACTGTGTTATGAAAAAGAAAACTTAATTTGTATGGAGCTTGTTGCCATGGAGATGTATTTTACATCTTACAATGCAAATGAAAACTCCTTAATGAAAAAATAAAGTTTGAACACATACCTGCCTATGCTTCTTGTTATGCATGTGTGTGAAGAAGTCAAACATGGTCCCACAGATAGTGTTGCAATCCTTACACCAATGATTCCCTGTGTCATAATAGTCGTAAATACTGGTCCCCTGGAGATTCTGTTTTGATTGCTGTAAAGAAGAGTCTGTAGGTTTGGGGCTCTTAGCCTTGGGCTTGTCATTAGGAGTTTTTGAGTCCTAATTGAACAAAAGGGAACCTTTGTTAGCTACAGAATTAGCCAGTGCCTCAGAACCAGCCTTTAGCAGAGACCACACAAAATATATATGTAACTATATATCACCTGTTTGTCTATGCCCAGGACAATTCCACCATTTCAGTGAGCTGGCATTGCCGACTCAGATGATGTTCAGTCAGCAGGAAAGAGCTTCCAACGACACTCAGGTATACTGGCTGGATAGCAGGTTAGTAGCAATCAAGGAATTAAATGTACATTGCACGGAGTACATGCTGAGGTGTGTGTATCAATATGTATATGAATGAATTAATTCTAGTCAAGTTACAAGGAGCATCTAAGAGGTTACACTCCTCTACCATACTGTCGACAACCACCAAAATAAATTTAAGAACAGACAGAGTAAAAAGAATCCATTGCTTAACTGTATTTGACATATGATTACTCCACCAGCTCAATGTTTGTTTGCAAATTCTTGTAGGTCTTCCAAAAAGTCTGCATGCACACACACACACACAAAATGTCTTTTAACTAATAGTTTGGGGAGGGGGAGGGGCTTTGCAAAAGAAAAAGTGTTTTAGTTTCCAAGCTGTCTAAAAAGAAAGTAAGCAGTAGAAGAAACTGGTACTAAAGATTTGTTATTAGATGGGCCAGAACTTTATACTATACATATACTATACTATAAATATGAAAAACTATAAATATGAAAAACTTAATCCATAAAAGCACAATATATGAGTTGCAAGCATCCTGCAGCAAATTATATCCTTTCAGATGACTGTCTTCCATGTACAAGGCAGGCCTTTTGACAGAGACGCAAACAGTTGTTGGAGACAGATGTATTGCTTCTTGTTAACTCCAAAGGCAAAGGACTGATCAGGGAATAAGACTACCAATGCAAGACTGCTATATGTCAATCAATATATAGCCTATGACTTTCTGTCAACAGTTTGGGGCCAACCAGGGAAGAAAAACACTGTTTTAACAAAGATGTTATCTGTGTTGTGAGCGCAACTGATTCAGATTCACTTTCCTGAGAATTTTAAAGAATGCTATGACATTATATGGTCATTTTTCCTCCTTCTCCATTAGTCTGCTTACTCCTATGAATAACGAACCTTAACAAATGAATAGTCCTTAGTCATTCTTAATCTACATTAAGTGAATTATTTTCAGTCTAGCTGCCTTTACACAAATGAACAAGTTACTTCTGTCTGCAAAAATGAAGAGAACAGTGCTGATTTTAACTTATTCTTGGGCAGCCTGCAGCACCACCTCACATTTTAATGAAGGGCTCCTAAACAGAACATGAGGAATGGAAGAAGGAATAGCACCTGCCCTCTTCCCCATGAGCATCTCATGAGCAGATTTCTGCTCACAGGAACTCTGAATCCATATTTTCAGAACTACTAGGAAATATTCCTCTCTCAAAAGACCAGGAATGAAGAACCCAAATGTTTCCAGCTATAACCTCCATCTGCCCCAATGGCACAGCCAATAATCCAAATGATGGGTACTGTAATTAAAACATGTGGAGGACACTATATTGCCCACCTTTGCAATAATCCATTTCAGAGCTGCTACGTTCCAGGGAAAACACCTGTCTTGATGTGATCATACTGATAATTCTGTTACCTTTAAGTATGAAACTCAATCAAGACCCAAACTTACCGGTACCTCACTGCAGCTTTATGCCCTCTCTGTCATGTTTGTAGGTCCTTCCACTACACAGTTGGGATTACAGCTGGAAATTAACGATACTGCCTGTAACAAGTTACTTTTGGGCACAAGAAAGGAAGAGTTCCAGAGTTTTCTTCCCCACAAATTAATTACTTGTTTTAGGAACCTCAGGGTCCACTGGGGCAATTTTACTAGCCCCCCAACACCTGTTTTTGACTGCAGATGTGCTTTTTTTTAACCCAAAACAAAATCTAATGGATTTAGAAAAAAAAAAGACCCCTACTGGCCCTAAATCACATGAGAGGAGTACAAAAACTGTATTTTTCTCCTGTTCCACACTCTTATTTCTCTAATGCAAACCACTATCACATACAATATTGATTTAACTAAAACTAACTATGGGACCAGATAGGGAGTGTGTGCGGCTGGTTGGCAGGAGATTAAAAAACAGATAAACAGCCCAACAGATATAACAGAAAAAGAAGGTCGATGGCTCCTGCATCAGCTGGAGTGATGGGTCTGAACCTATGAGTTTGATCCTCCTGTCATCCCGAGAATGCTTACCACTGCCTCAGATGGTGCAAGTGGATCTTTCCAGAAAAAAAATTCTTTTAAATTAGGGGGGCGTGGTCCTCCCATATCCAGTAGGATGTGGATGCAGGCCCCCGAACCTGAAGAAATTACCTGTCTCTCCACATGGCAGTAATGAGAGGCAATAGTATCATCAAAAAGTCTGGTAACATCTTAATATTCGAGGTTCAGTGAGTAATCTTTATTTCTTACAGTAGAGTCCTGGTTATCCAACCCAAACGGGCGGCCGCAGCGTCAGATAACCGAAAGGGTCGGATTACCCGGACACCCGTGGCAGCCGCCATTTTGGGGGCGTGTCGGAGTGTGTGTCGAGGCGGGCCTGGGGGCGTGTTGGGGCATGTCTGGGGGCACGGAAATGCCCACAGCCACGCCCCCAGGCCGTCGTGACGTCGGTTAATCTGGATGGTTGGATAACCGAGTGTCGGATAAACGGGACTCTACTGTACTTCTAAAGTATTCCTCCTAGGGGATTCTTCATCAGATTCAAGCTACAGTTTTAAAAATTTATTGAAAATAACTGAAACTATCATGTCACAAACAGATTTTTAAAAAATAGCAATCAACACATAATGTGTTCTTTTTTAAAAAAAAGTAACATTCCAAGCTCCTGTAGGGATCATTAAAAAGAAATATAAACAGCTTATTTCATTCTTCACTAATTATCAGAACTTTTGTGTCAAACAAAAATTACAAAAATTTCTTCACTTCATTTTTTTTTAAAAACTAAGAACTTCAAAGGAATTTTAGAAAGAATTAATTTCTTACATGGTGCATATGAAGATTCTGATACTGGCATCTACCTACTGCTATGAATTCCAAGTAAAAAGGAAACCACAGTATCATTTAAGAGGTAGAATCATAGAGTTGAAAGAGACCACAAAGGCTATCGACTCCAACCCCCTGCCATGCAGGAATACACCATTCAAAGCATTCCCAACAGATGGCCATCCAGCCTCTGTTTAAAAACCTCCAGAGGAGGAGACTCCACCATTGAGGCAGCAGAGTCCATTGTCGACATGTTTTTACCATCATTAAGTTCTTCCTCATGTTTAGATGGAATATCTTTTCTTGAAGTTTGAAGCCATTGCTCCATGCCCTAGTCTTTGGAGAAGCAGCAAACAGGCTTACTCCCTCCTCCATATGACATCTCTTCAAATATTTAAACAAGGCTATCATGCCGTATCTTAACCTCCTCTTCTCCAGCCTAAACGTACCCAGCTCCCTAAGCCTCTCCTCATATGGCATGGTTTCCAAGCCTTCTACCATTTTGGTCACCATCCTCTGGACATGTTCCAGCTTGTCAATTTCCTTCCCAAACTCTGGTGCCCAGAACTGAACACAGTATTCCAGGTGAAGTCTGACCAAAGCAGAATAGAGTGTTACTGTTACTATTTCCCTCTATGTAGATACTATATTCCTGCTAATGCAGCCTAGAATCACACTGGCTTTTTTTAGCCACCGCATCACACTGTTGACTGATGTTCAGCTTGTAGTCTACTAAGGCAACTAGATCTCTTTCACATGTACTGTCACCCATCCTATATCTGTGCATTTCATTTTTTCTAAGTAGTATCTTACATTTCTCATAGTTGAAATTCATTTTGTTAGTTTTGGCTGAGCTCTCTAATCTGTTAAGATCATTTTGAATTCTGATCTTGTCCTCTACAGTGTTAGCTACCCCTCCTAATTTGGTGTCATCTGCAAATTTGATAAGAATGCCTCTATTCCCTCATCTCAATCACTGATAAAGATGTTGAACAGCACTGTGCCCAGGACAGAACCCTGTGGCACCCCACTCATCACTTCTCTCCAAGAAGAAAAGCCATTGGTGAGCACCCTTTGGGTTTGGTCAGTCAACCAGTTACAAATCCATCTAACAGTAGCATTGTCTAGCCCACATTTTACTAGCTTGTTTGCAAGAATATCATGGAGAACTTTGTCAAAAGACTTACTGAAGCCAAGCTAGGCTATATCCACAGCATTCTCTTCATCTACCAAAGTGAACTGTACCAAAAAAAGAGATAAGATTAGTCTGGCATGGCTTGTTTTTGAGAAACCCATGCTGACTTTTAGTGATCACAGCACTTCTTTCTAAGTGCTTACAGACTGTCTGTTTTAACTATCTGCTCTAGAATCTTTCCTGGTATTGATGTTAGGCTGACTGGGCAGTAATTGTTTGGGTCCTCTTTTTTTCCCTTTTTGAAGATGGAGACAATATTTTCCCTCCCTCCAGTGTGATGTGACTTCCCTGTTCTCCATTCTCAAAGACACTGCCAAGGGTTCTGAGATTAGTTCTGCCAGTTCTTTTAATAACTTTGGATGTAATTCATCTGGTCCTGGAGATGTGAATTCATTCAGAGTAGTCAGGTATTCCTGTATTACCTCTTTATCTATACTGTGTTGCATTTCCTCTCCCACATCATCTGCTCCATCTTCCCTGAGTAGAGCATTGTCTTACTTTTGGGAGAAGACCAAGGCAAAGAAGGTGCTGAATAGTTCTGTCTTTTCTCTGTCCCCTGCTAGCCTTTCACCATTCTCTCCATGCAGAGGCCCTACCATTTCCTTGTTCTTCCTTTTGCTACAGACATAACCAAAAAACCCTCTTCTTATTGTTTTTAACCTCTCTAGCAAGCCTGAGCTCATTCTGCACTTCAGCTTTTCTGATTTTCTCCCCACACATGCTGGCTATTTGTTTGAATTCCTCTGTGGTGATTCCCCCACTTTTCCATTTCTTGTACATGTCCCTTTTAAATCTTAGTTTATTTGAAAGTTCTTTAGATATCCATCCCGGATTCTTTAGACACCTTTGATTTTTCCTTCTCATTGGAATTGTTAGAAATTGTGCCTCCAATATCTTACTTTTAAGAAACTCCCATCCATCGTGAACTCCCTTCTCCCTTCCTTGACCATGGAATCACTCCCAGTATTTCTCTAAGTTTACTGAAATCAGCTTTCTTAAAGTCTAGAATGCATGTCTGATTATGCTTGACTTCCCCTTTCCACCGTACAGTAAACTCCAGAAGAACATGGTCACTTCCTACCTAAAGATCCCACCACCGCCATCCCATTAACAAGATCATCATTGTTGGTTAGGATCAGATCTAAAATAGACATCCCCATGTTCCCTCCTCCACCTTCTGGACTACAAAATTGTCTGCAAGGCAAGTGAGAAATTTGTTGGAACTGATACCAACAAATATCAGGATAGTTGAAATCTACCCTGATATGAATATGAAAATCAAAACAATGACTCAAATGTACATATTCTGTGCTTCAACAGTGCACAGATGTCTTCATTTTATCCATTTTTCTAAGGTACTCACTAAAACTGGAGTGAGAAAAATCCAAAGTTACATTATGAGAATCTATTTTTCACTAACTTCTATTACTCCATTTATGCATGTTTTCCAAAGATGGACCATATAAAATTAACTTTGAAATAAAAAAAAACAATTTCTACATAAAATTCTACGTTTGGCATTTGTAGTCATTTATAAACTGCTTAATATCTGATCTACATATACGTTCTGAATATCTTCTGTTCCCTAGAATGCAAACAGCTTATTCTAAGACCAGAGAGCACTTAAACTGCAGAGAACTCCTGTCAAAAGCAAAAGTCCTCATATCCACCTGCATTAATAATATGAAGCACCAGATATACCTTAGTAAGTTTTGCAGTTAATTTATAAGAAGTGGGTGGTAATAAATGCCTACTAGCATTATTCCTTTTTCCCCATGTGAGTGTATCTGTTAGCATCAGCATCTAAAATTTTACCTTGATTGAGCCAGCAGTTCTCTCCTGAATTTTTGCATTTTCTGACTTGTTTTTTTCTGAGGGGTCTTTATTTTCCGAAGATAGCTTCCGGGGTTTCTCAGAAATATTAATCCCCAGTATCTGAGCTACCTTGTCAAGCTCAGACTGTTTTTTCTCTGCAGCTTCACCACTCATCTTCAGTTGAGCAATCTCCTTCATTATGTTTTCTTGCAGTCGGTTCACTTCCACTAGCAAGGGGTCTTTGTGTCCATCCTTCTCTCTACGTTTCTTCCGCAACATCTCCCCTGAACCAGTGTACATGATAGAGTAGGAAGCACAAGAATACAATGTTAACAAGTACTATCTGAGTTAAATATGAGACACTATAGTTCAGCCCAAATGCCAGAAGCTCTGTGTATGCTACCCAACACAGACCTGGCAATGAGCTGCCTACAGTGATACCGTATACATCCTATTTACTTTCCTGTTTATGTTAGTACCCTAAGATACATGGGATAGAAAAGGAAAAAGAATCTCCCCCTTTTCTTGTAGACTGCAGAATACCAAGTACCATAACTAAAGGGTATCCAGGGGAGGGGAAATTAAACAAAACCGAAAGCAGTACCTTGCTGTTTTGAGAGTCTATTTAACTCAGTTCTAAGATAATGCAGCTTCTTTTGTCGTGCTTCTTGTTCTGCCTTCAACTTCTCTCTTTCCTCAATTACCTAGAAAAGTTATGAGAGAAAGACAGGCATTAATAATAGTGCCTTCCACTAACCACAGGCAAAGCAACTCTGCAAGGACCACTGTGGTGATCCACAGTGTGATGATGGGGACTCCCAATGAATCTTCTTGAATCCAAGATCCAACAATGATTTTAAAATTCTAGTTGGAAATAATGGATTTGAATTTAGCTGTTATATTAAAGAAAGCAGCTTGTTTCATGTATGCTGCATCTGTGTTTATTTTTCAGTCTAAGTGAAAGTGTCATAACCAAGTCCTCTAATATTATGTGATTGGTAAATCTTATAACCTATGAAGAACTTTTTGAAACTGGGAAGCGGAGGAGGTAGGAAGACTACAAGCCAACACAGAATGTTTAAGTATCTCTAATAGTGGGGGACTATGGGCGTTATAATGACATCCCTAAACATTATTGAATTTGTTGCTTCCTTGCAAATACTGTCTTTCATTATCTTATTTATAAAATGTTTCTCTTCACTTCCAAATGATGACATCATACCCACAAAAGTCATCATAGAAATAACAACCAGAATTTCACTGCAAGGTTACCAATTCAACATACTAAACAAGACATACTGGTTTCAATTCGGAAAAAAACCTTGATGCTTAAAACAATTTTAAAATATATTTAAGCAGATTTAATGAATCTATTGCCATAGTATCACTGAATAAATGTATAAGATATTAGGGGAACATCCCATTCAAAAAACTGTACAGTGGACTCTCTGTATATGCAGGGGTTCTGTAGCAGGAATCCCCACATAAAAGCAGAAATGCTCACATTCCATAATACCTAATGGCAGCAACACATGCACTTGTCCATTACCACTATTTTAATTATAGGGACAAGATGCCTTATGCAAACACAACTTTGTGCATTATAAGGGCCCACTGCATTGTAGAATACAACTTTTTTGTTGTTAATTCAGAATTGATCTGAATTACTGGTTTGAATCATGAATGCTTTGCATCTATGTTCTTGCATATATGTGCAAGATGGTAAGACTGAAAAACAAGCACAGATATTCAGCAGTTGTATATGTTTGGAATGTGTGTCTTAAAGCAAATGGTTCTCAAAAGAAATGTTAAAAATACTCACTTTTTGCTTCTGAGAAGCCCGATTTCTTTCATCTGATATTCTTTCCTTGACAATTTCGAAAGAAGGCTGAGAGTACTGAGGAAGCATTTTGGAGCAAGAAGTGGCAGTAGGGATTTGCACAAGCACAGACTCATCTCTCTTATCAGGAGTCCCTTTGCCTGTGGAAACTGTCTCAATAACTCTGAGATTGGGTCGCGCAGGATTTGGTGGCACAGTCAGCGTGACAAGCCCATGTACGTCAGAAAGTGCAGGGTCAGCTGGCTGAGCATACATGGGCCAGCCAGAAGCCGCATAAGCCATATAGTGTCCATATGCATCATAGCCAGGAGGAGGCATTGTGGGAGATGGATAGTTTTGAGGTAATTGAGTTGTAGTAAACGGTGGAAAACGTGAAACATTGTACTGGGAAACAGAGGTAGAAGGAGACAAATTAGGAAGAGAAGGTGGAGCTGATGGGATCAAAGGTATTGGGGGAACAGACCGCTCCAATGTGCCAGCAGGATTATCTTGGCCTTTATTTTTACTGTGATCAGATACTGAAACAGAGGACATATCTTGAGATGGTTGGAAGGAGCCAGAAGGCGAGAGGGAACGCTTCCGACTTGACTCTGGAGAACGAGTATTGCTTCTACTGTGGTGCCTTTCCCGAAATTCTGGTTTATGAGATGCTACTGAATGGCAATCAGGAGAATGAGGTGGCTTTTTCCCATGGAGTCGCTCCTGAGTGCGGGCAGCAAGCTTACCAATTTCAGCCACTCCAATATCAAGACCAATAGTTTTGAGCAGGTCATGGATCTTCTCATATTCTGGTTGAGATTCTTCTGAAGTGTCTGGTTTCACAGGTGGACTAGGAGGAGGTGAACTTACTTTCTGCAAAACATGTTCTTTCCCATCAGTCAGCTTTTGAGTACATGGAGAATTAATGTTGGAGTCATCATCATCATCACCATAAAGAAATTTCTCCTCATCCTCAATGTCTTCAGGGAAGCTGCGCTTTCTCTTTTCTTGAGTGCAGGTAGAATCTGTCATCATGCCTAAAATACGTGAGAAGCCGCTCCCATCCTGGCTGGCTCTTTCATGAGGAAGCAAGAAGTCAGTCTGACGGTCAGCAGGCTCCAACACTGACTCATGATGGTCCTTTTGTGTTAAAAAACTTCCAGAGTTCTGGTCAAAAGGAGAAGCCTTTTGCTGTTGGTCAGAATATGGTCTCCAGTCATGCAAGGATCCTTGAGACTCCTTCTTAGCAGACAACTCTGCAACCGCATTTTTGTTGAACCGTTTGAGGAAATTTTCCACCTCCAGCGAGAATGCAGGAATGCTGCTACACTGGGGCAGAGAAGGAGGATTTGAAAGAAGTGGGGGCTCTTTGACAGAACTGCTAGGAAAGACTTCAGGCTACAAGAAAAAAAGAATTGTCATTTGTAACTTCATTCTGTAACAAGATTAATCAATATTAAAATCCATAAGGCTGAAAACATTTTTTTGTATAACCAGATTACAGTCAATCGTTTAAGAACATCAAGAGAAAACTACAAGAGAAAAGTAGTACTGAAGAAGACCAAGAGCTCTAAAATATCAAGCTGTTACTTTGACATACAGTAGACATTTTATAATTAAGACTGAGCTGGACTTTCACTAGTCACACATCACTCCTCTGTTTTAACAAAATTTCAGAGAGCTGCCAAAGTGAGTGGTTATGAGGAAAAGGAAGAACATGCCTCCAACACTGAAGAGTTCAGGTGGATACTTCATCACATTGTGCCAGTTGTGTTAGTAAGCATCAAACCTTGCCAACTCAGATCTTTGGTAATAACTGTGTATTCCTTGTCCTTGTGTTTTAGCTTCAGTGACATTCCCATTTTGGTTCATCACTGGCTGTGCAGTACCATCATGGTCTTTTTGTGATGCCTGCTTAACTAGGACAAGATAGGCAAAGTGAAACCATCCAGACATTACTGGTCTCCAACTCCCAGCATTTTTCTCCATTGATTATACTGTATAGGGCTGATGAGAACTGCAGACCAACAACAGTTGCACTTTGCCTGCTGCAATTTAGGATTGCATAGCAACCATGGGGATAAATAATAAAGTTTTTGCCAAAGGAGTAACAAAGAAGAAGCACAGTAATTATGCACTGTGTGAAAGACACAAAAAGGTGCCTCTGGAGATCTGAGCAGTGTGTTTTATACCAGAATATTCTTAAGCAAGCATTCAACTTCATTAGCACCCTTGTAATCTTGGTAAATTAAGAGTTTTCAAAATTATATGTAGAATAAACTGAACTAAATTTGTGTTACTTGTAACATATCTTTTGTTGTAAATGTTTGTTCATTATGTATATTGCTGAGCCTGTTTTTTTCTTGGAGAACTGTATCACAAAAACTTTTAAAGGATACAATCTTGAAAGTTTAAAAATTCAGATTATTTTTTTTAAAGCAGTAAAGATAACCAGTAGCTTAGCAAAAGTGGGGAAAAAACAATCTCAAACCTGTATAGAAGGATCCTCCACACGTTTCTTTAGGATAGATTTTTTGGGCATTGCTGGTGCATCATCAGGTCTATAAAGGTATCGAGGTTCAGAAGATGGCAGAGGGTTAGTTGAACTAGGCATTGTGTAGCCATTGCCAGGCAGTTCTCGACTCAAATTTCTGCTCAGCTCCTCCTTTTCCTTTCTTCTCCTAGCACTTTCAAGCTCACGGAAATCCTTGTCTAGGTACGTTGGGCTTGGGCTTCTACTAAAACTTCGTTTACGGTAGTTTCGTATTCCTGGCAAGAAACCTTGAGGCTCTGTGCTTCCATCAAATGGTCTGTCATTTCTGTCATATCGAGGGCGCTTTGGCTCTCGTCCTCTATCTGAATATAAAGACTTTCTAAGTGGTTCACCATCTCGACCAGTTTCTCTTGATGGATCCTGCAGATGGTCATAGTTTATGTCATAGTCCGGCTGGTGGACAAACACATCCCTACTGTGAAATTCCTCATCATGTCTCACACTAAAAGGACTAGAAGGATTTTCCTCATGAGAGGGATATCGCTCAAGACTTCGTGGACGTGAGAGACGCCTGCTAAATATTGGACCATCAGCCAAGTCATCCCTGATGAGAGAGGCACACGTTACAACATCAGCAACTTGATATTAACATCCCCTGAACTCAGTTTGGTATACAGTGGTCTGCCTATAACTAGTCAGTATTCCTTGTTTTGTACGCAAGCTCAGCTGGTTCTGCACAGTTTTGCATCTTCAGCAATAGCTTCACCCCACCCCACTGAAAGTAGGTTGCTTTCAGAAAAATAACAAGTCCTTTATAATAAGGTATTTGTGAGTATAAAAACTTGAGCAACAGGAAAAGAAAGGGAGGATCATAAGTGGAAACTGTTCATGAAAGTCTGGTTCCACACACTATTTTTAGTTTATCTAGGCAGAATATTTATATCTCCTAATCATTTAATTACTGTATTGACCAAAATTTGATTTTTATTGTTGTTTTTGTAAAAAAAAAAAAAAATTCTTTCTCAATGTGCATATGTGATTGTCTAGGGAGAAAAACTTTTCTCAAGAGGAAAACAGCATTATAAGTAACATGTTCACTTGCATTTTCCCAGCACAACCAAGTGTGATTCCTCCCTTTTCCCAGCTGCAATACCAAAGCTCCCAAGTAGCAAAGTTTTTGTAATCCGGAATGCATATGGAAAGGATATGCAGACCTCTGAAATTATGTTTTAATTGTACAATCCACATAGAACTAAATCTGCAATGCATGTATTCTATGACATTGTACACTGGACAGTTGTAAACAATGTCCCTAAATCTCACTCCTTTACCACATACATTTTTTTCTTACAAGCCAGCAAAACAAAAACAAACAGGCTGAGACAAAAATCTTCCAAAAAAAATTCTAATGATTTTTGCCAATGAGATTTTTTTTGTCCAAGCCAATGTAATGTATTAAGACCAAAAATCTCCCATGCCATTTTTGATTAACTGTGATGCAGAGAAGCTGACACAAGTGCTCAAATGAGAAGCAACCCTCCCCATACCCAAAGAGATAGAAATCAAAAGATAACTGTAAATCCCACCACCTGTACAAAAAAGTGAACTGTTTACTAAGATAATGACTTGTATAGTTTGTGCAGTAAGATGGGCAATCAGAATCTTTGCAGCTAGGACAAAGAGGATTTCTTGGGACAGATGAGGCTTTATAGGAGAATAAAACAAGTGAATGTTTGTAGAGAGTTCCAAACTGTTTTGCTGTGTTCTGGCTGCTAAGTAGGAAATATGACTCTACATTTACAGTGCTTCATAGTGGGGTAGGTAAGAGAAATCAATTCATGCTGATAGAAGTAGAGATTACAGGAGGTCATATGAACTCAGTACACCTAGCCAGAGCTAGTTTTGTGGATTGTGTTTCACAGTATGGATGTCAACCAAATCAAAGCACTGTATTTTAAAGGAACTTCTGCAACAGCTCTTCAAGAGTAACCCTAGGAACAATCATTGCACACTTAGAGATGAGGACACTTTGGTAAAAGCTTTTCAAAACACCAAGACATTTCCTCAGAGCATCTGGCAAGTACAAGTAAAGCTGAGAGGAAGCCTCTGGAAATGTCTTTACATATCCATGACAAAAATGGATCCCATGGCTGTGACTGTACACAAGGCAGAAGACCTACAGATGGGAGAGAACAGCAACTGCACACTATCCAAAGAGAACCAAGTGAAGACAATAGTGTTATGAGAAGCATGGATGAAACTGCCTAGGGCAGACGTTTACAAATAGCTCACCATAGAGCAGCCAGTATGGTAGACACTGATAACATTGCCACATACATTTTGTGAGTCCAGAGCTATCCTTAGTGGAAGCTCTCAGGTGAAGAGAGCCTCCTTCTGATCAGTCCTCAAAACCAACAGATCCATTCTGTGAAACAGCAAAGGATACCTGATATGCTAAGTCTGAGCCAGATCATAAAAGGTTGCACTGGATCTGAGCTACACAAACCAACCTCAGTTTCTGTAGTTACATCAAGAGAACACTGCTATTCTTATAGTACAGTGCTTCTCAAATGTTTTACCCCATGACCTACTTTACATCTACACATGGCTGTTATTCCCCCCCCCCGCTCAACATTGCACCCCTCCATGTCCTATCCTACACATCTCTCGCCCTCACAGACTCCCTCATGCTGCAGGAACCCTCCATCTTAATGCTGAGTCTCATGCTTTCCACCTCCTCTCTTCACTTCCCTTCACCCCCAGCCTAAGAAACTGCTTTATGGTTCCTAAGGGGCACACACCTGCTGCGCCAATGACAAAACATTCAGAGAAGCTGAGTGGGAAAAGCAGAAAAAAAGGAAAGCCATTTTTTGCTAAGTCTGAGGTTGGAGGAAGGCATAATGGGGGGAGATACTCTGTGTGCCTCTCTCTTGCAGAGACCAGTCAATCTTCCAACAGTGCACGTGCTCATGCACATGCAAAGGCTTGCCCTTCTTCTTCACATTTCCTGTACTAGCAGGCTGACTTTTCTTGTGCTCTCCCCGTTAGGATCCTGCCCCACAGTCTAGGAACCACTACTATACTAGAAACAACAGCAAGAAAGTGGATAACATGCAAGAAATCTGCCTGCAGCAAAAATGACATGCTCTGCCGGTCTGTACTGTGGAAAAAAGAATGTCCCTTCACTGGGGACACTGCCTAAGCAGAGACAATTTTAGTATTATTGTTATTATTAAAAAGTCTCATAATAGTACATTAGGTCTTTCTAGAAATAAATTACCATTGCAGTTTTCCTTTAAGATTGGTTGAAATGAGACTTTTGTGATTTCAAACTGAAAATAGCAATAAGTGTTTTTTAAACACAAAACATTGCTGGTTACGCTATATGCAAAAAAAGGCAAAACAAATGTTCTACCTCATTTGAACACATATTTTCTGGCTCCAGGTGTTTGGCTATTGTGGAAGACACTTGCTCCTGCACATACAAAAAGTTCTTTAGATTTGAGATCCCCTTATGCCCTTCAGCATTGCAATTCTCACTGGGATCAGAAAATACACTAGAACTGACACAATGTAAGGTTTTTGGTTGTTTTTGTTTTAATCCAGATGCGTGAGGGTTAAATAATTTCCATGTACACAACACTTTCTCCATTACCTAAAGAATTAGCTGAAGCTTCTGACTGAAAATTTATCTTGCTAAACTCATTCAAAATACTAATTTCTGTGACATCTCCATGCATTTGGAGTATTTCTATGACATCTTACATCTGGAAGGCAGTATGAAGCAAAATATCTAAGCACAGTTTCATACTTCCAGTATCTTTTCAGATTTCTCAATACAGGAGTGAACCAACAATAAGCATTCAGTTAATTTACCATTTTTTATTTTTTAAATTTAAAGCAATTTTAAAGAAATCAAAATATTAAGTTTCTCCTAAAAATAACTAGATTAATATTAAATAATCAAAATAGAAGGCTGTTGCTAAGCTGAATATGTATCTGCCAGACATAGTGCAATAAATGAATACTTTGTATTTAAATGAAGAACAAACCGTATCATTCAATACAAATATTTATACTTCAATTGCCAACTATAGGCATTTCGTTTTTTACTTGGTAACAATGAAATACTCTTAGTCCTGCCTGTAGCTGGATTGGAGGGTGGGCTCCAATCCATCAATTAAGGCACTTACTGTTTACTGCTTTGTTTCTGTGTGGGTAGACGTGGACCAAGACAGAGTAAAGCAGAAGCAAGCTATACACAGAAAAAAACATAAACTAGACCATTGTATGGTTCTTGTATTATTATATTTAATTTCACTAATCGTTGTAGCTCCTGGTAGTAATAAAGACCATTTAACCTGACAAGTCTCTTCAGCAGATCAATGTACTGTCCCCTATAATTTTTAATATCTACTTGAAGCTGCTGGAAGAGGTCATCCAGAGGTTTGGCGTTGGGTGCCATCAGTATGTTGATGATACTAGCTCTAGCTCTCATTTACAAATGATGCCAAAGAATCTTATAAATGACTTTATCTGGATCGTTACCTGGATACAGTGAAGGACTAGATGTGGGTGAATAAATTTGGGCTTAATCCAAAGAAGATGGAAGTGCTGTTGGTCAGCAGGAAATCCAACTTGGGGTTGGGATCACAGCCTATTCTAAATGCTGCACTCCTTCTGAAAGATCAGGTTTGTAGCTTCGGGGTACTTCTGGACCCAGCACTGCTCCTGGAAAGTCAGATTGCTGTGCTGTCCAGGAATGCTTTTGCCCAGCTTTGGTTAGTATACCAGCTGTACCCTTTCCTGCGGTACAGATCTAGCCACAGTGATTCATGCCTCAGTTACCTTCCAATTAGACTACTTATTGAGCTGAACATAGGGCTGCCTTTGAAAAGTGCTCCGAAGCTGCAGCTAATGCAAAATGCAGCAGCAGACTGGTATCAGGTACGTATTTTAGAGATCACATAACAGCAGTCTTGCAAGAACTCCACTGGCTTCCAAGCTCAATTCAAGGCGCTGGTTTTGATCTGCAAACCCTAAATGGCTTGGGATCAGTATATCTGAAAGACTGCCTCTTGCCACAGGAGCCTGCCAGAAATTTGAGATCTTCAGAGGAGGTCCTGCTGCATGTTCTCTAACCTCTTGGAAATTAGGTTGGCCGGTACACATAATGGGGCTTTCTCTGTAGCAGTGCTCTAACAGTGGAACTCCCTACCCAAGGAAGTTAGGCTGGCTCCATCTCTTAGAAGTTTCCAGTGGACAGCCCAAACAGTGCTATTCTGCATGGAATTTAACGTTTGAAAATTTTTAAACTTTTTAAAACTCTTTTAAAATTGGATTTTAGAATTGCTTTTAGGCGTTTAAAAGAGTATTTTAATGTGTTTTTTGAAATGTTTTTTATCTTTGCATCACTTTGTTTTTTATTTGTTTATTGCCTCAGGAGCCCTTCTGGGCTGTTAAGCTAGAAAGAAATACTATAAATTAGTAAGCACTTTGCTTAATCATAAATGCTCAAACCACTATAAACTCTGATACAGCAGAAATGAGTTCATAAGATCTGGCTATCAATTGGGAGAAAGACTGAATAACTTCAACAAGATTGTAATTAGCTTCAGAGTAGCATAGTTTATAGTCTGAATTAAATTGTTAGTCCCTGTTGGAGTAGATCCACTGAAATTTGGTAATTCAACACCTACATAAATTCCATTGCTTTAGTGGATCTACTCTAGTTGGGACTATAAAATAGATTTAGGCTGAAGAGGACATAATGTGAATCTTTATACAGATGGAAAGATATTGCTCATATACAAGGGAAAGGGATTACAAGGTTGGAGAAACCAAAAAGTTTGCAGAAGCATAAAAAAAAAGTCTTCAGGAGTAATCCCTAAGAGGAAACCCCTTCCCCTGCAACAGGCCAATGACTGAGCATGCAGTGAGTACTGATTACTGGCTAATGGTTAATGGGGAAAAGTATAAAATAGGGTTGTAGACAGGAAAGGAAAATGGAATGAAATATCTGGAAAGACAGCATGTTTGGCTTAGTTTGGCTTGCCTGTACTCTGAACAAGAGCACACTATAGTGCAGCATTCTGTTAAAGGTCCTACTTGGATTTTCATATTTCTAACTGTTATTTCTTTCCTTTTCATGCATCACAAACACACTTTCACTTCCCATTTTATGCCTTTAGATACAAAGAATATCAGGCAAACAAGATTAAAATAGTTTTAACTTTCAGCACTTTCAGCAACTGTTTCTGCTATGTTATGCTAAGGTGATTACAACCCACTAAACATCTCTCTAGAAGGAGAAGTAGCGGGGCTCCACTATTCAAGGACAAAATGTTGCAATTGTGAAAGCAATCCTTGGTATTCACTCTATCATTTGTAATAAAAATATATATCTCATGTATATGAGAAAATCCAAAATAGTACTGTTAATAATTTCAGCCAAGAAAAAGGTTAAAAATGAACTTTATGCTTTTGCCCACCTCCCACATGCTTCCTATTCACAAAAGATTAAGCAAAATTATTTGTACACTCAAATGTTCCCTCTAAATCCTACCTTTCAAAAGCTCTCTTTAAATCCTGATGTTAGTATAATAGATGCTGTTGTCAATCTATTGTTTCCCACTCTGAAGAAGATCCTTACTGTGTGTATCCTCTATGAGTGGAACTGTGGTAGCTTATCTCAGGCATTTAGTGTGATGAGAGCATGGAAAACTCTATAAGCAATGTATGACTGTAACAGCTCTCTCCCACTGTTGTTTCCCAGCAGCTGCTCTTGCACTGGACTTAATCACATACACACATGCACAAATAAGCCACCATTCACACTCTGTCCTAAACAGGAATGAGTTATCTTGAGCCCAAGTCTCTCATGAACTACACTGGGTAAGATAACCTGTGAGCACTGCTCAGAAGTTAGATAATGGTGCTGCTCCAACAGTGGAATGGGCTATCTATCCCATTCTAGCTTCCCATCCCCTCCTCCCAAATCTGCTCCCAGTTCGGGAGCTCCCCAGAATTGATATGGAAAGCACACAGGAATGTGCAGGAAGAAAGAGAAAAAAATGAAACCACAGTTTTGCAAAGGTCTATTTGTGTAACACTAGATGAAATGCATTGTACTGAGCTTCCCTGAAATTATTCCTCCAGTATGTCAGAGGTACAAGTGACAGAGTTTTTTTTCAATTAATCCTCATTAATACTTATTCAACAGAGAAAAATATGACAAGAAAAAAATGAGGACTTCAAGAAAAATATATTCCTGTACTTATCTTTAACTTACAATCTTTAAAAAAAAACAGATTCTCTGTATTGAATGAGAGACTTGAAACTGAATGAAAGCTACAAGTTGCATTGCATTAATGAACATTAATTGAAAACAACTCTGTCACTACATTTTGATCTTAAGCCTTACTTTTAAGATTATACACTTTGAATATGGCAGGTATTCCAATGTTAGTGTGGCGTGTCTAGAGGTGTTTTTCTTGTGGACAAGAAAAAGAGGTCATTTTGCCCTTGGCAGCAACAGCTGCAAGATTGTTATGTCTATCCATCTACTGTATTTTTTCGATCTCATGGGAAAGCTCTGAACATGGGAACAGTGTGTATGTAATGCATCACATGGTATAGGTTTGGGAGTGGCTAATCAGGTTAAAAAGCTTGTATCATGTACTGAAAAGTTTTCTCTTTGCTTTGTTGTCTTTGCTCATGTTACTGGCCTTGTTTATGTTTCATGGGAAAAGCTATCTGAAGCACCATGTATCCTGCAATGCTTCAATAAACTATAACTTAGCCTAGATGTATTTTGCATGGCTGTGTTTCAGTCTGAGGCAACTGGCAATGTTCCAGCAGTTTCTTGCTTTTGCACTCTGCACATGCTCTAGGGCCCACACCTTGGCATCTTGACAGAATATAAATGCAATCTTATGCACCAAGGGTAAGCCCTATGATGGTCTCATAATATTTTTTACTCCACCCCCATCCACCCTGCAATCATGGCCAATGATCTCAAATTATGGGGTCTGTGGTCTAAAACATTTAGAGGTCGCCACATTACCTACTCTTGCTACACACACACAACTTGATTTATGTCCCACTGAATTCCATCTGGGTCAACATGCTTAGCATTGCTCTTTAAAGTTTAGCCTGGATTAATGCAATTTGTGCACCCAGAAAGAATGCAGAGAATGCACACTAAGTGAAGCAAGGTTAGCAATCATACATAGGGGGAAAAAATTATTCTGAGAACACTGCAGATGGGTTAAATGTTCAGGCAGGATCTCTCTTAATTAACTGCAAATGGCAGCTCACTGCAGAGACCAGGAAAAAGAAAGCCTCACTTCAAATTTATCATTAGAAAAAGCCAGACTATTATGTCTGTTCAGCCTAGTAAAGTAGCTGAAGATTGTACCTATTAATGTATTTGTACATTAAGACTGTCTTTAATGTGTAGACACTAATTATATGTGTGCACTTCTTTATTATCAGTATTATTACTGTACGTGCATTCTTATCATGCCTGTATCTAACGTCAGCTTAGGAATCTTAATGTAAAGATATCCTATGTACTTCACAGTTATCTGGAAACACAATTATGAAACTAAAGGGAAAAGCAAACTAAACAATTCTGTCTTGTATCAAGAATTCTTGATAGAGCCTATGCAATGTCTTTTCCACACCATTGCTTTGTGTGTTTTGCATTTTGTATTATCAACCAAATAATAATCAGGAAGCACACTTCAAAGACATTGATTACCAGAGAACCATACCTGTCCACATCACTCAGACTTTCAACTGGTGAGCCTAGTCTATCACATAACCTTTTTCTCTCAGGTGTGTCAATGCCATAACGGTCATTGCCAACAGTGATCCGCAAGTTCTGTTCCACTGAAGATTCAGAGTGTCGACTTAGAGAGCGTCGGCCCCGGGAACGAGAGCGCCGGCTCGGGGAACGAGAACGCCGGCCTGGGGAACGAGAGCGCCGGCCCGGGGAGTGTCTCTGTAATTGAAGAAAAATACAATCTCATCAATTCCATCACACCAGGAACTCTATAAATCTAAACCAGATAGTCAAATCTATCCACAATCATCAAGTGTATTATCACTAGCATCCACAAGCTATTTATGAAGTAACATGCGCTAGATTTTACAGCAGGCCAGTACCAATTTGAAACATAGACAGCTATGTATAATTGCTGATCTTGCTTTTATCACCTCTGTTAAAGACAAGTGAAACAAATGTGTAGACAATCAGTGCAAGTGGAGTGAAAATTCTAGTGTTCTGAAGAATTAGAAGTTGCCATTTTAATTTTGCAACCAATGATATGGGTCAGAAAGCTTTCCAGAGCAGAAAGTTTTCATCAGCATACTTTTGTTTTTCTAGAACGCAATATAATGCCTCGTAAATTAATTAGTAGCATAATGAATTCATAAATGCAAATTCAAAGTGGGAATGCAATACATCATTGTACTTATAAAACTAGTTCTAAGAAGTGCAAGCATCTTTACTCCCATTCCCCTTCACTTTCTCACATACACTGATTTATACAAGTATATGCATTAAGCATTCCTTGTAAAGCAAGTATATCCTTGCTTTGCAAGGAATGTAATACACATTTGATATAACAAAGTCATCAAGCATTGTTACATGGTACTCAAACACATTCTGCATACCTTGAGTAAAGCCACACATCCTGGTATCCCACACATCCCACATCCTGGTCTTCATCTACAGTCCCATAAGGTAGAAGGCTGCCCATTCTATGCCCCTGGAGATGATCATCCCATAACAAGGATGAGTAGGTAGCCCCAGACCAGAGCTCAAAGAAATTACTTTTTCAGGTTACCACTTCCCAAAGCTCCCAGCCAACAGTGCCAGCAGGGGTTCTAGAAGCTAAAAGTCCAAAGAAATAACTTTTCCAAGTTCTGCTGCAGGCTATTTTCACTGGCTTCAAACTACATCAACTGCATGCCTATGTGCAAGTTAAGGAACTCTAAATTCAGAACAAATGCATACATACATAAACTCACCACATACTAAGGATTTATAAACATGTATGCATGCATCTGCATTGTAACAGACCAAATTAAAAACAAAGAGCAAGTATAATCCAAACAAGCTCAGTCAAATGCCATAGTGTACTGGGGGAAAGATGGAAGTTTTCCCCCCTGGGGAAAAAGAGTATACTGGGGGAAAGACGGAAGTCTCCCCCCCCCCGAAAAAGAAAATCCCTCACACTTTCTCAGACAAAGCAAAAGGCTACATGTGAATAGAGATTCTGACTGTCAATGTATGGCCGACCAGTTGTATCGTTTTCCCCTGCCACCCATCTACAACCCTATTTACAAGCAAATGATGCTAAGTAATTGCTCTATATTCAATATATTTTCCACTCATGATAGATTACGTGCAAAAATATGACATCAAAGCATTTCAGCTTATCATTTACACAGGGAAGAACAGATTCTACGAAGGGAGAACACAACTAACTACCAATGAACTACAAGCAAAAGAATCAATACTATACTGCACTTGAGGGAAAACAGGCAACCAACAGCCTTAACTCAATTCTAGTAAGCCATTTCTTCAAAATATCACTTCGGTTAGGGATCTGCGCATTTAAAAAGTCTGCATTTGTGGATATTCTCTTTTTCTCATCTACACGTCTAATCTTTGTCCACTTCCATAAAGCAGGTACAGGAAGGGTTACAGAACAAGACAAATTCTTCACTCAGCTTACTTTGTACCCACGTGTGTTTGTCTGTGGCTAAGTTTTAAACTGTATGCACTGCCCGAAGATACTGCATTTATGCACTTCTGTCTATATTCAAACTGTGCAGATTTTTGTATACTTTAAAATATGTATATGCTTTGTGTACTAAATTGTGCATGCTGTTTGATGTCATTTTCTCCTGCCCTTAACTAAAACATACTTAAGCACTGTTATGAATACAGCTGAAAACTAGTTTTCCATGTCCGCTTTTCAAATATGTACATTTGGGGGAACACATTCACAGTTTCCCATCAATGTGAGATTTCCAGAGTGCAAACTGTGTCAAGGTTATAGATGGTCCAGGAAGTTAATCCCATTAAACTTCAAAATAAAACTGGATTTCTGGTGAACATTTAATTTTAGCACTACAAAGACATAGGACCAAATATGTAAATAAACAAGTACAACAGCCAACTGCAAGTGAGAAGTACTATTGAATAAAGATGGAGAGTACCACATTACTGCTTTGAAATCCAATAAAGAATAGCACCAATGGATTCTAATGCTAAGGGCCAGAGAAACAACAGCTGTCCAGAACTTACAAAACAACAACTCCCATCATGCCTGATCCTACCCAAACTAGGACTGATAAGAGCTGCAGTTCAACTGCATCTGGAAAGCTAGTTTCCTCACTCCTGGAATAAAAGAATTTTACTCTCATAGCTTAGAGAGTGCTTGAAATGTCATGATTTTCAGGAAACAAGAGGGCCTTATCCATCTGGCTGAACTATTGATAAGCCAGGCACACAAAGAAGCAGTTCCACATCTGCAGGATTTATTTCCCCAAAACCTGTAATTACTTTAAGATTTTAAAACATATTAACGCACCAAAACATGGGCTCTACATGGCCCATATTAAGCATTTCCTACTGGGATATTTTACAGAGGCAGTGTGGTGTAGTGGTCTGAGCATTGGGTTATGACTCTTAAGACCAGGGTTCAATTCCCTGTTTGGCCGCAGAAACCCACTGGGTAACCTTGGGCGCTTCCACACTGTGAGCCTCAGAAAACCCTGCATTTAGTATGCCTCAGGAGCACCATCAGTCAGAAAGGATATGAAGGGACATAACAACAACAAGTTATTTTAAGTTGAATGTAGAAGTTAGCTGTTTATATTACAGAGGCATGTTTCCATTATAGGAGGTTTTATTTGGCTAAGGCTGCAAACCAAAACAAACTTATTTGAAAACAAGTTTAATTGAATAGAGAAATATGTATTTGAGTAAATCGGATTATCACTGTGATATATATGTTCTGTGATCTCCAACATACTTATTAAAAGTCAACAGAAAAATTCTGAAGATTCTCTATATTTAGAACTACAAAGCAGAAAGTGAAATGTAATTAGTAGAAAGTCTAACAGAAATTAGGCAACCACTGAACGTTTCCACTTTAGAGGTTACCTGGATTTTCTATCAGCATGTTACCAATGCATACAAAAGACTGTTAACAGATTCATTACAAAATATTTTCAGTTCCCAAATGGTTTAATCTTCAATTATCTGTTTTCCTCTATTCTGACTAGTAGCATCTTTAAAGGTAGAAATGCAAAGAAAACAAGCACTATAAGTATCAGAACAGTTTGGGAAGGTTCAATTCATTGTATGATTTGATGCATGCTTACTCAAAAGAATTCCAGTATTCAATGAAATTCAGGTGGGCAATACCTTTAAGGCAATCTAATAAAGATACAGTACTGCTCAAATATGGATTTAATGTTTTAGGCATGAAACCATACAATTATTTTTGGGCATTTTTTGTTGTTGTTCAACTACTACTGTCTATTAAACGTGTTTACAATTACAGTCCAACACGGAGAACAAGCCTATTAAGTCCAGCGGGGCTTGCACTGGGGAAAAAGTGCACAGGATTGCACTTTTTATTCTCCGTTATCTTCCGTTTTTCCTCTTCGTCTAATTGCTGGAAAGCAAAAGGAAAAGACCCACCCTGACAGTTAACAGGTTTTCAAGTTGGCTCTGGGTAACGGTGATTCTATCATAGGATTTTCTTGTAAGATTTGTCCAGAGGCTTGCCATTACATTCCTCCAAGGGTCAGAGACTATGATTTCCCCAAAGTTACCTAGTGATCTTCCACGGCTGAGTGGGGATTTGAACTCTGGGAGTTCCTCTGGCCTAGGAACTCCTAGGCCATTTCTGCCCTACACTGTTATAGTGCTATTATTCCACTTTCAACCACCTATGGAATCCCGGTGTTTGCAGTTTAAGGAGGAGCATTCAAAATTCTCAGCCAGAGAGTTCTTTGGTCAACTACAAACCCCAGAATTCCACAGGATGTTGAAAGTGGAATAATAGCACTATAACAGTGTAGTGCAGAAATGGCCCAAGTCTAACACTCAAATTACTACACCAAACTCGAAAATGTAGATTTCCTATTTTGCTTTGTGACAAACGAACACTTTTTCTTCAGTTGCCATCCGCTCTTGGACATCGGTTTCAGGAGTGAAACAGTTTTAAGCTTCAGTCTGGTGAAGCACCGATTGTTTTCGCCATTCAACTATCTGGAGATGCCAGAAGATGCTTAGGTTTGGGTCAGATGTATGACTTATCGTATCTTACAATGGGGGGGGCTTCCCTGGAATTCGCAGGAAAGCTGGGAAACGGAGCAAAAAGGAGGCCCGACTGCGAGCAGTCGACCACGGGCAGGCGACGCAACGGGCAGCGGTTACCACGGCCGAGGAGAGGAGAGGGGTCGGCCAGGTAACGAGTCTCTGAGGCCGGGGCCTCAAACATCCACTCCCCGGGAAGCCCGTTGCTGAGACACGAAGCCGTTTCGACTCCCCCCGGACGCTGAGCCTACCCTGCTACGGCGGCGCGGGGACGGCGAGCGGCGAGAAGAGCGACCGCCGGACGGGGACCGATGGCGGCGGCTCCGAGGAGAGGGCGAGCGGCGCGGGCTGCGGCCTCGAGATGAGCCGGAAGCACCGGAGCGGGAGCTGCGGGAGCCCGAGCTGCTGCCCTCTTTGGATCGGCCGGAGGACGACATGTTCGGGTATCCGCCACCGGCACGGTACATGGTAAGGAGAACGGCAGCGCAGAGGGCCCGGGGAGGCGGACAGCCCGCCCGCCGGCGCTCATTCCCTCACACCGACCGACCGACCATCCCCTCCCCCGCCCCTCCCTGTCCGCCCCTCTCCACGCGCGTGCGCGAGAGACGCAAACGTTCGTCGCGCGGTGGAGCTGCTTTCCTTCCGCCGACCTTACAAGATGGCCGGGGATGGAGTTTGGGCCGTGTGCAAAAGGCTCCGGAGAGAACGAGGCGGGTCTGAACGAGAGGAGGCGTCGCGAGCCCCTCAGATCAAAGGCGCGGGGAGTGAGGGACAGAGAGACACACCCACAAAACGGGGAGGGGGAGGGGCAGTGAGACAGGAGGTGCCCCGAGAGATGGACCATTTCTGCACTGGACTGTTACAGCGCTATTATTCAACATCCTATGGAACATACTTTCAACATCCTATGGAATCTTAGGGTTTGTAGTTTAGGGAGGGGCCAGGCCCAGTGCAGAAATGGCCACGGTCGTCGAAAGTGCCCGCCTCTCACCAGCACTTCTATCTCTTTGTCTTTCCTCCCTCTGCTTGTCATCCTAGGTAAGTTCTTGAGTTTCAAGAACATGGTAAGCCAGCTAAATTGCCTTCTGTTGGCACGTTTGCCTGTGACTGAAATCTATCTCTAGACCCGCCAGCATGGGGTCTTCTCGCCAAGATTACTGAAGCTTTTCGGCTTCGTTGGACGGACTCAGAACACATCTTAAGAAGGGAAGAGACTTTATGGTTACAATGGAGAACAAAATTTGTATGGCCTTTGAAAAGAACTTTTGCCCCTGTTATACGACCTCATTTTAGCGGTCGGTGCTCAGTTTCCCCCCTACATTAAGAAAAAATGCCCTTGTTTTAACATCCAAAACCAAAGATGCAAACCTGCAGGCTCTTGCGACTCCCAACAGCATCACTTTTGTTTCTCTTACATACTGATTTTTAACCATCTGCCTGATGAAGAAAGAAGAGCTTTGAAAGCTATTGTAATTTTATTGTGCATTCTCCTAGGTATAATAAAAGTATATATGAGTATTTTGTGCATTATCTCGTGTATTTTGTTTAATAGTCAGCAGCAGCTCCAGCAAGTCTTGTATTTGCGAATGTATTATTGCAGCTTCCCTGATACCACTAGGAATCCTGTCGTGTTTCCTGAAGTCCATGAAGGCTTCTGTACAGTTTATGTCAGTAT
>CAOLHI010003090.1:0-202410 GCA_948474755.1 Ctenosaura bakeri | reverse complement strand
CAAGCACACACATGACCCATCCTGTCATTTTTTTTATTTTTGGAATGCAGGACTAAGCAACCAGTTGCCAGACGTTAAGCTCAAAGCCATGTTGTCTGTTGCTGTCATGTCTTACTTGCAGGAGGCCTCCTCAGATGAATAAGGCGAAGACCAGGGTTAAGATAACAGAATCCAGTTCAAGCCAGAGGAGGCTGATGACCCTTTCCTAGAACTGCTAGACAGAGATTTGATGTAGCACCTGAGGCTGCTCAAGAGCAAAAGTCAAATGTTGAGACATTTCAGCACTGTGAAAGTTGCAGGCTAAAGTACCAGCTGCAAAAGGGCAAAGGAAAAGCCTCAGCCCCACTGAGACCAGCTGTGTTGATTTATAAGCAGATAAGAGGGTCATGCCACTGTGTACAGTGTCCAAACTAAGATGTTCCTTTGCTTGATGTTCTCGGGTCTATCAGTTTCTGGACTTCAGTTTGTTTCTCCTTGTTTACTTGTTTACTCCCTGATTGTTGTCGGATCTTGATCAGGCTAACTTTTGTGCCTATACCCTGGACCATCGTGGTCACAGCTCTGTTCTTGCCAACTCTGTAAATGACCCTAAACTGGACCGATTTCTCCTCTGGCTGTTCTCTTGGTGTATAGATGCTCTCACTAGGATACTAGGATACTTAAACCAGTCAGTGGAGATCCAGAATTGGCATAAATTTACACTCTGCTAAAAGTATAGGACCTTGGCTTTTTCGCTGCTGAATACTTCACTGAAAAAGATCAGGAGACACTACAAAGAGAGTGTTCATATACTCTCAGTATTGTTGTGTGCCTTCAAATTGTATCTCAAATTGAGATACAAGGAAGGACACATTGCATTATAAACAAAGTACAGCTTTTTTGATACAATTTTTTTTAAAAAAAAGATTCTTCAATTAAAACTGTTCTCTTAAAAGTACCAAATTACAATAGCTTAAAACACACTAAAACATAATAAAAAAATAATAGCATGACACACCTCATTAAAAGACCATTCTGACACGCTGGTGGAAAGAGTACAGAAAGGGGTCAGCTCATCACCCACAAGTAACAGGTAGCATAATGCATAAATGTGTCACTGTCAATGTTATTATTTTTTTTTAAAAAAATCAGCAAATAATAAATAATTCAGCAAATAAAAAATAATTCAGTAAAAATTTTCCTCCCACCACCCCATTCCCAAAGCATTGTGTTTGCATTAGTGAGCTAATGGTACTTTCAGGCAGAAACATTAACATTCACCTCAAGTTCACTGAAAAGTTGAATAACATCTTTGCCTCTTGTTATCCAAAATGTGAATGAGTGGCATCATTGTCAGTAACATCCTTCCAGGCTCTTCAAATCCAATGGATAGTTGAATCTCTCTCTAAATACCCCAAACACACCAGATCCCATCTGATTTTAGAAGCAGAGTCAGCATTGGTTAATACTTGGTTGGCAGACCAAGAAGGAATTCCAGGTCCTGTAGGCTATATTTTAGAGGAAGGAACTGGCCAAACCACCTCTGAGTATTCTTCCTGTAAGAAAACTCTATGAAATTAAGGGTATTGCCATAAGTCAACAGTCAACTTGAAGGAATATACATGCACACACAGCTAAGCCCTGATCCCCATATTTCTTCAAGAAGTATTTGTCAGGTTTTTGTGAATAAGAATATGAAAGGTTCAGATTTTTCCACCTGGATTTAATGGCTATGGCCACAAATGGTCCACTTCTTCTTGTGCATAATTTATTGTACGGTTAGGTTTTGCCCAAAGAGTGACTTTTTTTGGAGTAGGGTTTCACTTCCCAGGTTTCTAGAGACATATTCTGGCATGGTGTTGGCATCAATGGATCTATCATACTTAAAAGACACTGGTGAGAAGGCCCAGGCTATTATTACCTAATTAACATATGCAAATAGCTGTAACTTGCATAAACAGGACTCCTGGGGGAATTTCTATTAGGAGGATGAACTGCATTGAGGGTGACAGCCTTTTTAGTGTCATTAGGGTAAATGAGGTGGTAATGGGCTGTGCAGATGATGGTAAAGTCAATAATTTATTTCACACTTCTCACTGGGGTGGCTTTTATAAACAGCCAGGAACCTTAATTGAAATGTAAATGCATGATAAATTAGGAAGGATGCCTTGTGAAAAGTGAAATAGGGAAAGTGTAGGAGCAATTTCAAGAAGGATTTAAAAATGACAGAGGACAAGAGGAGAAAATACTGAATCTTAAGCATTACCAAGGGAACAGTACATGCTCCTGCTTAATGCATTTTAGGTGATCTCTGAGACCACCATGAAAGTGATGGAAGAAAAAGGTGCTATATATACCATGCCTCTTACTTTCTGGTTTAATTCTAAAATTGCAGAAGTGGGTCATGTCCAATTTTCTACCAGATTCAGTTCCTCTGTTTTGTTACCCCACTGGTACACCCTATCCTGGGGTCTACAATTTTTAATATCAAATATAACGCATCATGCCAGAGAGGTTACCTGGATGAGCATGTAGGCAACAGTGGTTGAATGACCAAGAACTAGTTCAGGCCAGTAAAATCCCCAGTCACGTAAACCAAAGAGACCTCAAGCTATGCAAACTCATGGTAAACAAAGAGTCTTCAGCCACAGAGGAGCCAACCTGAGGGAATTAGCATGTCTTTCCCAAGTTGAGCACTTATGATTCCAGAAAAATCTTCCAAGGCAAAGACCATCTACATAAATTTACACTACAACCCATTGCAACGGAAGATCCTGAAACATTGGCAATACATCATAAAGCCATCATGCAAAACAAGTTGTCATTGACGAGCTTCCTTCCCTTTGCTGGTCTATTGTTCTCCCAGGGAGAGGATTTGCCCTCAGGGTACATTTTCCCCTACAAGTAGTCCTAATTTTTGAGAATTCCTTCAGAGAATTCTTTGCCACGCTAGCAGATTTTTACTTTGCTAGTCGAGTAATCCCCTTAGCCATTTCTTTGCTGAGTTCCGTGTTTGTTTGCTGTTTCCCGGATCAAGGACTTCAGGACAGGTGCAGTATCACCCCATCTAAAATCCCTCTCTACATCCCCCTATCCAACTTTCCACTCTTTTGCTTCTCAACAGGTCTTGTGTGAGTGAGTGAGTGAGTGAGTGAGTGATTGTGTGATTGTGTTGGTGCTTGAGAACATTTTCATTAAATAAAAACCATTTATGTGATACATTGTCTAGTTCCTGGCTTGGCCTGACCCCGCAAAAACTGGATAAAAGATCTCACCATGCCTCTTGTTTTTCTGTTGCTTGTGCTCCATTAAATTTTCCACCCTTTTCTGGTTTGGAGCACATCAATGTGTCCCCCAAGGGACCCCCAGAAACCAGGGTAACAATGTGTTATTTTATCCAGTTCTTAATTATCAATATGTGTGGTGATTTAGTTGCTGGACTAGGACTCTGAAGACCAGAGTTCAAATTCCCACTCAGCCACAGAAACCCACTCAGGGACCTTGGGCAAGTCACACTTTCTCAGCTTCTCAGCAATAGCAAATTCCTTCTGAACAAATCTTGCCAGGAAAACCCTGTGATAGCTTCACTGTAGTGTTACAACACCTTATATTCCAATCACATGGCATAATACAGTTGGGAAGAAATATCATTTAATTGGCATGAAAGATCATTATATAAAAATGGGGCACCTCTGGCTGGGAAACATGTGGTAAGCAGTACTCTGGCTGTACTCCTAGACTAGGTCAACATGGCCTCAGCATGGCCAGGTCATAAAGTCAAGGAAAGTTAAGCAAGAAGGCTCAGAGTAAATAGACTTATAGTAATTGTTTGAACAACTTGACATCTGAAAATAATAGTCAAAGAAACTGTCCTGGTGCTGCAGGAAAGCACCTCTGCTGTGTGCATTTCCTACTGAAACCTTCCTCATTCATCTTACCAAATCAAGACAATAAGAGGCTGTTAGGACTTCCATCAATGTTTTGTCAACCAAAGTAAGACAATCAGTCCATTCTGGACCCCTTTTGTTCACTCTACCAGAGAGCCATTAATACTTGCCCCTTCAGGGTGAGAAAAGGGTATAAAAATCCTAGCTCCCACCCCAGAATTTTGCTAGCACTTTGGACATCACATTGCACCCCAGACTCTCATTCCTCTGTGCTGCCCTCAGGCTCTCAAGTTTGATCCACCTCTCTTTGCTCCAGGACAATAAATATCATCTTATACATACTTTTCTCTCTTTCCACTTCACTAGCCTTGTATGGTTTGTGAGACTGCTTGATTTCTTGTGTGTGTCTGTGAATCCCCAACAAAATTTTCTTTTGACTCGCAACTGGTGTCTTTCATTTAGTGCCAGCATACAGAGATGATAAGTTCCTGTAGTTATGCCCCTCTCACAGGCCTGCTTTTGAGCTTTAAATCCCCACTTTCTAAGGAGATGCTGGCACTGCTGGTGGACCTCAAGGTCCCTCACCTTTTTGGATAACATTGGGATCACCATAAGTCTGAATGCTGTAAAGGCACACAACAATAGTAGATGTCCTGAAAAAACAGGCATACAAAGTATACAAGTAGGTAAAGACTGTGTTTGTGTGATATTTTAGCAATAATACTGTCCAGTGTTAACTAATAATGTCCAGTGTTTAACATGGTGGACAAAAATAGGGCTTTCATCATATGGAACAGGATTCTTGGCAAAAAACAAAACAAAACAAAAACCAAAGTGAAATTTTACAGCAGAGAACAAATCCAAAAGATGTTATGGTTATATAAATGAAACTCATAATTGCTTTTCCCCACCTTATTCTTCACACGCATTGCCCCCACAAACCAATTTTCAGTGAGTTTTTCAGCTATTCTTCAACCCCAAGCATCATCGACAAACAGCAGGCAAGGTTATTTCAATCTATATATTACTTTCAAAAGCAACAAAGTGTGTTCACAGTCATCAGAACTTATTATCACAAGAAGATTTATTGAGGGTGGCTGGGATGGTTGGATGTTTTTGTTACTGGGCTCTAGTTTTGACTTACAGTTAAAGAAGAAGAGGCAACTAAAAATAGTAATAATAATAATAATAATAATAAATAATAATAATAATAATAGAAAAAGAAATTACAAATGAACAACCTGTCTTGGCAGGAACAATCATGTAAACATATTTGTTTCCCCCAACTTTTGTTTGTCCAAAGTCACATCAATTTTATCTGTTAACAACATTCTTCACAAACCTACCATACATGCTACTTCTGGATGGACAGGAAACAGCTGAATAGATTATAGTTATTCTTTTGCAATGTTGTATTTGCTGTCATGGAATATAAAGATACAGGAAATTTTCTGTATACTGAATTGGATAATCTGTCCATCTAGCCCAGTATTGTCAAATCAGAGGTTTGTAGCAGGATTCTAGTTTTCCTGGAAATCCCTGGTATTCACTCATGGTCTCCTTTCCAAGTACTAGCCCAGTCCAAACCTCCTTAGCTTTTGAAATCAGACCAGATTGGGTGTTTTAAAAATGGTATGGTATGGACATCAGTTGTGATAGCTGTGATTTTATGTGCATCCAAAGGCATAGCTATGTTAGACATACAAAGGAATCTTGTAGCACATTTGAGACTGACTGGGAGAAGGAAGGATATAGATGTCATTCCTAACCTGGGGTCCATGGACCCCTGGGGGTTCATGGAGACCTGACAGGGAATTTGCAGAGCCCTGCTGCTGGATACCAATAGCAGCAATAGAGATGTGGCAGCAGGGGGTGGGTGATGAAACTGCCCCCTTGTTTGCAAGTAGGGAAGTGGTTTCAGTGCCCCCCCCTACACTGGCTGCAGTATCCCTGATGAAAGAGACATAATGCAAGCAGGTACATGGGTCCAAAGTATGACTCTAGACGTCCAGGGTTTGAATCCCCACTCAGCTATGGAAACTCACTGGATGGACTTAGGCAAGTCACATTCTCTCAGCCTCAGAGAAAGGCACAAGCAACAAACCTTGCCAAGAAAGCCCCTATGGTAGGTCATCTTAGGATTGTCATAAGTCAGTTTTCAAAAGCGAGAGACACGATGGCTAGAAAGAACCTCCCCCTGTCTGCAGCACTTTGTTGCTGTGTGCCTTCAAATCACTTCTGACTTATGGCAACCCTAAGGTGAACTTATCACACAGTTTTTTTGTGGGAGGGGCAGGATTTTTCAGAAGGGGGATTGCCTTTGCCTTCCTCTGAGGCTGAGAGAATGTGACTTGCCAAAGGTCACCCAGTGTCTCAGCAGGGATTTGAATCATCCTAGTCTCCAGAAGCCTCAAATAACTAACTAACTAACTAACTAAATAAATAAATAAATAACTGAATGAATGAATATTTAAACAAATATTTGAATATTTCAGTCTAAATCTAAATATTTAAATCCTGAGTTAAGTCTTGGGGGTCCTCAGCAACAAATTATATTTACAGGGGGTCCCCAGTAAAGAAAAGGTTAAGAACCACTGAGCTATAGCATAGGTTTTGATAAACTCAGCCTCTGTCTGCAGCTGACATAACAGAGGAAGGAAACTGAGTCTATGAAAGATTATTCTGCAGACTTATTTCTCCTCAAAGTGACCTTCATGGAACATGCCCATTAAAGCTGTTCCTCATAACCCTAATTAGGTCTTACGACTTTTCCATATGATTGAGGTAGTTTGTCCTTTTCTATTCCACCTTTTTCCCCACTTAGGTCAAAGTGTACATGAGTGGTACATGGCTCCCCTTTTTTCCACTACTATTGTTGTGTGCCTTCAAGTCACTTCCAACTTTTGGTGACCTTATGGGGAATCTATCATAGGGTTTTCTTCGGCTGAGTGTGTGATACGCCCAAAATCATCCAGTAGGTTTCCATGGCCAAGCAGGGAATGTACCCTCACAATAACCACCTGTGGCATAAGTCAGACTGAGAAAAAGACTGACCCAAGGTCAGTGAGTGACTTTTGTAGTTCAGTGGTGACTTTAACCTTGATCTCTTAAGTTCCAGTCCAACATTCTTGTAAGGTCCCGCCTTGGGGGGGGTCCCTGATATCAATATGGATTGGAATGGGCAGTATATCTAAGTGGCATCATATGTAATTGGCATATTTTATTTGCACCGATATCAAAATCCAACCTGAAGGTGACTGGGAGGTCAAACCAAAAGTGGAAGAAACCTGACTGTAAACATGAGACCACAGGCAGGTCAGCCTAAAACACCCTCTTGGTATAACTTTGGTCAATTATCAAGTAAATCACTGCTGTACCAGAGAATAATAGAAGCTGGAATTTCCTGGAGAGTGAAACCCACCAGGATACTGATTGACATACCCTGTGCACCTGGACTCCTTTCTCTTGCCTCATAGAACCTACAGTATAAAGCTATTACAACAGTCACCATGCCTTTGTCATCCAAACACTGCAAACATTAGTGGGTTGATAGCCTATTGTCTGTGTTTTAACTCCTATTGTTCCACACATGAAACTGCACATACCTTCCACTGCCACAGGCTATTTTTGGGGATGCAAATACCTCTGATTTCGGGATGCTCAGTGCAGTCTCTTGAAGGTCTACCCATCACTCTGGCTAGCTGGCTCCTGAATGAGAACTGTCCTTAGGTCTTATCTAAGCCAAAACACATTTCTGCTCTTCTCTACTGTTCTGGGCTGGTAATTATAAATACCCCAAACCCCTCAGCCTCTCTACACGTAATATTTTCCTTCCTTTCTCCTTCAGTTTGCTCTTGTGTAAATGTGCGATTGTGTGCATCTTGTATACATGCAGGAATGAATTTCCCCCAATAAAAACACATTTTAGCTTACTTTTGACTCTTTGTCTGGTTCTTTTCCTGCCTGAGCCCATAAACATCAGTAGCAATATCTCGCTAAGTTGCCCCCCTCTGGTTAGCTTCCTGATTTTGAGCCAATTAATTCCCCACCTTTGCAAGGAAGTCCTAGAACTGGTCTTTGTGGCATCTATGTTTTGGGGTAACACTCTCACCCAAGATAGGCAATTTCTGGAGGCTGTTTTTGTGTCAGACTTCCAGCTTGTAAACACTTCTTTGACTTCTTGTAATAAGAAGAACACTTCCAGTTTGAAGATTTATTTTTTTAAAAAAATGTTCTTAAACCCAGCAGGTGTGAAAGCCTCCAATAGCCTTGGAAGGATATTATGGATAGTGGGATTGGATCATACTGTTAATTGTAAGCAGCTCCCTACCTATGACAGTCAGCATGGTGTATTGGTTTGAGTTCTGAACCAAGATTCTGGAAACCAGGATCTGAATCTCTGCTCTGCCATAGAAACCCACTGGGTGCCCTTTGACAAGTCACATGCAACAATGATCATATTTGTATATAGCTAGGAAATCCAAGATTCTATGCATGCCAGAATCCTATTGATGTCTTTTGCTAGTGGAAATTCCCATGTGGAAATAGTTAGACATTTGTGTTCAGTGCAAAGAGTCTATATTAAGTTGAATCTTGCAGAAGTGAAGTTGCACATTTGGTGCCATTGCACATGCATGTATGCATGGTTTTGTGCATTTATTAAACTTTCAGGTTTGTGTTCAACTGGGCAACACTGCCATTCAGCATAAGAGTTGCACAGTACAATCAACCTCATGTTCAGAGATTTAGACCACATGCTTCCAAGTCAGAATCTGGGTCTTTGCATGTTAAGGAATAACCACATGCAACCCTGAAATTTGAACCTTCCTTTAGATTCATCTTATTCTTGCATTGCTCACTACATTTTGCTAGACGTTTGAGGACTGGCTTCTCCTGTCCTCCAAATCTATCAGATGTTTCACTGAGGACAGAACCATCAATCTACCTTAAAAATGTTACTCTAGTCTAGGTGTGGGCACATGTATTGGGGATGGGGCCAGTTTTTGCCCTTTCTCCCTATATGGATTACACAAGTGTATTGATGGTGCACTAGAAGTTCAAGTTCTATTTATTGACTGGTTTGTGAATAAAAATCAATAGTTTCCTCAGGTGTGGGGGCTGTGGGGGAGGCAAGACAATTTGCCATGTTTGTGAGCAGGTTGGGTATGGTTTGAGTGATTTGTGTGAAAAAAAAATGGTAAGCTATATTTTAGGGGAAATATGAATGGTTAAATAGGAGTTGATCTAGTTGCCCACCCTTAGAGAAATAGTTCTTTAGAACTTTAGACTTCAGTACCTGGTCCAAGGTACATCCATCAGCCTTAATTCCCTCAGGCACCATCATTTTGCAGTTTAAAGGATAAGATTCTAGCTGTAACAGAGACCACATAGAGTCTGACATTTGGGTCTATAGCAGAGGGAAAAAGCAGAGCTCATGTTTTAAAGGTTACTTTATAGTCCATAACAGCAAAATCTAATGTCTCACCAACATTCAGAGTAAAGAGGTCAGTTTAATTTTAACAGAAGGAGTAAAAGGAATAGACAGGACATATTGTTGAGACTGATACAGCGAGACAACTTCATGTCTTTCAACATCTGTGCTAATCCTACTGATCTCAGTCTGGAAGAGATCCTTCTATCAGCCTCAAGGGACCTGGCTGATGTGCAAGTGGGAGATGCAACTGAGATGATTCTCCAATGACATTAAAACAGATGACAATTAATGTTGGCCTAGTTAGCTTGTCATCTGTAGATTCATTCAATATTTTCTTTCTCTCCTATGAGTAACACTGGATGGAGATATAATATTGCATACATACCAACTCCTCCTACCCACCTGCTGAACCCAGCCCCTCGTTGTCCACATTTGGGGAGGAATGAGACTCCATCTACTGGCACAGCTGGTGAGTGAGTCCCTTCTGTCTCTATAATTCTATAAATCCATGATTCTATAAGTACATCTTCACTACATAATTATAGCAGTTTGAAACCACTTTAGCTATCAAGGCTTTACCTTATGGAGTCCTGAGATCTGCAGTTTGGTGAAATACTTGCAGTTCTCTGTTGTTGTTCAAGAAAACGGACAAGTGGTTTTTAGTGTAGAAATCGAAGAATCTTATCAAAGTAAAAAATCTAGGTGGTCCAGTAGAATGGAGCCAAAAAGGTGGCTGTGCAGTTTTGAAATACTTGGTGAGAGCATAAACTTCTGTTTAGGACTCTAAGTTCATTGTGCAAGTTTATATTCACTATTTCATTCCACAATGACACCCTCCACATCCCCACAAATGGCTTGTTGCTCTTGATGCATTCCCTCATGGCCTCTCAGTGGCCAGGGGAAGCTGGAGGAGCCAGGCAGCATCTAGCTGAATTTCTGCATCTGGCAGAAATTCAGCTGGATCCTCATTGATAAGTGGAGCATCTAAAGTGATGTGCATCCTCACCGATGAATGAAACATCTAAAGTGAAGTGCATCCACATTGATAAGTGGAACATCTAAAGTGAGGTGCATCCACAACTGAGGTCATCTCTGTGGTTCTTGCTGAAGATATCCAGCCAGACACTGCCTGAGCAAACTTTCTCCTCCCCCTAACATTAGGGACATGTAACAGCAATGACAGATCAGTTGCATGTGTGGGGACAAGGGGCTGAAAGGGGTTGGAGATATATTCAGTTGAATGTTATGGTCTACTGAACCCATATAGAAATCCTTACACTCTACCAAGCCCTCATGTCATCATGTTCTCCCGGTCCCAGTACTGGTGACTCTGTATTACAGTGGGATATCTAAAATGGCTTATGTATGCAGCTAGGGTGAGGTAAGGGAAAGCAAGCATTGATCTTACCAGGCACCAGCTCAAGTGGCAGGGAATAGTTGCAAAGAGGCTCGGGACCTCTGAGGGCTCAGGGATAATGGCTCCAGAAGGTTTCATAGAACCACACAGCAGCTTTCTGGGATATATGAGAAGCTACAGGAGGGGAGATGGTATCATCAATTCTGAAAGAAGCAGCAGGGTCCAGCAGAAATACACTATGTTTAGAAAGGTGGACAATAATATTCATGCCATGGGTGTGGTGAGTCTGCTGGGTTTCATTAAACATTTTAAATGAACTATTTAAGGCACTGAGCCCTATGTCCAAAAGAGTTTTAGCACCCTCGATAACACTCTTAAAGTTTAGAAAAAAAGAAAGACAGAGAGAAAGAGAAAAAATTCACTGTGTCCTTGACATGGATACCACAAGTCTAAATCTGCTGGACCCTGCTGCTTCTGCCAGAATAGCTGACATCAGTTCCTTAACCACAGAGCTCCCCACATACCCCCAACAGCTGCTCTGTGGTTCTGGGAAACCCTTTGAATCAGGCATTTGGCACCACAGACTGCATTTTGTCTTTAAGTCAGAGTCAGAAATCCACAAAGTTCTATGGGATTCTAGAGATCCCAAGCCAATGTGCTTCCTCAGAGATTAATTCAGAACTCCTCCTAGAGAAGAGTATCCTGTAGGAGATCCTGTCTAATTAGGGAGAAAGGAACAGAATCATGAAATGACTGTAGCAGAGCTGAATCAAAGTTTGTTAGATTATTTTCCTACTAGTTTTTAGATTTCTTTCGAGTGTGTGTGTATCCTTTTCCAACCCTCTCTTTAAAAGGAGGTTGTTTGTTTCTAAATAATTCACTGTGTCAATTTTTAAAAAATGAGTTTAAAACTATTGTTCACATGTTGTTTGGGATATTTTGTTCTTATTTATAAGACATTTTACATGCTGTATTGGGAGGAAAGTGACATACAATTCAAACAAAAATACCTGTCCATCATTTATGTGTACATCAGCAACTAACCTACACCCTTCCCCACATAATGCCCCAGGGCAATGTTATGTCTGGGGGGAGAATGGTAGCCAGGTAGTTAATATGGCTGCAGATATACTTAACCCTTGCAGAAACAATTGCATTCATTTCAGAGGGAGGGAGGGAGGACGGAGGGAAGGCAGGCAGGCAGGCAGACAGGCAAATTATGTTAGCTAATGATGAGTTCCATCTAGCAGAAACTACTGGAGAATTTCTTCTCCTACCACTGAAATTTAGTAAAATATTCTTCCCAGATAAGATGGAGGATTTCAGAAGAGCATTTTCTCATAGCTCTAGGGCCTTCCTTGTTCCTGTGAGGTAATGGAATGTAGAAGAATTTTTTAAAAGTTGAGTAGAATGTGAGGTAAAGAACAAGGAGGATGGTCAGTTGGTGACTGTTGGAGAAACAGTAGTTGAGAAGAAGTCTGGGGGAACAAAGGGTGTAGAAAGGAGAGAAGAAAGATATCAGAGAGATGAAATTAAGAAGCTGAACTGTGAGTGGAGTAAAACCAAACACAGGAAGTCCTAGTCCCCTCCCATGTATTCTAACCCCCTCCCATGTCTGCCATGTCACATGATGACTACCTCACTATACTGTGGGTGGAAAAAAACCAGCCGCCATTACATATTAGCAGGAGGTCACATACCACAAGGGGTCCCAGCCCCTTCCTCAACTGTGGCACTTCCTCATTGGTGGAAAATGTTGAAGTGGGAGTGTATGTTGCTACCTGCATATAAAGCCTGGTCAGGCCTCCATGCTTTGTTGCGATCTGATCTCTTGATCGCCACCCAGCTGCAGCTGTTTGTATTTTTGTATTTTTGTATTTTTGTACTGAATAAACCTGGCCTACGGGCCCAGCCTTTTGGACCAAGAAACGTCTTGTTCATTTGCCTGTTTCTCAGAAAAAGCTGGCTCTCCCTAGGGTGCTGGAGGTGACAGTTTTTGGCGCCCAACGTGGGGCTCGTGAGAAGCGGGCAGGGGTGAGGAGCACCCAAATTAGTCCCTCTGCCCAGGGGAACAGACGGGGAGGCCCCCTCTGAAAACCGTCTGATTTTGGGGGCGGACATCGAATTTTTCATGTCAAGGCGCCAACGTCCCTTTGAGACGTGACGGGAATTTTCGCAGTACGCTCCCTGATCAGCGGCAACAGAGGTTCTACCTTCCTGATCCAAAAGGCTTTGGAATCTGAGTAGGGTGAGGTCTGGAACAATTGGACGCCTCTGGAACATGCCTCTGATTCACCTCACCCCCTGGTAAGCCTCCGAAATTGATTAGGGTGAGATCTGGAATTATCAGAAGCCTCTGATACATCTCACCCTCTGGAAAAGTCCCAAAAACTTTTTAAAGGGACCGCCCTAGATAGGTACCTTTGGGCTTGAAATTAGTTTTGAGAATTCTCTTGTTGCTCTGTGGCTGCGTGTGAATGGGGAGCTCCAACTGTCTGTTGATGAATTTGCGTTCTCTGTGTGTGTGTGTTGCGTTCATTTTGTGCCTGGAGTGAGAAATGTCTGTGCATTTGTGTTCCCTGTAGTTTTATTTTTTTAATTAGTGCCCTCAGTCCAAGGAATTCCCTGGGTGAGGGCAGGCATGGCTGCAACAGATTCTTGCAGCATGTCCCAGGGCTGCAGTCAGGCAGTTTGGCTGTTTGCCCTGAGATTCCTCGAGATTCCTCTGCCTGAGCTCCTGCCTTCATCTTCAAACTGATCCTTTTACATTTTGCGACTTTTATGGTTTTCCCCAGGGATAAAATCTGGTACTGGGATTGATTTACGAAATGTGTCTGTGCTGGGAGCGCCCAGCTTCTTGTAATCAATAGGAAAGGATATGGTATATTATGTTTATTGAACAGGGAATTTCTGCCTGCATCTAATGCCCAGAAATTTGAATCAGATTCAATGAAATGTTAAGAATATATCTGTTCCTGTGATGTTCTTTTAGCCTGTTTCTCTATTTGCTAAACATTAACAGGTTACATTACGTATTGGAATTGGGGTTTCTTTCTTTCTTGCACTTTCCCAAAGGGAATGAGGGGCATTTTCCTTGCTCAGCACTTCTGCCAAGGGTTATCCAGCATGAAAAAAAACTCTTTTATATGGAAGAAAAGTGCTGGACTTGTGTTAAACATTCATCTGTGCAACATCTCTCGACTGCATCTCTCCTTTTCTTAAAAAAGACATATTTTATTTCAACAATTAAGTGTGTACTGCCCTTATGTTCTGATTTGTTTCATTTTTTTTAAGGAACTCTTTCATTCCATTTCCTGCCACTGAATTACAGCAGGAAGAACATAAATCTGTTGTTAATCTCTGCATTGTTTACGAAACATGTTTTCTTTAACCAGAAATCCCAGGCCAGCAAGATAGCCTTTTCTCTCTGTTGTCTCCTCCAAGGAGAACAAAGAAGGCGTGAATTTGTTCAAGATCAGCAATTGTGTGACTGAGAATGAGCCAGTTTTCATTTCTCTGCAGGAACTTGGGGATTTTCTTTGGGAGTGGTTTTGGGGTGATTTTTGTGCAAGCATATAATTTTTCTTTTTTTCCCTCTTTATTTTCACAAATTGGCTCTTGCATTTGTAGCTCAGGAAGCCCAGAGTAGACTGGCCACTGAAGAAGAAGAACATGCCAATCCACCACATGTTAGCCAGCCAGAACAACATGTTAGCCATAAGGATTGCAACAGGGAAGTTGCAGAAAAGGAAACTGTTCTTTTTCAAAATCTGTTCTTTCCCAAGTTTCTAGTCCTCAAGGAAACATTCAATTGTTAAGCTGCAGATCTCTTTTGTCTCTTGAGCATTTGCATAACAATGGGGCCAGACCATGACTCTTCAACAGCTCACTTTTTTAAAAAAATCTCTTGGTTTGAGAAGGTGGGGGTCTTGAGGCAAACCTCTTTTTAAACTTCATCCAAAATTTAGTAATTGCTTTTGACATAAAAATTGCCAGTGTGAGAAGTAAAATATATTTTAGTATTTGAGCTTTTGAAATACAATGGAGCCTTAAGCATAAATCTTAGAAACTGGCAGCTTGGAGCCGAGAAGACCTTGGAGCAAAGAGGAACCAGGCAGATAAAAAAAAAAAAATTCAATAGTGAGACTGAATTACTTGCTCATGTGAACTTTACTAAGGCGAGGCTTGCTCCTTTTGTGACGGAAGGACTGTTTTCTCTAGAACGCAGAGGAAAACTGCAATATCTTTATTGAGCCTCAGCAGATAGGAATTTTTGGAAAGACTAGTTCAAAATGTAGTTTCTTGCTTTTGATTCTAATTTGTGACCAGTTAATGTTTTCATACAGTGACATTTGTGGATGGATGCTATAGGTTGGATCAAGATCATGACTATTTTAAGTCCTGTTAATTTCAGTGGTCTTCCTGTTAAATATGACAAAAGCTGGAATCTTTTTGATGTCTTATGCATTTATAAGTTCCCCTGTGGAAGTAATTAAACATTTTTGTCCTTAGAAACACATTATTTCAGTAAGCTAGAAACGTACATGGAAGAGATGACAGTACTCACATTGTGATTTCACTTTAGTGAATTGCTAAACACACCAGGAAATGGCTTTTGCTTCCAATTTTTCATCCCTTTGTAATAGCACCTTGCTTTACTACTCCTCTTTGCAGGAATTTTAACCAAGAATGGTTCTGCATAACTGTGAATACTCATGGCCCCTCTTTTTGTATCTTAAAGCATCTTGACTACACTTTGATACCAGAGGGGGGTGGAAACCCTCCTGGATAGGTTTCCTCCTGCTTTTATTACAGAAGATTTTTCCTTTTGGATACTTGAAGAGGGTTAAGCCCCAAACCTGAAAACAACAACAACATCTTAAATGTATTTTTACTTCAATGTTTTTAATGTTCCAGAAACTTTTGCCTATGGACTGTGTATTTGAATTTGTAATGCTATCATTCAATTGCCTTCATTCAAGTTTTTGATTGCTGATGTATTTCTTTGTAATTGTTGTTATATGAGGTATTCTTTTAGTAATTTCTGCTTCAGTTGTTATGAGTGTACTGGATGTGGGATGTTATGCTTTCTGCCTTTCCCCCCTTTCTCTCTCTTTCCTTTTTAGGTATTTTTAGTGTGATGTTACGAGATTTATAGAAATGTGGTAGAATTTGAACTCAGAACCCACAGGTTTGCCTACTTGTATTGATTTTCAACTGATCTTTGTTATTTTTCTGAATTGTTTGCATATTGCTAATGTAAACTTGAGCACAACCCCACTCTCTTTGTGTCTGGGGGATGATGTGCTTTGTTGTTTTTATCTGCCTACAGATATCATTATTAAAAAGACATCATATCATAGAATAGAAATTTCTGTTAGATAGACCAAAGAAGATCTTGTATGCCAGAGAATACTGTCAATTAATTGCTGATTTCTCTTACATGCTGTTGCATCTAAGAAGATCAATTGTTGATTTCATGTATCTACTGCTGTACCTATGTGAAGTGCATAACTAGTTTCATATATCCATTATGTGTACATTATAGTAATAATTCTCTTTCTAAAAGCCCTCTATACTAGAAATATCCTTTTCTTGTTGGGATTATGCTACAGTCCTGATCTACTGCCCTCCCACATTTTTCATGGAACTGTTTCGCCTTTCTGATTGCTTTCATTCACAAAAGCCTGCTTTTGAATTACAGCATTTCAGGGTTCCTCTGTTTTGTAGTTGTTGCATTGCATTCACGTCAATGGGAATTCATCCAGTGAACATCGTCCATTGTGAGTGCATTTGTCCATTATTGATATGTTTGCCAATAAGTTGTTACTGTGGTTCAGACCTGAGCACTAGATATCTCTTTTGATATCAAATAATTTGACCTTTTGCTGGCACACCTGGCTTATGCATTTGCAGGGGGTCCCCAAAATGCAAGTTCCCAAGGAAGCAGCCGATAAAGACAAGGATTTCTTCCCTTAGGCGGGCATTCCAAAAAGCCTTGGTCAATTGCTCTGGGACCTGGCTTGCAGATGCATCAGATGCATTTTATTTTACAATGATGCTGGATTTGCGCCAATAAACAGCAAGGCCATGATAAGTGCTGCACATGGATAGCAGCAGTTCAGATCCGCCTTTGTCCAGCCTGAAATTTGCTCTGTTCTTAATGTCTCCTGGTCTGGCCCTCAGGCACAATGTTTGCTACAAAACAAACAAAAACACCCTGATTTTGAGAGTTCACTGGCTGAATTTCAAATTTTATCCCGCCTTGCTGGAATTTGCTTTGTTCTCACCGGACCAAAATTTCCCTAGCCAACTCTGTCTGGGAAGCCTGAGGGGGGAGGTTGAAATGGAAGATGCATTGTTATAAAAATCTATTTGTTCTGTGGCCCCTGCTCGCTCTTTATCCTTACAGGAAGGACCCCAGCGGCAGACTCAAGCTGCTATTTAGAAGGAATGCGCCAGATATCTGATCTTTTAGGGACATTGGTTCTCATTGGTCACTCCGGAGGCTGACCTGAGACTTCAGTATTGGATTTTGAACTGTGCCTGTTAACCACTGGAAGTAATTTCAGCACTGGCTACATCGACAGTAGATTAGGATTGATTGCACTGAAACTAAGCAGGGTTGGGCCTGGTCAGCTCTTGGATGAGTGAAAAGTATTTTTGTCTTGTTTAACTCTGAGTTTCTGTTGTCTATCGCAATGTATGCCAATCATTCGTAATATACTACCCAATGATAAGCCTGTTGATCTACCTCGAAGGGTCAATGTTACTAGAGAGTCTCAAATTCTACTCCAGGGATATGGGATGGGGCTGGTACTTCCTGTGTGAGGGGGGAAACTGTGAGTGGAGTAAAACCAAACACAGGAAGTCCTAGTCCCCTCCCATGTATTCTAGCCCCCTCCCATGTCTGCCATGTCACATGATGACTACCTCACTATACTGTGGGTGGAAAAAACCAGCCGCCATTACATATTAGCAGGAGGTCACATACCACAAGGGGTCCCAGCCCCTTCCTCAACTGTGGCACTTCCTCATTGGTGGAAAATGTTGAAGTGGGAGTGTATGTTGCTACCTGCATATAAAGCCTGGTCAGGCCTCCATGCTTTGTTGCGATCTGATCTCTTGATCGCCACCCAGCTGCAGCTGTTTGTATTTTTGTATTTTTGTATTTTTGTACTGAATAAACCTGGCCTACGGGCCCAGCCTTTTGGACCAAGAAACGCCTTGTTCATTTGCCTGTTTCTCAGAAAAAGCTGGCTCTCCCTAGGGTGCTGGAGGTGACAGAACAACAAAACTGGGAGACAGGGTGGAAAACTGTGTGACACAGAGGACTGTCCAACTGGCAGCTTGAATACTCATCACTAGCAGTGGATCATGGTTGGGTTACTTTTTGCATTTGTGGATTCACCATTTTAAGAGTTTATTACTTTCTCATATACAGATTGGCTGTCCTGACTCATAGTTTAACTGACAATATTGCCATAGATTACAATGTGCCTTTTAAAGCACCCAGATCTTTTATTCTTAGATTTTAAATCAACATGCAAATCAGATCTCACTTGTTGAGTTGGTGGGTAGATCACTGCAATACAGCTTTAAATCCTGTAATTTTATGGACGTATGTATATATGTGTGTTTGCATTTACAGTTGGCCTTCCACATTTGCTAGGGTTAAGGTGCAAGACTCTTGCAAATGTGGAAGAATCACAAATATCAAAATGCATGCATTCCAGTGGGAAGGAGGCCAAGGCATGATGGGGAGAATGGGCATCTAGGGTCTGAACTAGATCAGTGAAAGGAGAGGAAAAAAGGGTGGGTTGGCATGATGGCCCAATACTCCTCTTTCACACCCATCTCCTTCCTTGGTGTGGAATAGCATCAGGAGAGGGTTTCTGCCACTGAGGAATTGGGCTGAGAGCCATCCTTAGCTGGCCAACCAGCAGCAGGTAGAGAAGGCGACCAGAGGAGGGTGACCGAAATAGTGAAGGGTCTGGAAGCCATCCCCTATGGAGAACGGCTTAGGGAGCTGGGTAGGTTTAGTCTGCAGAAGAGAAGGTTAAGAGGGGACATGATAACCATGTTTAAATATTTGAAGGGATGCCATATTGAGGAGGGAGCAGGCTTGTTCTCTACCATTCCAGAGACTAGGACAAGGAGCAATGGATTGAAGCTGCAGGAAAGGAGATTCTACTTGAACCTCAGGAAGAACTTCCTGACGGTCAGAGCTGTCCAGCAGTGGAATATGCTGCCTCAGAGTGTGGTTGAGTCTCCTTCTTTGGAGGTTTTTAAGCAGAGACTGGATGGCCATCTGTTGGGAATGCTTTGATGGGTGTTCCTGCATGGCGGGGGGTTGGACTTGATGGCCCCTGGGGTCTCTTCCAACTCTATGATTCTATGAGGAAGACAAGAGGAGGTTTTTTAAAGGGCCATGTGGCCTGATCAGAACCTCTGGGAGGGAAGATGCCCCCAGAAAAGATGTGTCTAAGGTGGGAGGGAAGTGTGGGGGTTGAAGAAACTTAAAAATAATCAGATCCATGAAACTCAAACTCATAAATGTGGCAGTCTGACAGTATTTAATACCCAACCTTTCTCTCAACAAGAGATTCAAAAAATTTAAAATAAAATCCCCTTAATAAGCTTTTTTAAAAACAAAAGCTTACACAGACGATTCTGATTCAAAAGCATATAATTAAAATAGTTTAAAAATAAATTAAATTAAACTATGAAATTAAAATAGTCTTATTCACATCTAGACTAGAGCCCACTCAATCAACTGGATTTCCTTACATGTTGAATCACCATTCAACAATTGATGGGATGGCTTTATTCTAAGTGAGATCTACAGGATTCCAGCTACATGTAGCAGTCTTCAGTTTGCTTCTCATCTTAATTGTGACATCATGGGAAATCATAGGCATATGTGTCCCATGGGACAGAACAAGGAATAACTCAAACAGCAGAACAATAGTTCCCACAGCGCTAATGAAGAGGAGTATTTCAGACACTACTAACCTTTTGTATTCTATGCTTCCCTTCTTCCAGTGTTGTGCAGATAGCTCAGAACATAGTTTAAAAAAACAGATGCGACTGAAATCAACATAATCCATAATTTTAAAATACAAACAGCTCACATTAAAAGGGGAAAAGGTTTCTATCCTTGTTAAAAGCCTCAACATTAAGTTGCCAAATGTCCACCTAAACTAAAATGGTTTTCTTTGTGACAGTGGGAGATTGTCAGTAACTTGGGAGTAGCGACAAAGAACACCTTCTCTTACCTCTTCTCCAAACATGTTTGCAGGGTGGTGTGATGCAGAGAGGGATATTCCATGGCAAACAAAGCATTCTTTTGGTCTTAACAGGAAAGAAAGAAAAAAGAGATGGCATTCATTTTCTGGATTGGTCTTTGGGGTCTTCTCCAGCTCACAGAAGCCAATATAGTTTCTCCTGTTTTGCCAAATTGTTCAACAGCAAAGGTGAGTGGGGCAAGTTACTTCCGTCTGAAATTTTGCCCTTTTTCAACTATAGTGATTACTGCTTGCTAACCAGTGTTTTCAAACCAAAAATCAATTTTAGGCATGTATATTCTCATCTTTTCTCCCTGGCACAATCCCGCCACCCCATTTTCCCCTTTTATTGGGGTTCGTTAATTTGGAGAGACCACTGATGAGATAGCAATCAGTTTATTGCAGGATATATACGGCCCCCAGATGTTGTTGTATAAGCATTCCCAGGATTCCTCATCATTTGCTTCGGGAACTACTTGCAGTTGCAATTCGATAACACCTTCTCGGCTGCCTGATGCCTACCTTGTTTTTTTGCCTACACTGTGATCCCCGGTGATTCCAATCAACAAAAATCTGTCTGATATTTTAAATGAGGGGTGGAAACTGTGAAAGGATCAGAGATCAATTTCCTGTCATTGGAACACTCCACAATACCAATCAAGCCACCTCCCACAAAATCACAAGCCTTCCCTCCTTGACAGTGCAATGAACTGACACTTCTGGAGGTTTCTAGGAGAGGTGATTCACCCTGTTTTGGTCATAAATAGGGTGAGCTGGGAGAATTCGGAGAGACCGAGGGCTGCGGAAACATCTCTGGAGGCCAGATGTGGCATCAGAGCTGCACTTAGCCCATTCTTTTCTTAAATACTTATAGGGCTTAGCAACCAGTAACTGATTAGGAGAGACAACCTGGGGTTAAGATAGATAATTTTGTTAAAATATCAGCTACAGCCCGGTTGGTTAGTTTCAACTCGAATAAACCCATTGAATCAACCCATTGTCTGCTCTAGTTTGGACAATCAGAGCACACAATGGGATTCATTAGGACAGGAACTGAAAGTAAATCTTTCAATATTATAACACTGTATTTTGACAAATCTATGATATGACCCCACCATACCATGTACAGATCTGATTACTACATCTAAAAAGAAATGTCATAGATTCCAAGAAAAGGTAAAGAAAAAGAAAGAAAAGAAATATTAAGGGGCCAGAACAACTCTCATTGGAGATATGGCAATTTTTCAAGCTTTTTGCCTAAGGGGGAAAAAAAGAAACAGAAAGTTAGGGAGGAATATGATATAAGGTTACAGAGAGAGAGAAGGGGGGACCAAAATCTCGCACTGAGGTTGTGTAGCAGTATAGAGCTAAACATGAATTGTTTGTACAGCTCTTGTGTGGAATGGCACTGATGCACAACTGAGCTAAGACAGTGAATGGAACCAAATACACACAACCCATGGCACATGTGTATCCATGCACAGTGTGCATCCATATGCAATGCTCATCCATGTCCAGCGAACATTAAGTGCAAGATATATTCATTCAGAATGGCATCACATATGCATGTCCACATCTACAACCTGGAACAGAATGGGGCTATTCTGCATTGCACACAAAATGTCCAGTCACTTCCACAGGGAACCTTACATGTACGTAAGATTCGAAACAGAATACATTGGCCCCTCCACTTTTCTGAGGGTTTGGGCCTCAGAACTGTCACAAAAGTGGAAAAATGAAAATAACTCTCCCTCACAATCCCCTCTCCCATTGCCTTGCCTTTTCTGCTCTGGGATCAGAAACAAGGGAATGGGAGGGGGGCTTCAAAGTGAAGCAGGAAGGTGTGCATGCACTCCCCCCCATTTCCTTGCCTTTTGTCCAGGTGCTTGCCTTCTTTCTCTGCACCTGGCAAAACACAAAGGAATGGAAGGAGGAGAATGGGGGACGGAAAGGTAGGTATGCATCTCGTGAATAATCAAATTCACAAAGATCAAACATGCAAACATAGAGGACTGTACTTCATATTTGGTCATTTCAAAATACTGCATTTCTCTGACTTGGCTTAATGCAAATAGTTGCTAAGGGTTATTTTTTAAGTTGCATATTTAGAAAGATTCATGGAGTGTTATATGGCATTGACTTTCTTTAATCACTACCAATTTTTTGTTTGTTTGTTTGTTTGTTTGTTTTTGGTGGTTTGTTTATTTAGGATAAGACACTTCTACCCTCACCAAACAAGACAGTGTTTGGAAGAGACCAGCATTTGCGAAGAGGTGATTTCAACATGACTGAATTGAACAAAACATTCCTTCCAACTCTAAATTTGAGTTTCTCTCACCATATTTGTAGAGAATGTGAACGCATAATGGCTTTTCTAGAATGTTTATTGAGAGACCATATGCTTGCTCGTTTCATTGTTTCCATCTTCATGGTTGGGCTTTTTGGAAACTTAATCATTTTCTTCTTTCTTCTCTTCCACTTTCAGAGGAAATCCTGGAGTGCCTATACCTGGAACTTAGCTGTGGCTGACTTTAGTGTCCTTATATTTTTATGCAGTATCTGTCTGTTTGCTTTTGTTAATAACATTTGTCAAGATCTGAGCGGTGCCTTCATCAAGCTCTTCCTACTCCTGGCATATCTGTTTTTATCCATGCAGTGTTTTAACCTGCATTTCCTCTTGGCCATCACCATCGACTGGTGTTTGGTTGTTCTGATCCCAAGCTGGAACAGAGGCCAACAACCAGACTATGTGTCACCTCTCATATCTGCCACTTTGTCTGTCCTTCTCTGTACACTGTCTAGCCAGCTGTTACTCCTTTTCCATTTAGGCATTGACAGCCAAACAATTGTTATCATGTCATTGATGATTTTTGTTCCACTTATGGTCATCTCGACCCAGACCCTAATAATCAAGATTTGGAGTAACTTACGCCAGGAATGCAAACTCCATACAGAAGTTTTACTTGGCACACTTTTCTCCCTTGTCACATGGGCCCCTATACGTGTGTTTTTCAATATGAACAATGAATTTGCTGTCATCTCCTTATTAGCTTTTGTGCTCACCTGTCTCAGCAGCACTATTAACCCTATTCTTTACATCCTTATTGGGCAAATATTTCTGCCCAGTTCCAAGAGTACAAAGATATACTCTAGATGGGAACAAGGAAGGATAAATCTATTAGAAAGCTGAGACCTTAGGTATTCTGGGCAATGGAGAAGAGAAACAAGGAGGTTGGAGAAAAGAGAAATGTTTGTGTCTTTTTTGCTTTTGCAAGAATGGAGTTGAGTAAGTCAAATAAGCATGTAAAGTTTTAAGTGTTGAACCTATGCCCAGTTGAATAAAACTTATGTTTTAAGAATGCCTAGTTTGTTTAATTAAATGACTGAATGCTATCAACTTCATTTCATTTTTGGGGTGTGCATGGAAGAAGAGAAAAGTCCAAATCAAAGCCACAGAAAGGCCAAAATCTGATTGGTACCTCAAGCATGTGTAAGTTCTCCTACAGAAACAGATGGACATTTTGGTCCAATGTGGGATAGACTTGCGGTTCAAGATTGCAGAAGTGGAGTTGTACATATGGTACCATTGCTCAAGGATGCACACAGATGAACATTTGCATGTGCATGGAGTTCATATTTAGTGCCTTGGTTCAGTTGTGTGATGTTGCTTTTCAACACAGGGTTTGCCTAGCAAAATGAACATGTAGTTTAACAGGATTTACACCATGGCACCCTAACGGAAGATCTCAGCCACAGACATTTTATTGGCGCTCCTATCTACCTCAGTCAAAATGTATAATATTCAAAATGGGACAAATTGTGGGTGTAAAATCCCCTACCATCCCTACCAGTTTTTTTAAAAAAAGGAAGTATAAATAAAATAATTAATACTTTGCTGCTCTTTTATGATCTCCACAGTCTGATGTCTGAGACTGTCACTTGTTTCTTGTTAATGGTAGAGCCAGTCCTGGCCCCAAACTGGTAAGCTCAAAACTGAGACACTGTGTGCATGTGTGTGTGTGTGTGTGTGTGAGAGAGAGAGAGACAGAGAGAGAGAGAACACACACACAGAGTTTCTTCTTCTCTCTCCCCCTGACCCCTGTGTATGGGTACAGCTCAAGTAAAGAATCTATATCACCAGATGATATTTATAGCAACCCCTCAAAATGATAGGAACATTTTAAAGTAGAAAGGAGAAAGTCAATCAGGAGATAGTGAGAATTCTTCTTCAGTTCATTTTAGGTCTGAATTTCCCAAGATCTGAAAAGTTTGAAAGTGAGAGGGGGTGAAACTGACAAATTTGCAAGTTCTTTAAAGTCAAGGCATTTGTATTCGGCAACTAAATGGAAGGAAATGATGACAATGTACAAATCATCAGCCTCTTTCATTGTGAATAAAAATAATGGAATAATTTAGAGATCTAGATTTAGAGAGATGTCACGTATGCCCATGAAATGTCCTTGTGAACCATAGGTAATCCCTGTTCATTTCAATTTCTCAGCAGCTCGGCATGAGGGGGAAAAAAGTCTGCCACTTTGGAGCCAACAGAAATGCTTTTGAGCACAGGATGTGACTCTGTGATATTATTAATGTTCTAAATATTTGATACAATTATCAAAGTTGGAATTTTTGTGAAACACTATGCTTGCATAACTCCTGGTGCTATTAGTGGTTGTGCTTCCTATAAGCTTGTGTGAAGAAGTGCCCATGTAAAGATGCTGGCAGAACTTTATTTGTTCACCGCCTCCTCCCCAGTCCTGGAACTCAGAGCAGCTTATCAAAAATAAAACAGATAGAGAGAAAAGGTCACACCAGTAGATATGTTGAAAAAGTTAGAATATAAACAGACTATCAATAGAAATAAAAGCAATTTAAAACATCCATAAAAGGCAGAGAGAAATAAAACAGGACAGTAAAAGGGCTTCCCCATAAACATTCAGTTCTCAATATCTTGTTGTTGTCATCCTCCTTTTCCTCCTCAGTCCTCAATTCCAGTTGGATGGAGTCCAGACTAGTCTTTCTAGGATTAGAGTTCCAGGGCTTGGAAGCAGCCACTGCGAAGATACTTTCCATGTTCCACCAGACATGCCTTAGAAGGTGGTGAGATGAACAGAAGATCTAAAAACTTAGGCAGGCTTATAAGTCCTTCAGATAAGCTGAACCTGACCTAGCCCTACCTGCTTTAGGCAAGATTTTAATCATGGATTTATTCCAAAGATGGGGTATGAACAAAGACAAAAAGAAAGAAACTTATAAGTGCTCCACTTTCATCAATCTGATAGCAAGAACCAATACACTAGTGAGGGGGAATTTCTTTCTCCTGTAACTCTAGGAGAAATTAGAAAACCAGGCATGGTGAATCAAGGATCAACTTTATTTAGGAAAAGAAATGCATTTTTGTCTCCCACTTTGACAGACCAGATTCCAAAAAGAATGGGAGCCCTGAGCTACAAGTTCTTACATTCTGATATAGTTTGCCAAGGTTGTCAAGTCACTACCATAGAGTGCACGTGTGTTACCACAGTTATGATATGCCTGGTGAGAGCACTAGATATCTCTTGATATCAAATAATTTGGCCTTTACTTGACCTTTCTCTGCCATCCTACTCCATGTGTTTGCAAGGGCCACTGGACAAGCACATAATAGGCACGGCCGTTAATGGTTGTACATTCCAAAACCCATTTAGGCAGGCAACTTAATGTCTCTTTGATGCTTAAGGGACCACTCCTTCTTGCAAACCAGCCTTGCTCAGCACAACTTTACAAAGACACTCGGCCGAGTGCCGAGCCATTCCTTTATGTTGGGCCATTTGCATACTGGCCATACTATTGTCATCCAGCGCTAAGCTCATCATGTAAAACCTGACCTTTTCCAACGCCTTTGTCCAGCTACAAATTTCCTTTGTTCTCACTGAGCATGGCATGGCCTGTAGGTAAAATCCACCCCATAAGAGGTCCCCAATTCCGAGCCCTCCTTGGATCACCCTGGACTTCCATCCAGCCTTGCTGCCGCTCTGTCCAGTGAAGTTTTCCCCTCAGTTCCCAATAACTGAGTCTGTCCTCCTTGGACTACTACTCCAGACTGCTATCCTGCCTTGCTGTCGGTTTGTCCAGCAAGTCGCCCCCTCAGCAAACCGCGCTGAGCTTTCCTCCCCTCAACCTCCTCTTCTCTCCAGGACTACGAGACTAGGTGCTGTATTACCCAATCCCCCTAAAAACTCTTCATTTCTATTTCTCAGTTAGTCAGTGTACGTAGTGTCTTTCGTGTTGTTTGTCCATAATAAAAATATAATTTGTTGCTTTAAAAACTGTCTGATTGCTCTTCTGATCTGACGCTGTAGATATAGGGTAAAAGATCCCAGCTAAAGTTACCTTGCCTTTCGCTAGCTTAAGAGAGTGCTCGAGTCTAATTTCCCCCATCTTGTGTTTTTATTTGGTAATTTGGGCACCCCTCCCGGGAACCCCAACATACAGGGTAACACGTGGTGGGAAAATTCCATGAAGCTAATGAACACAATAGAATCAAAAATTCTATGAGACAGTGGGTCAACAACCACTCTCCAGTCCTTGCTACATAACCATAACCCATTCTCTAACATACTGGCCTCTTAGGGGAAAAAATATGCTGTGTAACTTTCACAGTGTCAGCTTGTTCTTTTGGAAAAATTTCCCTGTCACCAGGGTACATATATAGTAGACATGCATACTTTTGGGGCTAGCCAATGCACAGTTATTTTAGGTTCTCCTTCATGTTCTGACCTTTGAAACCGAGTTCTCCTCTATGTTATCTCTTTCTGTCTCTTATCACTTTAAAGCACTGGGAAGTCAATGGGCAAAATATGATGCTATCTGAAGTGGCATATACAATTTTCAGAAAAGCAGCTCTGTTACACAAAAATGTGGGTGACTCAGGGGTCCATCTGCATTGCCAGTACCTCCAAATGACAATGGGGAATTAATTAGTTCAAATTGGGAGGCCTGTGTCGGGGAAGTTATCTAATGAGGTCTTCAACAAATGTTTATGGGGTCCTAGCAGGAAAGAATCAGTCAGGGATTCCAAAATAAGCAAAAATGTGTTTTATTAAAGAGTTCAGTTACACGAGCAACAGTTCCAAGCACTCCAAGAGTTAACTGAATGATAAAGGGAGGGAAGTTGTTGATAGTGGAGTTTTAAGGAATGGACAATATTTACCAATCTGGAGAACAGCAAAGAAAGCAGTGATGTGATGTGGCTTAGACTTGTGCCTAAGGACAGTACTCATTTGGGAATCAGAATGACAGTATGACAATCACCAATTGAGATATTGCATCAAACTGCTCAAAGCAGAGAGTTTTATACCCAAAATCTGCCTGGATGCCATGGGTGTGAATGGCTTTCTGGCGAAGCAAACAATGGAGGTTGCCACATGGACCATGGGGTCCAGACAGAGTTGATGGTCTTACTATATTGATGGGAGCCCTGGCAGCTTCTCAACAGCTTGGCTGGGTAATGTGACTGGGAAGGGTTTCAGTAGGAAATATGCACAGCAGGGGTGCTTTCCTACTGCACCTGGGTTTGACTATTGTTTTCTGAGGTTGGGCAATTAAGAGAATTAGCTTAGAGCCATTGAATCAGGCTTTCCCAGTATTCACAGAGAACTTATGACCTGGGAATGCTGAGGTCACCTCTGACCTACTTTTGCATATCTTCCCAGCCAGTGTTCCTTCTCCACATGACCTTTCAGCCATAAGTGTCTATATACCTTGATTTCATGCCAATTAATATTTGTCAATTAGATCATATCAAAGTATGAGAGTTTATGGCTGCTAACACCTCATCAGAATTTGAGAGTGGGTTGGGAGAACAGGAAATTTCCCTTGAAATCTGACCAGTTTGTGCAGAAGCAAACCGTTTTTTGTTGTTGCTGTTGTTGTCATATTTAAAGAAAGGGTCTTACCAGGAATGAGGGTGGCATCTTCTCCTGGTGAGCTGTCCTGCCTACATACCCCTGCCTTCCTTCCCAAAAACCTCCCAGGAAGAGTAAAACTACTCTAACCAAGACCAAAATCAACACTGGTGAAATGGAGTGTAATGGCATGCACATTAATGCACAATGAACATGTGTAGCCATGCATAACCATGTGTGATGCACAACCATGTAGAATGGCCTTACAAGCATGTCCAACTCCACTTCTACAACCTTGAGCTGATCGTAGGTGTTGTACTTCAGACAAAAATGTCAGGCTGAGTTTGCAGAGGAACTAATGGATGCCTAAGAACACCAACAGGATTCCAACTGATAAATTTGCAGCAGAACAGTTTTGGCTTCTTTCAGATAGTTTGCTTGAGTAGAGCCCTCCAAATTAGCTATGACATTTTGCTCTAGGTAAGTCTGAAAAACAATAACAGTAACAATAATAGAGAAGAACTCAGACACATGGCCTACTTTTCAGACTTTGAATTTAATACAACAATTCCATTCTTGTTTTGTTTTTTCCTCCACTTTTTCTATTTCTAAAGAAACAGGATATTGCTTGAGGGAAAAGCAAGAAGCAGAACCCCCCCCCCCAACACACACACAACTTCTCACTTTCCTGGGGCATCAAGCAGGCCTATCTTGAAAATATCAAAAGCCAACCTGATAATGAAGTCATTTCTATTCATAGATCAACTCACAGAGCACCTTTGGAATCTTATTTTAAAAGTTCTCATTATTCCACAACTTCTACTTAATTCTATAACCAGTTGCTCTTTTATAAATTCTGCTTCAGTCCTTTTCTTCTCTCCACCACCACCCTGCTGTTTATGCTTCTGTGATGTCCCTTATCTTCAAGGAGTATGCTCATGGTGACTGGGTGCTTGCAGGTTCTCTGTAGACATGCAACTCTAATTAATTCAAGTTTTACTTCCTTTCCTTTTTTTTTTTTTTTAAATTCCACTCACTATGAGATTTTCTTGGGAGATTCTGGTGCTTTGGCTTTTAATCTGTCTCTTACTCATGGAATCAGGATCTTATCTGGTTCTTCAGAACTTTAAGGATGCAATGTTTAGGAGTCAGCTTTCCTTAAAGAATGGACCAAAGCTTAAAAATGAATCTATCTATCTATCTATCTATCTATCTATCTATCTATCTATCTCTTTACCTATCTATCTCTTTACCTATCTATCTACCTTCACATTTATGGGTTTCACATTTGCGGATTTGACTATTCACGGATTATTACTGACACCTTTGCTGCCTCCTTCTACCTTTTTTAATAGGAACTGCAAGGCTTGTAAGACTGAGAAACTGCCAACAAGGCTTGTAAGTCCCTATTACAAATGGTGTGGGGCAGCAGTGGAGCTGGCAGTAAGCCCCACCAGCCAGCCACGTCTGCCTTGTGAAGGAAATCTGATGCCTCAAAGAAATCCATGGTGCATTGAATATGGTGATCATCTTTTTTTTGTGTGCATTAGATATGGTTCGGGAGGGCCTAGAGTTATTCACAGTTTTTCCACCTTCATGGGTGTCCTGTGCCCCTAACCCTAGGGAATGTGGAGGGATGACTGTATTTATTTATTGGTGATGATCTTGAGAAGTGACAAAAACACAAAACACAAACAAAATCATTTTCATGAACTTCAATTAAAGTGTGTGTGAAAGAGAAAGACTGAGAAAGAGAGAGAGAGATCATGTTAGGGATGGAAAGAATATTTTTCATTATGTAATCATTTCCAGGTTTAAGAAGTGCATTTCTAACAGTTGGGAAACATGAGAATTTTATAAAATTTTCTTCTTATATTGAATGTTCAAACTGCTGCAGAGGAATTATTCTGAAGAGAAAAAGCATGTGCATTTTGTGCGAACTTTCTGTTTTCTGCAAAGAAAATATCCTTTTATGAAGAAAACACTGTATCCTTCACAGGAAACTGAATATCTGAACAGAAAAAAGCGTTGTTTTTTCACCATGCTAAAAGATGTCATTATTCCTCCTCTGTAAAACTTTTTCTTTTCTTTTCACAATTCTACAGGATGTTCAAATACAGGCAGAAAGTTGAGGAGGAATATTTGTTCCCTCCCACAATGGGAAGAAAACTATTGTAATTATTTCCATTGCATGTGAGTGTGAAATAGTTGAGTATTTAGATTCTTCAGTCACTATTTTATTTGCATTGTCCTCACATGCTAACAATATCTTAATCATATTAGCCAGACACAACTGTTTATATAGCATTATAGCTAAAAATGGCTGGTATTCTGTTGGTTAGCCTTGACCAGAGCTGATCCATTCCGTCATTAAATAGCGAGTCAACACATCAGTTAATCCTATTTATTTGTTAGATTTACTCTACTCAAGACTAACAGTGGGAGTTAGGTCAATATGTGGTCAGAGTCATAGTGGTGCCTTATACATACTTTAAGCTTTTCTACAGAGATGGCTGGACATCTTTGATGCAGAACAGCCACAATCAGTTCAAGGTTATAGAAGTGGAGTGGCACATGTAATGCCTTTAGTGAATGGAGCTGAATTGTGAATGGATGTACATTGCACATGGATAGTCATGTGTATTTGATTGTACATTTTGTTCACAGTCAGTGTCTTAGATCAGTTGTGCAACACCACTATTTGAGGCAGGGGTAGGCTGTCATGATCAATGCCTAACTATGTTACCCTAAGAGGTGGGGGATGTTGGGGTCTACCTGCAATGCTAACATCTCCTTAGAATTGGGGGGATTTATAGCTCAAAGGAGGCCTGTGAGAGGAGGATAACAGCAAGATTCTTTCATCTATGAATACCATTACTATCTGTAAAGAGGGCTCCAGTTAAAGTTAAACAAAGTATTTTATAGCACACAAGAAATCAATTACTCTTAAGAACCATACAAGACTATCAGAAAATGAAGCAAGAAAGGTTAAAGAGAGAGAGATTGAGGTGAAACAGGGTGATAGTTACCAATCTTTAAGAAGGAGGTAGCAACAGAGGGGCTCAGACAGCATCTGTGAGTAGCATGGAAGAATGGCAATCTGGACATGCTACCTACTACATACTACAATTGGCTGAAGTTGAAGCTAAAGTTTTTATAACCTATTTCACACCTGGAATGGCTGCATTGTCAAAGCTGTAATGGCTTTCCCATGAGACAGACAGAGGACTATGGAATGGGCTGATTGCTTAACTTTGGACTAACAAAACATTGATGGGATTCATGATAATCTCTTAAGGTTTGGTCAGGAAGGGTATGTGGGGAAGGTCTCTTTCAGGTAAGATCAAGGGAAGGTCTCTGATTGCTCACCAATCTGGGCAGTTCATCTTTCATTGTATTCCAAAATTCCAAGAGCCTGAAGCAGTAAAGAGATCAGCACAACCTATCAACTTCGAGTTTTCTACACAATCCTATCTGAACTTTTATGACCCAGAATATGTCTCTGGTTAACGTGACCCTGATCGTGTTCTCCAGTCACCAATAAACTCAATTTATGAAAACTGCATATCTTGTAGGAGGGATGGTAGGGTACATTAACAACTCCATATGAGGAGATTTATGCTGCATAACCCTGAGATAGGACATTGGCCTATATGTATATTGCAAGATCAGATTATACACTTTGTGAGTGGATCAAATGCAAGCACAAATAGCCTCTCTACAGATGTCCTATTTCCCATTTCAAAAACTGGGCATCCAGTATATTTAGGGCCATTTCTGTAGTAGACTATTATTATAGTGTTATTACTCCACTTTCAACATTCTATGGAATCCTGGTGTTGCCATTTAGGGAGGGGCAGTTGAGGCCCTTGAGGTCCCTTCCTAAATTGTAAACCCTAGGATTCCATAGGATGTTGAAAATGGAGTAATAGCCCTATAACAGTCTAATGTGGAAATAGCCTAGGAGTGAAAGGTGAGAGTGTATACATACTTCAGAGTAAGTTGCATGAACTTGGTGGGGCTGGCTTCTGATAATGTGTAGGATTGTATTCTTTTTTCCCCCCTGAAAATCTGAGTCCCAAAGTCACAATGTTTGTTATTTGCATATTATTGACTACACCAGATGAAACAGGCTAGACTCATTGAATCATAAAGTGCTAGAAGGGGCCCCATAGGTCATTGAGTCCAATCTCTTGCTCAATGCAGGTATTCCAGCTAAAGCATTCCTAGCAGTCTCTATCTCCTGTAATTTAAAACCATATGACCTGGTCCTATTCTCTGGAACAGCAGACAACAAACCTTCACTCTCTTGTCTGTAACAGGCAATGGAATATTTCAAGATATTTAAAGAGTACAGTCATATCACCCATCAGTCTTCTATTCACCAAGCCCAACAAGTTCAGACCCTTCAACTTTTCTTCAAATATATAGTTCTCCATACATCTTATCTTCCTTGTTGCCCTTCTCTGATTCTGTTCCAACTTGTCTATATCCTTCTTAAAATGAGGCACTGAAAACTGAACAGTAATCCAGGTGAGGGCCGGCTGGTTCAGAATATAGTGGGACGATTACTTCCCTTGTCTTGAAAACCTTGCAACCTTGCAACCTCGGGCTGAATGTAATCTGGTGGTTTTATTGTGGAACTTCCAAGTGCCCCCCCCTCAGTTTCTATGTTGATTTTGCTGCGATTGACTAACTCAGAAATCTCTTCTGACTTATTTTTCAAAGAAAGAAATATTTTATCCATGTTCTACTAATGACAGAGAAAACTGAATGGATTTGTGACAGTCTTGTTTCAACCATGCTGTAATTCAAACTGTTTATTTCTTTGTGATATGCTATATGTTTATTATACGCCATGGGAATTCTCATGCTTAACCAGAGTCACCAAATGTGGTATAACATCTAGTGGGATCAAAAAAAGATGACAGGTTTGTATTACATTAAGTTGTACAATTATATATTGTACCACTTTATGTATATACTGCCTTTTCTCCTAAGCTGGTCCAAGGAAGGTTATATCAGGGGGGAAAAAAGAAACATGTTTGGATAAAAATAGACAAAAATATGTTTAACATATCATTGAACTGTTTATAGAATTAAAGCCATTTGAAATATAAATGTTTAAAAGCAAAGGAAAATAGTATTACAGAACACAAGGAAAAGCTTTTTTTTTTTTTGTAAAACGGTTCCCAAATGCCTGCTGGCACAAGAAGCTTCATTTGTTGGCAAAGGAACACAGCAAAGAGGAAGCCAATTTGACATCCCTTGCAAGGGAGTTACACACTGTTTGAGCAGTCACCAAAAGGGCCATCTCTTGGGTAGTAGGACCAAATGAGTAGCCTTCTCTAAAGATCTTAGAGCTTGGAATGGTTTATATGGGAGAATGTAAATCTTCAGACAATCCAAACCTAGGCCCTTTTCACATGCATTTTTTTTTGCGCAAGCGCCCCTTGAGCATCACGTGAATGGGAGCGTCGCTCTGTACAACACACTCCCACTCTCGCGACGCTCACAATGCTAAAGCGGGGCAAGCACATTTTTTTATTTTCGGTTGTAAGCCGAAAATACTGCATGCTTGCGCAATGCTCACGGTGCCCTCATGCATTTACCTGTGTGCAGTGCTTCGGCAAGCCGGGCCGGTCACACTTCCTTCCCCCAGTGCAGCCTACAGCTCCCATACTGCGCTGCAGAAGGAAGGGGCGGGGCACTAGCGCGACAGTCGCGCTACCAGGAAGCCGATGCGGGAGGCAGAAGGGCTGTTGTGAGCGGCTCGCATGAGCGGCTGCTCACGCGAGCGCCACTCCACACTGCCGCGATGAAGGTAAGGTGCAAAAAGAACACTAGACTACATTGAGTTTTATAGGTAATAACAAGCACTACTGATTGTGCTTGGAAGTTGACTGGTACCCAGTGAAGCTGTTGTTAAAAAGAGAGTTGTGTATTCCTTCTAACAATCTAGCTTCAGCTCTTCAGACTATCTGTGGCTTCCAAATATTCTTCAAGGGCAAGCTTTGGACCCAGCTACATCAACAACTGTGGGTTCTCTCTAGGCAAACATTTCAGATTTCTGTGTCCTTCCTGTTGCCAGATGAACTAGTGCTGGCCAAACTTGATATTTTTATCTGTGATATAAACCTCAATAACATCCTGATAATTTCAGCGCAACTTTGGAAACAGCTGGAAAACTAGCTTCTCCCCATCCCCCCCCCAAAATTGCTGGTTTGGGTTCATTTTGCACAGAAATTGGCGGTTTATTCTTATGGATTGTAGATTTTAACACTCAAACTTCAGTTTAATCAAATCAAATGAAATCAAATTGAACTAGAAAGTCTAGAGAGTCTGGGGACTGTAAAACTGGCCATATGTAGCCCTAGGACTGTACCTTGCCCACCTGACTAGTCTTATGGTTCCTGAGGGCACCTTCACAGACCATAAGACTGCTCACTGAAAGATGGATATAATTTTATAGTTATTTTGGGGTCTAGTAAGATTTGGCCCTGGTTTGCTCTAGGACCAATTCATTTGTCTTTTTAGTAGCCTATGCTATCTATAGAAGTTTCCTTGAGCACTACCTCTCAGATGAGTTTATTTTCTTCCTATCTGCTTTCTTCATTGTCTAGCTTTCAGAATGATACATAGACACTGGAAATACTATAGCATGGATGAATGAGTCCTACAATGAATGAGTCCTAGAGCAAATCAAACCTAACATCTCACTAGAAGACAATGTGAAAAGAAGCGGTCACATTTAGGACAGATTGTGAAATGACATGACCCATTGTAAAAGGTGGGCTGGACAGGGCTACTCTTAGGTGGATTTGTAACTGGTTTACCAACAAAACCAAAGGGTACTCACCAATGGCTGCTTTTCATCCTGGAGAGAAGTGACTAGTGGTGTGCCACAGGGTTCTGTCCTGGGCCCAGTGCTGTTCAACATTGTCATCAATGACTTGGATGAAGGAATAGTTGATCAAATTTGTAGATGACACCAAATTGGGTGAAGGGTCTGGAAGCCAGGCCCTATGAGGAGCAATTTAGGGAGCTGGGGATGTTTAGTCTGCAGAAGAGAAGGTTAAGAGAGGACATGATAGCCATGTTTAAGTATTTGAAGGGATATCATGTCGAGGAGGGAGCGGGCTTGTTTTCCCTGCTCCAGAGACTAGGACAAGGAGCAATGGATTCAAGCTGCAGGAAAAGAGATTCCACCTGAACATCAGGAAGAACTTCCTAACAGTCAGAGCTGTGCAGTAGTGGAATGTGCTGCCTCAGATTGTGGTGGAGTCTCCTTTGGAGGTTTTCAAGCAGGCGCTAGATGGCCATCTGTTGGGAGCGCTTTGATATGTGTTGCTGCATGGCAGAGAGTTGGACTGGATGGCCCCTGTGGTCTCTTCCAACCCTATGATTCTATGATTCTATTCTATGATTGAAAAAAATATAATAACCCTTGGTAAATCGGCGGACAGTAGGAACAGAGCAAAACCACACTACTGGTGATTTGACTCCATCCAAAAGGCCATGGCATTGAGTTTGCAAGACCTGAGTGTTACGGCCTTTTTCTAGCCCGAACTTGTGGGATGTCAGATATTTTGATATCAATAATTTGGCTTTCCTCTACCATCGCTCTCCACGTGTCTGCGAGGTCCGCCAGACAAGCCCGCAATCAGGCTCGGCCCGTAATTGCTGCAACATTCCAAACAATACAAGCAAGTCAGAAATAGCCGTCTCGCCTCTTCAGGAGACCTCAAAGGCAAGTACTCTATTATGTATGCACGCTGCTTACAAAGAACTCCCTGCCCTGAGCAGGCAACTTGACAAGTTTGATAATCAAATGTCAAGCACTGCGCATTTGCATACTGGCTACTCTATTGTCAATTCGGACCTAACTTAATCATGTTAAATTCTGACCTTTCGGAGGCTTTGTCTCCAACCCAAAACTCATTGTTTTCCCCAGGTATGGACTAGTCTACGGTCATATTTTCCCTATAAAAACCCCTGATTTTGATTGCTTCTTTGGATCACTCTGGACTTCCATCCCACCTTACTGCCACTTTGTTTGGTGAGCTGTCCCCTCAGTCCCACGTACTGAGACTCCATACCAATGAACTCAATCTTCAGACTGCCCGGGCTTCAGGACAGGTGTAGTATTGCCCAAACCAACAATCCCTCTGGAAAATTCCCTCCATCCCACTCCAACCTTTGTTTTCTATAGTTCTCTGTGTGAATGTGCTACATACACTGTTTGTCTGTATTTTAATAAAGATCACAATTATTCTTAAACTCCGGTTTGCTTCTTGGCTTGGCCTGACCCCATAGACATTGGGTAAAAGATTCCGCTGCGTTGCCCTGCCTCTCACATTGCTAGCTTGTGCTCTTGGCTAATTTCCCCAAACTAAGTTAATTGTGAGCACATTTAGATGTCCCTCATGGGACCCCCAGTAAACAGGGTAACATGAGCAGGGCTGTTGGTGATCAGTGTTCTTGAAAGACTCTCTTTCATTCACTTACCATAAATCAAAGTTCACTTGACGGTAAATAAAAACCACAGATTAACGGTTACCAGCATTTTCCAGGTTGATAGTGAAATTAAACTATTAATGTTAACCTGGGAAATAATCTATGAGTGAGCAACTTTTCCCTAAAAGAAATACGCATACTCACACACATGTACACATCACAGCCCACAGGCTCACAGAAGCTTGCACAAGGACTGAGTCAAGATTTATATCCCCTGTCCATAGCAAACTATCAAAGAATCTCAAAGTTTGCTAACTTCCTATAGATCATGTGGGTCCTTCTCACTGAATCACTCATTTTAACAAATTTCTGAAATGTTGTGTCCTCTGTCTGTTCTGATCAATTTTCCCGTACTCTTTTTCTATTAGTATGTGTGTGTGTGTATGTGTGTGTGTGTGTGTGTATATATATATTAAAAGAAAGGCTAAGGGAAGAAAATGTACCCTGATGATGTTTCACAATTGATTAGGATCCCAAATTGATTCCTTTGTGCTTGGTCCTAAATTTAGTTCAAGACAGTCATTTGCCATAAATTATCATATTGGTGACAAGCTTTGTAGTGTACATAGGGCAATGCCAGATTTTGGCTACAACTGAAGGAGCAAGGAGTGTTGATCAAGAACCTTTCACAATGCTGTATGGCAGCTCTAGAGGTAATTTATAGCCATTGCAATTTCTACACCTACAGGATGAAGCAGCAGCTGTATCCATTTCCTTCCAAACCATTTGTTACTCTTCCCTGAATTTGTTTCTACAGGATCAGAATATCAGCTTCCATCGAGGAGGAAGCAAATAGGAAACCTTTTAGTGCTTCTCATTTGAATTATCAGCTTGTATTTTTTATTATGTATTAAATGCTTCAAGCTGTTTTAATTTTGTGGTTTTAATATTTTTTTTTGTTAAATTGTTTTTTAACTTTTGTATTAAATTCCCCCCCCCCTGTACTTTGTTTTAATTTCTTGTAAGCCACCTTGGGTTCTTTACTGGAAAAAAAAAAGTGGGATATAAATGAAGCAGACAAGAATGCTGGTGACATTCTTTATTATATATTATTTAAATAGAAATGCAGCCACAAAATGAAGAAAAGGCTTGTGGGGAGGGGCAAAATCCACTTGTATTTTTTTAAAAAAAAAAAGTGGAAGAGGGAGAGAGTTTCTTTTATGCATTTATATGGAAGGAAAGGATATGGATCCCCCCCACTTTCAGGTGTGGCAAGAGAGAATTTAATAAAGAGAAAAACTGATGATTCTTTTTTCTTTCTTTCTTTTTTTTGAAGTTCTTCTGCTGGTTGCAGGCACAGAAACTGCAGGGGGCTCTAATAGACTTTCCATTTCAAAAAGACCTTTGATTAAAGTTTCCTTTCAAATAGGATTGGTGGAAGAAAAACAACACGAATGATGATGCTGAAAGAGGTTGCAAAACACGACAGTGAATCTAAAAAAGAAAAAAAAAAAAAGGATCAGGGTGACTGAGATGGCTTTATTTTGCATACTGAAATCACATCAGAGGCCGGGCAGCATTTTGGAGGCTGTACCCTTTCTTCTAAAGGTTCCCTGGGAACTGAATACAATTTAAAGCCAATGGGTTAATCCTGGCTAGAGTATACCAATTGAATCAAATGTGGAATAGTGAGTCAACATACAGGTAAATCCCATTGTTCCAAAGTACATGTGTCAAACACAAGGCCTGTGGACTGAATCCAGCCAGCCAGTCCATTTCATGTGGCCCTCACATCTTTCCTGCAGCTGTGGCACTCCCCCCTCCTGGTGAGTCCAATCCCCACATTGCTTCTCTAAGGTCATTTCCACACTAGCCTGTTATAGCGCTATGATTGCACTTTCAACATCCTATGGAATCCTGGGGTTTGCAGTTTCACGAGGGGCCACACAGCCCCTCACGAAACCATAGCAGGTTACCATAGCAAAGCTCCTAGTGGCTCACAAGAGTTGGACAAAGAAGCAGTCAGAAGTAGAAGCAGATCACGCTTGCTGCTGGCTCCCTCTTCAGAATATTAGCAGTCAAGGGCCTGCAATGTGTGGATCAGTCTCACCAGGTACAGAGAGAGACAGGGGGGCAGAAAGAGCTACAGGGGAAGGGGGACACACAGAGGCACAGAGAGGGTCTGGGGGGCTAAGAGAGGCACAGAGAGAGTCTCAACTGGGACCAAAAAAGTTAAACAAAGTTAATGTAATAAACAGTGCTTGGTAATACTTATCTGATAGAATCATAGAAATGTAGAGTTGGAAGAGATCACACGGGCCATCCAGTCCAACCCCCTGCCATACAGGAACATCCTCAAAGCACTCCCGACAGATGGCCATCCAGCCTCTGCTTAAAAACCTCCAAGGAAGGAGACTCCACTACACTCCGAGGCAGCAGATTCCACTGCCGGACAGCCCTGACTGTCAGGAAGTTCTTCCTGAGGTTCAGGTGGGATCTTCTTTCCTGCAGCTTGAATCCATTGCTCCTTGTCCTGGTCTCTGGAGCAACAGAAAACAAGCCCTCTCCTTCCTCTACATGGCATCCCTTCAAATATTTAAACTATTTAAAATATTTATCATGTCCCCTCTTAACCTTCTCTTCTGCAGACTAAACATACCCAGCTCTCTAAGTCTATCCTCATAGGGCATGGCTTCCAGGTCTCTCACCATTTTGGTCGCCCTCCTCTGGACTTGCTCCAGGTTAAACATGTTCTTATTGAATTGGGGTGCCAATTCCTTTCTGTTTTCAAAACTCATTTTTCAATAAATTGTACAATAATTGTACACTTGAAGATCTGTTTGCCATTATTTTTCCTAGATTTCTACTTTTGGAGCTAGTTACTACTAAAATCAGTAATAATCGAATGCAGAGGCAATCATTTAATATGATAAAAGAGTAGATACATTTATATAGTCTTACAGATACAATCAGCCCTTTCAGGGCAACCATAATGCTGATGCAGCCCAAGATGAAACTGAATTTGACACCCCTCTTTCAATGAGTCTACTGTGCTTGGGTGTAACAACAGGATTTAAGTCATTGTGATCAGAAAGAGCAACCAGGCAAAAATGGGAAAAATCCATCCATTTTACCCTCCCCAGAAGAGAGTATTTCTTAGGGAAATAAAAATTCTATCCCAAATATGAAGCTACCTAGAAGAGTAACTTGGCAACTAGGAAAACTTCAGATGAACCTGAGGGCTGTGATCATCATGACTGTGAAAAATCTGGGTACAGTGGAAGAGTTCCAGTGCTCATCAGATTGTTCTGAAATGCTCCTGGTCTCTCATGTCCATGTGCAATACAGCACAAGAAGATAGTGTACTGTCCTATGTTGTTTAGACAATAGGGCTCTTTCCTATCTTCTGGCACAAAGCAATGGGGAAGTGGCACTAGGCTGCCTGGGCAAACAATCTCTGGAAGAATGATGGTCTTTATTGCTACAAAAAGCCAACAAACTGAGTGTGAAAGTAATCCTTTTCCTAATGGATCATTTGAATTCTCAATTTCTTCCTCACTTTTGCCCCAAGTTACTTCTGCCAGGTCATTGTTCATTCTCTCTCTCTCTCTAAAATCTTTCCTTCAGAAGCACCATGTCACTTTTTGGGCAAAGTTATACCACGAGCTTCTTACTATTAATAACACTTTTATGTGACCAAGAGTAAAGAACACCTGCAGTCTTATTTCCACCTTCTGCTTCTCCCCCTCCACTGCTTCCTTTTCCTCCTCTTCCTTCTCTTTCTCCATATATGTGCAACAAAGGGCTGGCCAGCCCCTCCCAAAACTGCAAACCTCAGGATTCCATAGGATGTTGAAAGTGGAATAATAGTGCTATAACAGTCTAGTGCTGACATGGCCAAAATTTTACATTTCATGCAACTGAGACGATAGTAACTACACCAAATCCAGCAGCAATCCTAGCCGAACTTTTGACAGCCCCAAGGAAATCTGGAATCGTATAATCCTGCTAGGGCTGTAGGTATATGAAGCTATTATTAGGAAGAGACTGAAGCCATTTCCACAGTAGAAGCCATTAGTGCGCTATAACGTTACATATAATGGCGGCATCACCATTCGCGCAATGCCATCAAGTTAGGGATGCTCTTTTCCACACATTTCTCCCTTAAGTGGATGGGTAGTGGAATTGCCACTGGTGTTCCTTCTGCATTACAGCGTCCTTGGCCACTCCCATGAATAGCATCTGGATAGTGACGACATTGTGCAGAAGCACAGCTCCTGGACCGATAACAACCCACTGCTACAGCATTATAGTGACGTTGTGCAGAAATGGACTGACTGGAAGTTGAAGCCCAGAGAGCGAGCGAGCGTTCATTCATTCATTCATTCATTTCTCTCTCTTTCTCTTTCTTCATTCATTTCTCTCTCTTTCTCTTTCTTCCTTGGCTATCCTCTTCTTTGATACAAAATATTGCTATGTTGGGAAAAGCAACGTGCATTGGATTTCTGTCTGTTATATCAAAGCTGGTAAAGGTACAGGAGACAAGCCAGTAAAACAGATCTTGTCTTCATGGTAAAAACCGGGCTACAGGTGAGGTGAAGTTAAAGCTTGGAAAAGTTACCTTTTAGAACTACAATTCCAAGAGTTACCCAGTCAGGATAGACACTGGATGTTTCCATTCACTGCCACAATGATTAAACGCTAGTCATACTGGCTGGAGGATTCTAGGAGATGTAGTCCACAGAGCAACTTTTCCAACATCTGAGTAAGACCTAGTAAGTCCCTTTTGCATCTATCCATAGTTGCCAGCTTTTAGGTCATCCAGTCCTGCTAAATAGGGAAAGGTGGACATTTTGTTTGATTCAGTTTTGGATAAAAAATTTTCAAATAGTAAAACTTTCTTTATGAAAGAATGGAAAGAAAATGAGATATATTATTTTTAAAAACGAACTTGGGAAAAAGTGAAAATGACTGATTTGTCTATTCAGCTGGAAGATTTTAAATGCTTAGTTCTTTAAATATCTAGGTTTCAACTCTTGTACCCTCAACTATATTTGGGATGCAGAATTAGTGTTCTCACTGCCTTTTTAAAACTGCATGGCAGGCAGAAGTACCAGGGACTACTTCATAATGGCTATATGTACTGATTTTTTTGCAGTTCAGAGGGGTGAGAAATGTGTTTGCTTTGTTTTAGATATAAACTGACTGAAATTTAGAAATGTCTTCATAAATGGACTGGTAAGTTCCTGAGACTAAGACTATCTCTTCACCTCACTGTTATAGCGCTATTATTCCACTTTCAACATCCTATGGAATCCTGGGGCTCACAGTTTAGAGAGGGACATTTAGAACTCTCAGCCAGAGAGCTCTTTGGCCTCAGGAAACTACAAACCCCAGAATGCCACAGGAGGTTGAAAGTGGAATAATAGCACGATAACAGTGTAGATAGGAAAGGACCTTAGAAAATGTGAATGTGAGAGAAAGTTTAACTAAGCCTGCCTCTGTCTTTTATCTCAGAAGCATTTGTACTTCATGGACCTCTAGCCAAAATGGTTTGACTTCAAGGGGTCTGTAAATTGGGTGCAAAAATGCTTTTCCTTGTCCTCTACTTTCCTTCCTATTACTTTTATATATATTTTTCCTGGAAAAGTGAATATTACAGGGGGGAAAGTTTAAAACTTTCAGGTGTTCATTGTAATTTTTGGACCAGCCCATGTGAAGAAAATCAATTTCCAATGTAATAAAATAAGTTACATGCAAAAATTTAATATATCCCCTGGGGAGACTGTCTATAGCTTTCCTTAGATTTTCAAAGAGTTTTCAAGCAAAGGAATTGGCAAAACCACCACTGAGTATTCCTTGCCTAAGAAAACCTTATTAAATGCATGGGGTCACCATAAGTTGACAGGCAACTTGAAGGACACACACAGAGAAACACACTGTAAGCCAAAAAAGAGATTAAGAACTACTGCTTTAACTATACCTTGATCTCAGCAGGCAAATATCCTTCTTATTATGCTATGGAAAACTTCTGTATGTTTTTGCAGTTCAAACTTCCCTTAAAAGCACAGCCAAAAGGCAGGCTGTTTTTGGTGGCCAGTTGGCAGTTTCATGTACAGCACAGACATATAGGCTGCAGCCCTCTTTGTGTCTTACGGACGTTCAAGTTCCCCTGCAGAAGAAGTTGGTATTCTTGTCCGGTGTGCAATATCCCCATTCAGTTCAGGTATGTATAAGTGGAGTTGTGTGTATGGGACCACTGTCTATGTGGATCTGCATTTCTATAGATGTGCACATATGCATGTAGGTATGTGTGATGAAGTTCTGGCAGTGTGGCTATCTGGACTGCCAGAGCAGCCTGGAAGCAGCTTGCCAAGCAACCAGAATAGCTTCTTGGGAAAGAAACCCAGCCCAGTAGTGAGTGATAGTGGCTGGTGGCTGAGAAAAAAAGTTATATAGAGGCAAGTACCAGTTATTGATTTCCAGTCCTTTAGTGAGATTTCTAGCAGGAAGCTCTGGAACAGAGTCTTCAAGTCAGCCAGAGAGGGTGATTGTGTGTGAGGTTCAATTCTCAGAAGTGAGAAGCAGAAGCACAATTGAACCTTAGTAGAATCTGATCAGAGAGTATGACCTAGATTGATGATGGAGGCTTTGGTGGGAACATAGCCAAAGGGCTGTTATATGGTCCTTGTGCTTTATATGAGAGTCTAAAGATACAAGTGAACTGTAAAAAGTGCACTGTAAAAAGTGAACTTTAATACTTTATTCTTATTGTTATCTAAATAAAAGTTACAGTTTATTTTTGTACGTGCTGCCGTGGCAGAGTTGTATACAATACTTAAAGTAACACAGAAAACATGAGACCCTAAAATTATTGAGGCATTCTAAATTAAGATTGAAAGCCTTCACCCTTTTACACAAAGATGGTGTTATAAGGGGGAAGCAGAGTTGTGTGCTCAATGCCTTATCAGACTGGGAAACTGTCACACCAGTCTGGGATAAGTAAGGGTACACATGTGCACTTGGCTGCACATTTTTGCCAGGAAGCACAAGCTTTGTAGCACAACAAATATGTAAGTTCACACGCAGACATTTATAGGAGGCAACCCTGATGTAGGATCTTGGCAATTGTAAGCAATCTACTAAATGTCAGGCATGTTTTTTGTCTTATGTTATTAAACATCTTGTTTTTCTGGATTATGTTTTGAATAAGTGAAGAGACTTGCCTTTTGATCAGATTCCCTTCCAAGGATAGAGACAGAAATACACTTAGGCAGAAATAATGGGATACAGAAATAATGGAATACAGAAATATAGGATGGGGACACGTCGCTGGATAGCAGTACGTGTGAAAGTGATCTAGGAGTCTTCATAGACCACAAGCTGAACATGAGTCAGCAGTGTGATGCGGCAGCCAAGAAAGCCAATGCAATTCTCGGCTGCATCAATAGGAGTATGGTGTCTAGATCGAGGAAGGTACTGGTACCACTCTACTCTGGTTAGACCCCATCTAGAATACTGTGTCCAGTTCTGGGCACCCCAATTCAAGAAGGATATTGACAAGCTGGAGCAAGTCCAGAGGAGGGCGACCAAAATGGTGAGAGGCCTGGAAGACATGCCCTATGAGGATAGACTTAGAGAGCTGGGTATGTTTAGTCTGCAGAAGAGGAGGTTAAGAGGGGACATGATAGCCATGTTTAAATATTTGAAGGGATGCCACAAAGAGGAAGGAGGGGACTTGTTTTCTGCTGATCCAGAGACCAGAACAAGGAGCAATGGATTCAAGCTGCAGGAAAGGAGATTCCACCTGAACCTCAGGAAGAACTTCCTGACAGTCAGAGCTGTCCAGCGGTGGAATCTGTTGCCTTGGAGTGTAGTGGGGTCTCCTTCTTTGGAGGTTTTTAAGCAGAGGCTTGATGGCCATCTGTCGGGATTGATTTGAGGGTGTTGCTGCATGGCAGGGTGTTGGACTGGATGGCCTGTGTGGTCTCTTCCAACTCTGAATTTCTATGATTCTATGACAGCATACTGGTTGCTGAACTCAGCTGTGTGTATCTGCCTCACATGCTTATCAAGTAAGTCATTGCAATTTTTCAGGTATGTTTTGTTATTACCATTATAGGAAGAACAGACAAGTTGAAGAGGTTGCAGCAATTTGCTTTTGCCGGGGAAAAGCAAACTCCGTCCCCTTCTTTCCTCTCACCCTGATGAGTTAATTTGACTGCAAATTGCTTTTGTACTTTAAATTCAGTTTGTAGCCACCGAAATAAGATGAGGACAAAGGGGCAAAGTGGGAGGTGGAAAGAGGAACTGGGACAATTTAGAAACAGCTGAAAAAAGTGAGATGACAGAGGATTAATTTGGACAATCCCTGCTGAACTGGAACAGTTGAAGGATCTAATTTTGAATTCCGGTATTTTACATGGCCCTTCCCTGGGGCAAAACACTTTAGGTTTTAAAAAAAAAAAAAATGAGCATCTTGCGATGTGCCTACCTTTTCTTCTGCAGATTTCATTGACTGAGACCAGTTTATACTTCTTTTGATTTCAGAGATTTTCCAGCAGATCAATCTGCCAGAAGAACTGCCCTGCTGGTTAAACTATACCAGGAGAAAAACTGAGATGAGGGAGGGGCTAAATTAGTTCCAAACTTCCTCCAATCTAAAGATACAGGCTTCTTCCTGCTTGCCTGATCAAGCATATTGTTCTCCTTTTGCAGAGCTAGCAATTTTAATTGTTTTAGCATAGAATCATAAAGGCCCTTTCCGCATGTGGGGGGGAAATGCCCGAAAAAGCCCAAAAACGGAGCTTACCAGCGGCCGGGCAAGTCCGTCACCACGCGGAGCAGTGCGAGCTCGCTGCTCCGCAGTCCTCCAGCATCCCAAATGGTGGCTTCCGGTTGGTGGGTGCTCTCTACCAACTGGAGAAGCTCACCAGCCGGAAGCCCGCCCCGGCAGATCTGCAGACATGCACTTGCACGCGCCTGCAAATCTGCTTCGGAGTGCAGGGACGGAGCGGCACGGGGTTGTGTGGTCCATGATTTTTAAAAACTTCTAAAAAGATTTTTCTAAAAAACACGCCGCCCGACCAGTTCCAGTCACTCCTGCGTGGATTGAGGTGTGGAACTACAAAAGTAGTCCACCCCAGTCCACTCTATGGTGCAGAAGACCTCCGTTGGAGGTCGCTCTGCACCATTTTAAAATACTAATGCGGAAATTACCAAAGTTGGGAGGGATCACAAGGGCTGTCCAGTCCAAGCCCCTGCCAGTCTACATATCTCTCACACCAAAAGATATGGGTATGTTTGCTTTCTGCTTTTTGTTGTTCATTAGGATACTTTTCCTCATGATACTTGTTCATTAGAAGTTCTCTCTCTTTGATTCTAGAAAATGTTCCAGTGCTGGTTGTCTGTTAGCTGTGCTTTTGGCTCCTATTTTTGGCAATGTAGGGATGCTTTCTTAACTTTTCCTTCTTCCTGTTCGTATGACTTTTTTGGAGTTGTTATTCCTTTTCAGATCTGTTTCACTCAACAGTCTGTCAAACTGATCCTTACCTGGCAGTCACACCTTCTGTTAGGATTAATATAAACCTCAAACACCTGTGCTTCAGATGCTCTGGAAAGCAGAAGTCTTCCTGCTGAGTTTCTTTGATTTCTCTTTCCCCTCTACAGTCAGTTCTCATAGGATCACCTCCATTAACACTCCTAGTAGTTTGATTAATGTGCTACTTCTGTGGGATGCAATAATCATTTTCATCAGAGCTGGGATCCTAACTCTGTTTTCTTTCCACCACTACACTCAGTACCAATCCATAAGTCAATCACATTAGTTATACTGTGCCTCACCCTCAAGACTGGGCCTTACAGATAAAATACAAATAAAACTGAAAACAGACAAAAAATAAAATCAAGATTCATATAGTGCTATAAAGTGTCCATAAAATTAAAGCCATTTGAAACATTATATGCATAGAATAAAAGTAGTATAGCACACTAGAACAGAAAATAACTGACATGTAAAACAGTACTAGAATAGGAACCTGCTGACGATAGGACAATGAGGCTGGGGCCCTCCTGTCCTCCTGCAGGAGGGAGTTCCAAAGTCTGGGAACAGAGATAGAGATGGTCTTCTCTTGCATTCCCAGCAAAAATGTCATAGAAGAGACAGTAGCAGTACTTGGAGGGGGAGGGCTACAGTGCTAGGAGTGTGGCCACTTTGTGTGGGGTAATGGCTATGGGGCAGGACACCCTGAAAAGTTTCCCACCCAGGGCAAATCATGCTCCCCACCCCCTGGCCCTACGTGACTGAGAAGAGATAAGCACCTTCCTCAATTTCTTATTCTTCAGACAGGCTCATGGAGAAAGGTCCAGTCTTTCACACTCCCTGGACCTCAGCCATCTAGGGCTTTATAGGTAGGGTTGCAAGAGTGAAAACTGGAGACGGCTCCTACACCTGTAATAGAATTTCAGCAAGTGTTGCTTGTCATACAACTGGATTACAAGCATCCCCTCTTCTACACAACCTTTAGAGGTACAGAAGTACTCTCCAGTTTTCACCATGACAACTCAGTAATAAACAGTATGTTGAATTGTGCCTGGAAACTAGGCTGACCTGGTAAAATAAAGGATAGACTGATACTGTTTTCCGCTAGACCCGGGGGTGGGGGGTGGGGCGGGGAGACAGCCTAGGACTGATTGTTGTTTAGCTTCTGCTTTGTCAATTTGTTTACTCTGCTTGAGAAGTCCATTACTGTCTCTCACATTTCCCATCAATTGTTATATTGTTATGCATTTTTTCTAATATGCTCAATTATTTGCACACTTTATCTAGGGTATACGTGTCCCCCATTGACTTAGGCATGCTTGCACATATTGTTCAATCATATGCATCTCTACACATTTGCCTTTTATAAAGAAGTCTCTTTCTGAGAGACTCTAGACATCTAACAAAAATACTTTTGATGAGCTGGTCTGATGCATCAAAATTATTTTTCTTTTCTTTACTTCTCTCAAACCATAGGAGGGGAAAGGTATGAGTTTCTCCTGAATGAAGACAAGTTTGATGGGCATACTCTACATGGCAGATAGCAAAGATGGTGAATGAACAGTCATTTATTGTCACCTTTACCTAAAATTTACAGCCCTTCCTCCACATTTATGGGTTTGAACTTAGCGAATTTGATTAATCACAAATGTGTGTGCCTTCCCCCCTCATTCTCCTCTTCCCATTCCTTTGCATTTTGTTGGGTATTGAGAAGGAAGGCAAGCATACCCAAGAAAAAAAGCAAGCATATGGGGGGAGGTCCATGCCCCCCTCCAATTCTCATGCATTTGGCTCTGGTGGGAGAACTTACATCAAGGCAAAATGCAAAGGAATGGGTGGCAGTGGGATGGAGAATGCTTGTGCAAGCATTCCTTTCCCCTTCAGAGCTTCACCTTCCATTCCCATGCATTTGGCCCTGGCATGAAGAATGCACACAGAGGCAAAATTAAAAAGAATTGTGGGGGAGCCTCACATGAGCCTTCCCTTCACATCTGAAGCTCTCCCTCTTATTCCCATGAATTTTCCCCTGGTGTGGAAAATGTGTGCCAAAGCAAAACACAAGAAATTGGGGAGAGGGGGTAGCCCTGGAAGAGAATGGGAGGGGGAGCATGGGGAAATTATTTACCGCTTTGCCTCTTTCACAAAAGTTTTGCACCTTGAACCATTAGTGTAGATTTGCTGATCGGAAGTGTTAAAATCAATGGAACATACTGATGTATTTATTAGTCATGACTCTAAACAGGGTTATATCTAATCCAGTCCATAGGTTGTGCACAAGTTCTCCAAATCAGGACTGAAAATTTGACATCAAGTTTAATTTTGAGCTCGCAAGAATGTTTTGTCAATTTATTTTGTTCTCTCTAATTCAGATAACAATATTTATTACCAAAGCAGTCTCATGTTTGAAGCTGTGAATTACCAATTAAAGCTGATCCCTTGAAGTAATCTTCACTTTCCCCCCTCGTTGTGACTGATTCACATTTCAAATATAGCATTAAGAAGGAAATGAATGCTGTGGTTTATTTTTTTTCCCCTCTCTTTGAAAAAATCTTATTATTTATTCTGCAACTGCACTCTAAATCACACAGATGAAGGAACAATTAGACAGTCTGCCTTTCAATTACAATCTAAATTTCATGTAAGCAAACATATTAAATCTAAGGAAGCTAATCCTGCTTGGGTTGAAATGAGCAAATAACAGCAGGAAATAGAAGAAACTGATTTAAAAAAAAATTCTGAAGATATAGCAGTTACAGACCAAGAAAAGTTTAGAGATAATTAGTATACAGTACTTTTTTTATGCATTTCTTTACAAATATTTAAAAGGCGTTTACATCTGAATATTTACATTAAAAATATTTATATTTGCTAACATGCAAAGTTTTGTGTACATCTAAAAGTTTCAGTGTGTAGGGAAACAATAAAGCATACAGTATATAACCATACCTAAAATTAACATACAATGGCCAAGACTTTTTGTTGGAGCTTCATAGCATCGATCTTTGTAGGAAGAATTGTGCATCAAGTGTGCTGTGCAAACTTTGGTCTGAATTGCAGTATTGCACAAATGAATCAATACTAAATAAGCAATGGGATACACAATCAAATATGCATGTGCATCTGTGCATGAAGAACATCTATATGTAATGGCCCCCACATGTGCAGCTCAGTGTCCACAACCTGAACTGAAAGTTACCATTCCAGATCAGATCAGAAAGTCCAACTGCTTCCATAGGGGAATCTGTGCTTGCATACAGCACCAAAAGGATTCCAGTCAGCATCTGCAAAATATCTATGTAAGAATATGTAACGATGCTGGGAAAAAAGTGTGATAGGAAGTGAAAGATCCACAAAGAGCACCCTTGATAATCTTACAATGGCAAGGCATGCACCAGAAAACCACCAAAAAAGAAACTGAAAGCAAAGTTGAACTTGTTTAGAGGATAGGCTAAGGATTTTGGTCTTTGCCATACCTTTCTGCACTACACTGTTACAGTGCTATTATTCCACTTTCAATATCCTGTGGAATTCTGGGGTTTGTAGTTTACTGAAGCTAAAGAGTTCTCTGGCTAAGAATTCTAAATGCCCCTCACTAAACTGCAAACCCCAGGGTCCCAAAGGATGTTGAAAGTGGAATAATAGCATTATAAATGTAGTGAGGGAAGGCCCTTTGCCTGTTTGTTTTTGCTTGCTTTCTACTTCTGCCTATTTTCATGTACATAATGTGGAGGAATGCAGCTACTGGGGTGGGAGGAATGAAGGCATTCTCACCTCTAATAAAAATGTGATATTGAAGGCACAATTTAAAAAATTCCAATAAGTAGGAAAAATGGGAGGTGTCTGAAGAATCCAGGATGGGTATGTACAGCACTTTCAATGAAACTGAGATTGAAAAGGGACATTGTCAGGGACTCAGCCCTGCCATGAAACTATTTTACCTTTTGCTTAGCCATGAAAATTGTTTTGCCATTTGATTAATTAAGCTTTAAATGTAGAATGTAGCCCTGCACTTTGAACTCAGGCCATTTCCGCACAGGCGAGGGAATCGCTACTTACTGGACCTTCTTGCTCCCCGGTCCGGTCCAGGCTGCTCCGGAGCAGTGCGTGCTTGTTGCTCTGCACTGCTTCGGCATTGAGAATGCTGGCTTCCTGTTGGTCGAGGGTCTTGACCAACTGCTGAAGCTCCCCAGCCTAAAGCCCATCCCCAGCAGATCACAGGCTCGCATTGGTGCAAGCCTGCGAATCTGCTTACGGGAGCAGGCTCGCAGTGGCACGCTCCGTGCTTTTGAAAGACCTGTTTTTAGCGGTCTTTCAAAAGCACGCTGGACAACCACTTGGGGTCATTCTGGAGTGGGCTGAGGTGTAGATCTACGTTAAGTAGGTCCAACCCAGTCCATTCCCAGCTGTAGATGTCCTCCGTGGAGGACGCACTGCACCATTTAAACCCCGTGTGGAAATGGCCTCAGTTTACAGCAACTGAAGTAAAATTGAAGGCCATTTCTGCATGAGATTGTTATAGTGCTATTATTCCACGTTCAACATCCCTTGAGGACCCTCCCCAAACAGCAAACCCCAGGATTCCATAGGATGTTGAAAGTGGAATCATAGCGCTATAACAGGCTAGTGTGGAAATGGCCAGGGAAAGACAGAGAAGGATAGAGTAACTGGGACAGCTTAAAAGCAGATGAAAAAATGGTTTGAGGGAGGATTAAATTGGTACTGTCCTTGCCAAATCAGGACAGTTGAAGGGTATGATTTTGAATGCTGTTGTTTTACTTGGCCTTTCCATAGACTGTGTTTTTCCTTTTTAAAACAATTGTACATCTTTTTTTGGTGTTTGACAGCATTATTAAAAAGAAAGAAAAGAAAACATTCTAGGGATTTTAATGCACAGCCGGTGTCAGTTTATTGAAAGGTTTTTTATATTCATATTTTGGAGTCTGTAATTACCTCTCACGAGCAAGCAGAGAACTCACGTGCTCACTTGCTGCTTTTCTTTCGTTTTAAGCTCAGTGCAACTGCAAGCATCTCTCTCTCTTTTGGCAACACTTTTATTAATAGATTTGTTTTATTTTTTTTTACAAAGCAATGCTGTTTGCATGATGCAAAATTAATTAGAAAAGTCTGTTTTAATTTATAAATATGCAATTACAGTTAAACAAATAAGAAGTTGGGACTTTTACATTATTCCCAGCCGTATTTTGAGCTGCTTGCTTGGGGCGTATCACTGAGAAGCTTTACCAGGCTGACACAACTATAAAAAGAGACAATTTGTGCATCTCTGATGGGAATTGCAAATCTATTAAAACATATTTCAGGAGTTTGTTCAAATTAAGGACCCTGAGAGCCAGCAAATAGATTAGTAAGATAGCTTGCTTAGCCTTTTTTTTAAAAAAAGTAATAAATGAAAAGAAGCTCTCTCTATATAATTTTTTTAAAAAAGAAATGAGGACTAGACAATTTCCTTCTAACGAGGCATACATTGTCTACTTAATCTTAAAGGTTGGAAAGCTGAAATGCTTCCCTGTGTTCAGTGGTTACTCCTTTTTGACCTGAATGTTTTGCAATGTATTGTTTTTGTAGTGGAAAAAAAAAGCAACTTTGATATTTGTAGACAGATGCAGGGCTATTGTTAGTCCTGCCTAGACTAGAGCCCTTGAATCACTTGGATTTATTAGAGGCCATTTCTGCACTACACAATTATAGTGTTATTATTCCACTTTCAACATCTTATGGAATCCTTGGGTTTGCAGTTTAGAGAGGGGCCTTTAGAAGTCCTGGTAAACTATAAACCCTGGAATTCTACGGGATGTTGAAAGTGGTATGATAGCACTATAACAGTGTGGTGCGGAAAGGCCCTAAGTTCAGTCCCCTTGTTGCAACAACTCCACTGGCTGCCAGTGTGTTTCTGGGTACAATTCAAAGTGCTGGTGATAACCTATAAAGCCCTATACAGCCTGTGTCCAGGCATTTCAAGTACTGTATTGCTCTTTATGATCCAACTAGAGCTCTGAGAGGTTCTGGAGAGGGCCTTCTCTCTTTCCACCACCTTCTCAGGCTTCTTTGGTGGGAATAATGAAGAGGAACTGTTATCACAGTTATGATATGTCTGGTGAGAGCACTAGATATCCTTTTGATATCAAATAATTTGGCCTTTACTTGACCTTTCTCTGCCACCCTGCTCCACGTGTTTGCAGAGGTCCACTGGACAAGCACGTATTAGGCGCGGCCGTAAATGGTTGTACATTCCAAACCTCATTCAGGCAGGCAACTTAAGCCTCTCCGATGCTTCAGGGAAAAATCTTCTTGCAAACTGGCCTTGCTCAGCGCGAATCTTTACAAAGATGCACGGCCACAAGCCGAGCCATTCCTTTATGCTGAGCTATTTACATACTGGCCATACTATTGTCATCCAGCGCTAAGCTCATCATGTAAAACTTGACCTTTTCCAACTCCTTTGTCCAGCTCCAAATTTCCTTTGTTCTCACCGAGCATGGCATAGCCTGTAGGTAAAATCCACCCTATAAAAAGTCCCCATTTTCAGGACTACCTCGGAACACTTTGGACTTCCATCCCGCCTTGCTGTCGGTTTGTCCAGTGAGCTCCTCTCAGTGAACCGCGCTGAGCTTTCTTCCCTGCAACCTCCTCTTCTCTCCAGGACTGCGAGACCAGGTGTCATATTACCCATTCCCTAAAGCTCTCCATTTCTATTGCTCAATTAGCTAGTGTATGTCTTGTCTTTCGTGTTTCTTGTCTTCAACAAAATATTATTTGTTACTTTAAAACCTTGTCTAGCCTCTCTCTGACATGATGCTGTATACATAGGGTTAAAGATCCTAGCTAAGTTACCCTGCCTCTCGTTAGCTTAAGAGAGTGCTCAAGCTTAATTTCCCCATCTTGTGCTTTTATTTGGTTATTTGGGCGCCCCTCCCAGGACCCCCAACATACAGGGTAACAGGACTTCTCAGTGGCTGCTTCTAGTTTTTGGAATTCCCTCTCTAGCCAGGCTGGGATGGCCAAGTCCTTGCTCTTCTTTTACTGACAAGTTGAAACATTTTTACACCATCAGGCTTTTGGAAACTGATTTGGGTAGGTTTTCAGTGCTGTGTGGTACTGTTTTCAGGGTTTGTATATCGTCTGTTAAAGAATTCTAATGTTTTTAGCTTTATAAATTAGTTAATTGCTTTTAGAAAAAGTTTTGTATTTCCACTTTTATCAAAGCCCATTTCCACACTACATTCTTATAGCACGATTGTTCCATTTTCAACATCCTATGGAATCCTGGGGCTTGCAGTTTTGGGAGGGGCCCGCCAGCCCCTCTCAAAACTGCAAACCCCAGGATTCCATAGACGTTGAAATTGGAATAATCGTGCTATAAGAATGTAGTGCAGAAAAGGCCAAAATTTTCATATAGTTTTCAATCTGTATTGTTGTTAAACATGTTGTTAGTCACCTTGAGTCTCATTGGGAGAAAGCTGAGATATAAATGACAATAACAACAACAATATCTACAGCTGACAGTTTGCTGACTTTCCATGACCTCTCCCCAAAGCGCTGCATGAGGCAGGCAATTTACTGTACCTTCTATGAGCCAGCCCTGCTTTTCAGATAACAGAATCAATATGGTCCACCAGTAGTAAGATTTGGAGAGCCAGGGATTATGTGCTGTAGAACATCCTGGAATTCAACAATGTGACTGTACAATTTATTGGTCATGATATATTGTGATAAATGGTAGCTCACAGCTACTCCTTGGTATTCTATAAATATATTAATGCAGAGAAATTAGTTTGCCTGTTTATGCCAGGGCCAAAAGCCTAGCAGATTTATGTAGACCTATAGCAAATGATGATAATCTCACATTTCAGAACTCTGTGCTATACAGAGATGGGTCTCAAGAGGGCAATTATATCAAAAGAAACCTGAAGTAATTTGCAAAATATAGCAATAAGCCTGCAGATATGTGAAACCTGGTTCTGTATTTCTTATTTGGTGTCCACAAAGACATTAAAATGTTAATATAACATGTTTTCTCACTGACCAAACCTATTAGAAGAGATTGGCAAAAATGCATTGATGAATTCTTAACTGTTTATTTGTAAGCTCAGGTAGAGGTGAGATTTAGAACCAGGCTACATGGATCTTCACCTAAACATTCTAGAACTGTTCTGCATCTCAAATTCTAGAGTTGTTCTGTATCATGGTCTTATAAAGGTTTCCCATGAGGGCTTAACACAGTGAGTGTATTTGGACACACTTAGGGAAATCACACTTGACTCTAATTGAGTCAGAATTATGAGCTGGGTAATTTTTTATGTATTTTTCCTGTTTAAACAAAACTGGATACTTATAAACTTAGGCATTGTTAGTAGGAATTACTTGATAAGAAGACAATTCAGGCCCTTTTTGCACTTTACCTTGTCTCGGAGACATCCAGGGTGGGTCCCGGCATCAGCCCTGCTGGGAGGGGAGTACAACAGGAGCGCTCCCCTCCACACTGGCTGCCTCCGGGATCTAGGAAGTGCAATGGCCATGCCTTTTCTTGCCACAGCATGGCCAGGAACTGTTCCAGACTGTGCTGGGGCAGGAAGCACAGTCATTGTGCTTCCAGGGCCTCCGCAGGGAAGGTCAGTGCAGGAGCACCATGGGATGGTGGCACAATCACTGGTCACTGGTGGGAAAAACCCATCAATGACTTGCGGTGTGATTGCATCCCCAGGCACAGGAAAATGATGAGACCATGATGATATCATGCATAAGCGTTGTTGCAGTCCTGTCCTTCCACCCTCCCTATGGCAGGTTGGGAGGGTGAAGCAGAAAGGGCCTCAATTGCCCAAATCTTATTGTTACTTCTGACTATGGTAAACCCATTGAATCAATGGTAATTACTCACAAGTTATTTTACCATCCAGCAATTAATGTATAGGGTCTACTCTAATTAGGATTAACCAACAGGATTCCAGCAGATGCCGCATTATGGCAACTTTTTTATAGGCCTTGGAAGACTATCTTGTCTCTGTTTTTGCTCTAATGATCATCAACAGGAAAGAGACGTATGCGAAAAGCTGGTGATTAGCAAGGCTGCCAGTGTGGAAATGTTGTGGATTCTCTCTCTTTCTCTTTTTCTCTCTTAATTGGTCAAATCAATGGTGCCAAATTAGAGCCCATGATTCAAATAAATGAGGGGACAGGTAGGTTGTTCTGAATGAATGACCTTCAGTAGAACGGGGATGTATTTTCAAAGGTGCTGATTACTTAGAGAACACAGTGGACGCTGTGACAAAGCTGTGGGCGTTTCTTTCTCTGCTCGTAATTGGCTGAAACCAGTCATGGGTCTGACGTTGAAAGCATTTAACAAGACTTGGCAGCAAGGAAAATTTAAAATATCCACAACAAGGTATTCGTTAGTAGCCAACTGGAAGCAACAGGGATGTAGAGAACTAAATCAGAATGCCAAATCTCAGACTTCCAAGATACAGAGTGCCTGATTTGTTTTTGTTTTTTTGTTGTTTTTAAGGCTGTCTTTCATGAAAAGCTGAGGACTGAGTGAATTTCTTTCCTTTTACGGAACAGAAAACAACAGCTCATAAAATTAGTTGGGCCAGACTAAAGCAACATTTTTGAAGGGAATTTGGGATTTCTTTCTATGAAGGCTATCACAAAGAGCCCAAATCATTGTTAATAAGACAGGAGGAATATCTCAGGGGAGGACAGGGCAGGTACTTCACAACTCTCATTTGTCATTTTTTTAAAAAATCAGAATTTACAGAAAACATAAAAACCACTTCTCAAGTGAAGGTCTGGTCGAATATATAGGGAAGTCAGGAAGAATATGCTAAGGCTAACAAATTTATCAGATGTGGCCAAACTCCAGACAGAATTAGACCCCTGTGGATATGAGGAACAATGTAATAGGTGTACACCATTTTCTTGAGCTCTGTAGGGCAGTTTTTTAAAACTCTATTGTACACAGAGGTATAACAGATTACAGAGATTTACATTCTAAAACTATTAGCCAAAAAACAACATAAACATGTCTTCCAGGCTCAATGCACCAACAAGATGTCAGTGCATGAGCTTCTTGAAAATTGTCCCACAAAATCACTTTAATCCCAGGTTTCCCCCCCCCCCAAAACTCTGAATACCATTGTCTCTTAGGATTTTCTCATGTATGCTTCAGTACATGCATCAAGTAATTCCATCAGGAAGCATTGCAACCTTTAAATAAAATACAAAGATGGCACTTGATGCTATTTCAAAGAATTATTCCTTCAATTCTCAGAGCTACCACATCAATGAAATACCAGCTGAAATTCTGTTGATTTCACACACACACCTAAGTTCCCTTATGCACATGATTATACTTTTTGTATTTTACATTGTTGAAATATTCTGCTCAGACTCACATAAGTAGAGTTCTGCAAAAGTTACCTATTTCCTATGCACTGAGCATTCTTGGATTTCGAGCATTCACTGTTCCACTTTTTTCACTGAGATGGCGGAAACAGACTCCACATACTTTGCATTATATCATGAGACCATAAACAGGTGCTCTGAGAGATCTGAAAGTTGGCATTCAGCAGAAGGTGTTATAGTGCTACCATCAGGAACTTCTGAGTGTACATTTCATATAACCATAGAGTTGGAAGAGACCACAATGACCATTATGTCCAACCCCCTGCTATTCAGGAACATACACTCAAAGCACCCCTAGCAAATGGACATCCATTTGTTTAGAAACCTCCAAAGAAGGTGATTCCACCACACTCTGAGACATCATATTCCAATGTCAAATAGCTCTTACTATCAGGAAGTTCTTCCTGATGTTTAAGTGAAATCCATAGCCATGTTTAAATATTTGAAGGGATGCCATGTAGAGGAGGGAGTGGGCTTCTTTTCCACTGCTCCAGAGACAAGGACAAGAAGCAATGGATTCAAGCTATGGGAAAGGAGACTCCACTTGAACCTCAGGAAGAACTTTGTACAATGGAAATACAATGTAGAAACTTGTCAAATATTTCTTAAATTCAAGTGATAGGGGATTAAATTTTATTCTTGGGAAATGCAAGTCACCCCTTCCCCCAATTACCTTGCATTTTCTTTAAGATTCCCCACATACTGGGCTAAAACTAAGATAAACAAGGATTCCAGTGGTCCTGTCTTTCCAATAGATTCAAGATAGTGGCACTTAGGGATAGCTGCACCTTAAAAAAAATGCTATTGTATGACATACCACAAGGTGCCATTCTAATATATCCAATGCTATTCAACATCTACATGAAATTGCTAGGAGAGATCATCCAGAGGCATAGAGTGGAGTGCTATAAATATGCTGATGACGCCCAAATATATTTCCTCTCTGATTCTTCCCTGAGACGTTCTCACCCTTTCAATACCTCTTCAAAGCCTTTTCCACATAAGAAGTAATTTTCCAAAGACTGGAAAGTAGAAGGAGGAAAGGGGAGGAGGAAGTGGAAGGAGAAAAGAAGAGGTAGTTGACACATGAAGATGGAAGGACCTCATGGAGGAGCCAATCTAGGGTCATTTCTGCACTGCAGTGTTATAGTGCTATTATTCTACTTTCAACCTTCTTTGAAATCCTGGGTTTTGTAGTTTAGGGAGGGGCATTTAAAATTCTCAGCCAGAGAGTTCTTTGGCCTCAGTAAACTACAAACCCTAGGATTCCACAGGATGTTGGAAGTGGAATAATTTGGATGTTGGAAGTGGAATAACTTATAATACTTAGTATGGAAATGGCCTTCTAGAAAGGGAATGTCAAAGCCTTGAAAGAGCCACCAAGCAGACACTCCCCCTTGTTCCCACTAGACATGCTCATGAAAGTGATGGAGCAGAAATAGCTTTAACATGAACGTTTTAAATTCCAGGATATTTTTTCAAAGATTCTATGGACCCAAACTTTACAGAGCTTTGTAGGTGATAACCAGCACTCTGAATTGTGCCCAGAAATGGACCAGTAGCCATCGGAGCTGTGGCAACTCCTTCTATCCAACCTGAGTCAATTCTATGGCTGCAGATCTTTGCAGTAATTTAAATATGGAACATTCTTCAAAGGTACCCCCATATAGAGCGTGTTACAGTCATCTAAGTAGGATACAAGCAAGGCGTCTATCACCATGACCAGATCAGACATCTCTGGAAATGTGTGATGAGCACAGTAATTCATCTAGTTTGTTCACGAGGTCTTGATACCTATTCCTCAGCATCAGTTCTTCCTAACAGACTTTGGGAACTATTTAGACTTCCCCTTCAAGTCAGACTGCTTAAAAAGTGAGGTGGGAGCGAATCTCATCAAGGTAGAAGAGGCTCTGAATTGTTTCATGTCCGCCTGTTGCCATGGTTACCACAGCTCAGTATCCTTTCATCCCACATGTCTGGCTTGGTCTTTGTACAAAATGACTTTGAGGAGACAGCTTTCGGGAGGAAGAAAAAGACTTATTAAAACATATAAAACTTAAAAATCTGAATGTAATCTGACAAAGGGCCCGGTAGAGCTTATGAATGCTATCAAGTAAGTGAACTCAACAAGGCAAAAGCACATTGAAGACATCAGACTAAGCAGCGGCAACACATGACACGTGCAGCATCTACAGTGAGTTCGTCTTCCTGCCAATTCTTTAATAATGTTTAAACCTGACTATTCCCCCCCTGCCCCGAGTACATCTGGGACTGATTATAAAAAGTTTCTGCTGATGCTCTTTTTGTTTATTTTCAGCCAAGAACAATTTCATCTTATTATTACTTCTTCAAGGATGTGGCTGTGGATACAAAAGGGAAAGCAAATATGGCTTCACCTGGGCTAGATGTTAATATAGATTTGCTTGGGCCACCTTACAAGCATCTGAGTTTCAGAGACCTTTTTCTAGAAAAACAAGCTGACACAATGACAACCAACACAGTTACTCTAAATAATAATACATGGAGGCTACATCCTTACTTGACTTTGACTCCACACTGCCCACCTCCTGAATAAATTTGGGAGCAGGGGAGCTGGGTGAAGATTGAGGAAACTATGGTTCTTCATAAATAGCTTGGCTCCCCATTCTTGATGTTGTGGAAAGTAGCCAAACAATGTAGATCATCCTACACATACCTTGTTCTCAATGATGCAGAAGTGTCCAGGATATCCAAACATTGACCATTTCTGCATTACACTATTATAGTGCTATTATTGCACTTTCAACATCCTATGGAATCCTGGTGTTTGCAGTTTAGGGAGGGTCCTTTCGAATCTAGAGGTCTTTGACCTCAGTAAACTACAAACCCCAGAATTCCACAGGATGTTGAAAGTGGAACAATACACTATAACAGTGTAGTGTGGAAATGGCCTTAGCTTGAGATGATGCTCATCATTCAGCTGTCCTCACTCTCCCATCTTGTGAGGGACAGGAAACAGGTGAATCTGGGCTTTAGGGGAAGGATGTCATGTCCAGGGCAGAGCAGACAATTAATCAGAGCAGGACTTACTCACAAGGCTAGAGCGGGAAATGTCCAAACAAAATTCAGGTTCTGGAGCAAATAAATCCAAAGGGCAAATCCAAGTCATAGTCAAAGAGGCAGAGGTTCAAGGTGATCCAGGTATAAGAGAACACAGTGCAGGGCTTCACAAGCAGACTGATCAGTTGCTGAGCTGACCCTCAAAGGAAAGGTCCAGATGAAAGCCTTTTATATACTGATGCTGTCGCCAGAGGTGTTCCTTCATTAGGGCTCATTTTGTTACTTAAATATGCTGAGTGGCACAGCCTCTCTTTCTGATGTCATCTCTCTTGCACTGTAAGCATCTGTGTTGTCTCATCCTCTGATATTTGTTCCCCTTGCTCAGACCCCTGCTGTTTGTTATCTTCTCCTGAGCAAGCTTCTGGGGAAACTCCTGCCTCTGGGGAAACTTCTGCCTAGGATTCAGAATCCTCCTCCTCACTGCCTGTGTCTCCAAGGCAGGATATGACACAGGAGTAGTCCTCAAGTCTATCAAAAGACCTGAGAGGGATTCTTCATGGTGGTTTTCAAATGCTTGAGAAGCCCCTTTCTCATCCCCCTTCCCTCGGCCAGAGACTTTGACTATTCTTTTCCATCCCTTATTTGAGGAGACTTTGGATCACTGAGAAGTATTCAACCTTATCATTTCTTCTCTCTCTAAAACATCATTAACTCTTTAAATGGTGAGTGTTGTTGCATTTTCCAATAGTTATTCCTGCCTTATGAAATGCAGAATCGTTTGACAAGTAGATGGGTGTCTTCATCTTGTCATTGATTTCTTAGGGATTTCTGAACACGAGAAGTTAATTTCTGGTAGCCTGACTTCATTTCCATTTTCTTCTTCATCCCTATGGTTGCCAGTTAGATCAAGGGTTTGGTTTAGTTTGTAATCTCTCTCTCTCTCTCTGTCTCTCTCTCTGTCTCTCTCTTGCACACGCACGCACACACACACACACAAGCTTACAATATTATTTCTCAGTTCCATCCATCACTTTATTTATACCCTGCGTTTCCCCCAGAATGGGACTCAAGGTGACTTACTGAAAAGCAGAAAATACCATAAAAACACATATAGTTAAATGCAGACAAAATTAAGATGAAAGCATTATGAAATAACAATGGAATTAAAATCATTTAAATTATTCTTGTAGAGTGTTTTCAGGAAGCAGCCATGTGTTGCTCGGTTTCAGAGGCAAGACATGTGTGCTCTGAGTGTTTCTCTACATTAAGATTAAAAACAAAAAAATTCTGTGTGTGGGGAGAGAGAGAGAAAGGAGATAACGGGCATTTCCACACTACACTGCTGTAGTGCTATTATTCCGCTTTCAACATGCTAGGGAATTCTGGGGTTGCAGTTTAGGGAGGGGCTTTTAGAATTCTCAGCCAGAGAGATCTTTGGCCTCAATAAACTACAAACCCCAGAACTCCACAGGATGTTGAAAGTGGAATAATAGCACTATAGCAGTGTAGTGCAGAAATGGCCAATGATAGAGCCCCAGATCTAAGCACACCTGAAGCCTCACCACAGGCAGAATGAAAAAGTTATGTCACACCGATTTAGGAAGGCCCCTTTTTGGTTAGTTCAGTCAAGAGATTTGTTTCTTCCTTCGGCTACTGCAAGAAAGATGATTTGTGAAGTGGAGCCATGCAGGATTTGCTAAATGTGTTTCTAATTGTCTGAGTTTAATAACTGATAATATAGACTTGCTTGCAAATCTTTCTGTTACATAAAGGATAATTGTGTCTGAGTAGAATGCAGTGTGAAATTAAATGTGTTAAGTGCTTCAGGGGCTGCTCTGTACGTGACATGAAATGAAATTTTATTATTTTTTTTCCTGATAAATGTATTACTCTGTATGTTTAAAAAAAAATCTATAGCATGCTCTTCATTAGTCCTCCAAAGGGCCTAAAGGTGAAGAAAGTATCTATGGGGAATCAATAATTAAATGAAAGGCTAAATGAACTATTTATTTATTATTAACATTATTCATATGTTGCCCAGTAACCAAATTGTCTGGATGGCTTGCAATAACAATAACAACATTAAAACACAATTATAAACCATAAGAACAAGAATATAAAATGCAGCACAAACAGTTCTTGAAAGAGGAAAGAAAAATAACTACATTAAAGTCCTAGGCATCACCAAGAAAATGTTATTTCTTTAAAAAAAGGGGGAAACTTGTAAGATTTGGGTGTTCTTTAAGTCCCCTGGTGCTTAAAAGAACACTAAAATTCACCATATGAATTTATCTGGGAGCAAGATTCCATAGAAAGGGTACCAACACCAAAAAGGCCTTCTTGGTAGTAACCATGTACCAGCCTCCATTTGGTGGAATATTTACAAAAGTTTAGCCACAGATGATCTCTATGTGCCAGTAAGATATGTGAGGGTACATAGGGACTGAAAGAATATTAAAAAAAAATTGAAAAATGATTTCCTAAATAACATTTTTTAAAGTATTTAGAAACTCTTGGACTGAAGTTCTTGGACTCAAAACTCTTTGCAGATCGGGGCTTATTTTGTGCAAAATTTGCATATTGTTTTGAACAGAAAACAAGATTTTCTATGCAGGAAACTGGATTTTTATTGGAAATATTGGCTTCTGGCATGGAAAAAACTGTCTCATGTGCAGAAAATGCTGCAAATGGAGAAATTCCAGGCAACCTTCACATGTGTTTGAATGACACTGAAAATAGCACTATTTTATGCAGAGAACAGTTTTTTCTGCATAGAAAATAATATTTCTGCACAGATATAGAAAATTCTGTGAATTTCATACAGAATATGTCTGGAATTATGAGCAGGCTTCAAAAACTATAGTTTTCTAAGTCCTCCTAACTGCAGGAAGAAAAATACTATAATTACTTGATGCTTTGTGTGAGAAGAAAGTTGGTGATGAACTACATCCTTAGCCCAAAACAGTGAAACCATTGCATTGAATTGGATCTAGAAATGGTCCAGAAGTTAGATGAGAAAACCAGATGACAAAATACTGACTTAGCAAGTCCAAAGTGTTCACTCCCATTTAACAGACTCAAAGTCCTAATTTGGACAAACTGGAGTTTCATGACCATTTTCAAAGGCAGCCTCATGTGGCAGCAGTCCAAATGGAAAGTGAGCATTTTGAATTTCTTGTGGGATGAAAAAAAAAAAAAATTCACAAATTCTTCATCCTTGACAAAAAAATTTACCCTAACATATCAAGGCTTCCTGTTGAAAAAAAGGCAAGCTCCACGAAGTTGTTCACATTTTTGGATGCTGTATTTGTTGTAGTTGTTATTGTGTGCCTCCAAGTTGTTTCCAACTTATAGCAACCTTAAGACAAACTATCAGGGGGGTTTCTGGGGCTGACCATGTATGAGGTACCCAAGGTTACCCAGTGGACTTCCATGGTCAAGCAGAGAATTGAACTCTGGTCTCCAGGCTCATAGTCCTATGCTCAGGCCATTTACACCACACTGGCTCTCATATTGCTGGACTTAGTTTCAAGAAAGAAAAAGAAATAGCTTGCATAAAGAATATTGGTTTTTGTGCAACAGTTTGAGAGAGAGAAAGAGAAAGATAGAGGGAAAAAATGAGAGAAGGAGAGGAACAAAGTATATCGTACAGAAGACATTGGGCTTTTCCATACTGCACTATTATAGTGCTATTATTCCACTTTCAACGTTCTATGGAATCCTGGGGTTTGCAGTTTAGGGAGGGGACTTTAGAATTCTCAGTCAGAGAGCTCTTTGGCTTCAGTAAACTACAAACCCCAGAATCCCACAGAATGTTGAAAATAGAATAATAGCACTATAACTGTGTAGGGTGGAAAGACAGTTTGCTTTAAGCATCAAAAATATTTCTTAAGAGAACCTAATATGTTCATGCAAAAACATCTCAAAATGCACCAAAGGAAGGAAGGAAGGAAGGAAGGAAGGAAGGAAGGAAGGAAGGAAGGAAGGAAGGAAGGAATATGTAAATCCTGTCACAATTGAGCCCAGTAAGACTCTTCACAGTTGTGTGTGAGAAGAGAATAAATGGAGACATAATGCCTACTTGCAGTTACCTGATTTGGGATGTAGGAATTTGTTCTGCTCACATTATTTGGTTATAGTAAGAACAGAACAGAACAACATTACCTGCAGAGATTCTTTTTCAGCTTTGGAAGATAAGTGAGATTATAGGAGCACACAAACACAATCAGGCATAAGGTCTCTAAACACACGTCCAGAAGTTATGCAACTTCCAAGTGCAATGTGTTATAGGAAATCCCACATTATCCAACTGTTTCTACACTGTGTTTGCGTTTTGTGTTTTGAATTCAGTATGTGTCATATGCATCACACCTAGCTCACAAGTTCACCTTTCTCAAAGTTAAAGTGTATTGTTCATCATTTGAGGCAACTTTGAAATTCAAGGTAACATTGTTTATACTAAGATAAAGTGCTTGGTGAATGGCCAATGTTGAGAAACCAAGAAGAAAGCAGGGGGATTAATAAAAGTAAGTTGGAAAAGGATCGTATAAAAGGAGTCTAGAAGGAAAAAAAGCAAAAAGTTAGGTTTGATAGAGAAAGAACCACACAGTTATAGCAGTGATGCAGGAAATTACTCATAAGCTGAACGAAATGTCTTATGTATGGAAAAAGATACATAGCAAAGAGACCATAAGTGAGGCAACAACAGTAAGGACATGACCTACCGGAAAATAGAGATTTCTTCTAGTTGTTATGTGCTATCAAATTGGCTTCAACTTATGGCAACCTCATGAACCGATGAATCTAGAAATTCTCCTCTTTGTCCAAAATTCCTGAAGATGGCACCTCCCTACTAAGCATGGATAAATCAGAGAGGCTGTAATGTTCCAAGGTGAGATAAATGACCACTGATTGCTCCAGCTTTCTGATCAGGATTTCAGATTTGAAACATGCACACAAGTAGCCAAGCATTTCAACTTGGAATATAAACTTAAGACCTTAACACCACATATGCTCAACCAAGAGGATAATACCATCTTCCACGGAAGAATTTTGAAAACAGAATGTTAAAACTGCTACCTTGAATGCTGCTCACTTACATCTTTAGCAACTGAAGGAACTGGAAACTGAAACATTTTGCTCATTATAATTTATGTTTGCTAATCACCCAAGCACTAGTGATTAACTGCATCATTGTTGGGTTCTGGCCAGAATTCAGCAATATACATCACTATATGAGTGACCGGTGAGTTTGTAAGTATGGGGTGAGGAATTCATTCTCACTTGATGTCATTCCTCCTGTAGCTTCTGCAAGTTGCATGGCCCCCTTCCAAGTACTGGCCCTTATTTTAACAGAAGTTTAGCAAATGGAGATCTCCTGGGTAACACAAATCAGCAGTGAGGAAAGAGGCCATAAAAATAAGAATGAATTCATTGCCTCCCCATGAATAATAACTTCTCTGGCAGAAGGACAGTAGGCAGTCCCAGTTCAACAGGTACAGAATACCGAAATAAGCCACTAGATCTTGGTCTCTGTCTGATTGTGAAGTGCCTTGAGAAGACTGAAGTCTTGAAAAATGGCTAAGAAAGGCATTCAGCAACTTTTTTAAAAAAATACCGGTACACTTTTTACTGGCCAGTGTCACTGCTATGAAATGGAAAATACCAGCTTGTTTCAAATGCTGATGAGCACTTGTTTTTCAGTGGTGGTACGGCCCCCTCCATGGTGTGACCAAGTTTTTAATTGTCCTCCTGTGGCCATTGTAGAGGGAGGGGTTCCTGTCCTCCTCTTTCCATTTTTTTGACCCCTAACAGTTAGAGTGGGGGCAAGAACTTTAAAACCAACATTTCTATCTGTTCTCAAAAAGCAAAGTAGCAATTAACATGCTCAGCTGGGTGCCTGTCACTGTTGTAATTCATTACACAGAATCAGTGCCCCAGAAAATTAGACATGAAAAAAAAAAAAATCTCCATAGGAAAAACAACTGCAAAAAGTTATGACTAAGTTTGCCTTTCTCTCTTTCTCCCTCACCACAACTCTTTATGTATATAGTGACCACAAGTAACAATAAAGATTTGGTGTTTAAATTTAGCAAATGAAAATTCTTGAAACTTAGCAAATAAAAAGTATTTTAAGAAGCCGTGAGGTTTCCTAAAGTGTTTGACAAGTACTAGAAAATGAACAATATGGGAAGGGGGGTGACAATTAACAAAAAGGGACAATATTTTTTTTTAAAAAAAAATACAACAGCTTGGTTTGAGCAATTAGTCATATTTCTAACATTTCTTTGTCAGCTGTAAAAGTTCTGCTACACAGATGAATGAAAAGTGGAGAAGAAGAAAAATCACTATGGATGAGTATATTGTCATACTCATTTCCTCAGACTCTCTTCTTTTCCAAACTTCGTGTCTGTTGCATATTTTTAAGAATAACAATTGCATGTTTTGTTGCATATTTTCCCCCAAATGAGTATGTTAATGAACACCCCACACACAAGTGTGTTTGTGTGAATTCCAGAAATATGCATGTGGAGGGGTTGCACATTATTGAAATGAGCACAGCTTGTCTTCTGACTTCTGTTGGGTCATCATGAACCATGGAATTCACTAGATAACCCTGAGTTAATAGAGTCATAGAATCATAGAGCTGGAAGAGACCACAGGGGCCATCCAGTCCAACCCGGAACATCCATCAAAGCATTCCCAACAGATGGACATCCAGCCTCTGCTTAAAAACCTCCAAAGAAGGAAACTTCACCACACTCTGAGGCAGCATATTCCACTGCTGGACAGTTCTGACTGTCAGGAAGTTCTTCCTGAGGTTCAGGTGAAATCTCCTTTCCTGCAGCTTGAATCCTTGTCCTAGTCTCTGAAGCGGCTGAAAGCAAGTCCACTCCCTCCTCGACATGACATCCTTTCAAATATTTAAACATGGCTATCATGAACTCTCTTAACCTTCTCTTCTGCAGACTAAACATCCCCAGCTCCCTAAGCCATTCTTTATAGGGCATGGCTTCCAAACCCTTCACCATTTTGGTTGCCCTCTTTTGGACATGTTCCAGCTTGTTGATATTCTTTTTGAACTGAGGTGCCCAGAACTGGACACAGTATTCCAAATGAGGTCTAACCTATGCAGAATAGAGTGCTACCATTACCTCCCTCGATCTAGACACCATACTCCTGTTGATGCAACCAAAAATCACATTGGCTTTCTTGGCTGCCATATCACACTGCTGACTCATGTTCAGCTTGTGATCTACCAAGACTCCTAGATCCCTTTCACACATACTGTTATGCAGCACATGTTCCCCATCCTATATTTGTGCATTCCATTTTTTTCTGTCTAAGTGTAGGAACTTACATTACTCTCTGTTGAAATTCATTTTGTTAGCTTTGGTCCAGCTCTGCAATCTGTTATGATCATTTTGAATTTTGATCCTGTCCTCTGATGCATGAGCAACTCCACCCAATTTGCTGTCATTGGCAAATTTGATCAGCATGCCCTCTACTGCTTCACACAAGTCATTGATGAAGATGTTGAATAGCACTGGGCCCAGGACAAAACCTGTGGCACCCCACTAGTCACTTCTCCCCAGGATGAAAAGCAGCCATTGGTGATCACCCTTTGGGTTCGATTGGTCAACTAATTACAAATACACCTAATGGTAGCCCTGTCCAGCCTGAATTTTACAAGCTTCTTTGCAAGAATGTCATGGGGAACTTTGTCAAAGGCCTTACTGAAGTCAAGATATGCTACGTCCACAGCATTCCATTCATCTATCAAGTAGTATAAGTCTGACCTTCCTCAAACATGTGTTATAGGAACATAGTTTGGAGGAAGGGATGCTTATGTGATGCATTGAGCTTTTTGGAGAAAGGACAGGAATGTAACTAATAATAAATAAATATTTACTATGAACTTTCCACCACTGACATATGATTAACTCAAAGATGTGATGATACACATGCAATGAAACAGTGTCACAACTGTTTTGGAAGTGATACAACTCAGTGGTTTTCTTTGCACACAGAAGGTCCCAGGACATGCCCAAGGATGTGTGGAGAAAGCTTCCAGCTGAAATCCAATTACATATTTGCCTGCATGTGCCTGATATTGAAGACTCTGCAAGAGAGTAAGTATACTTCTTCATTTCCCCATCTATGTTCCCATCACCCTCAACATTTTTCAGCTGAAATCCTACACTGGGGTTGTTTAATGTAAATCTCTATACAATTGAACGGCAACATTTAACAACTGAACCCAAGACACCAAATGTGCAAGGCACATTTATGCACACTGGACATCCATGCAGAAAGATACTGCATGTGCAATTCTGCTTCCTTAATCTCAAACTGAATATAATTATTCTGCTTTGGACAAAAATATCCCACCACTTTCATAAAGGAACTTGCATAGGAGACCAACAGCGCACAGAAAACTCCACGCAGAAGACACTAACAAGACACCAACAGCATACGTAAGACATCAAAAGAATTCTGCTCTTAATATTTCAAAGCACCGAAAGTAATAAAACTACTTGCTTATCCAAAGACTTTCATGATGCAAATGAGGAAGGAGAAAGAAAAGGAGAAAGTGATTCATTTGCTGCTGTCAGATCAAGAATCTACTTGCCTATCAAATCGTGACACGCATTTCCCCCAGCTGAAACATCAGCCCTGGAGGTGTATCATAGATTACTGGTAGGACATGTACCTTGCATATTAAAGGTCTTCTTTAGCAAGAGAAAGTCCCTTCTCCCATCTGAGACCTTTAAGCACACTAACCAGAGAAGACAAATTATCTGCCTTCAGAATAACAGAGATCTACTATGACTCAGAATGGAGCAGTTTGAGCTCTTCATCTTCTTGCTGTATTATATTTAATTACCAATCTCTTTGCACTATGTACAGGCTGAATTGATTCACTAGTAACTGCCCAGACCCTGCCCCCCCCCCAAATCCACTGACTATTCTTGTAAACACATGCTTTATCTATATTTTTATATAGCAGTAAGGATCTGAACACCAGCTCTTCAAAATGATATTTCCAGACTTACCTAAATGCCATCAAGCATAGCCAATGCTCCTTTAATAGGAATAGATTTGAATTATCTTTTTCTGGATCGTGCACTTTTCAGTAGGCATTCATGTGATGCAGGGATACTGTTATAAGTACTAGATATATACCTAATCCCTTTGTATGTGTGTGTGTGTGTGCATGTGTGTATATGTATGTGTGTGCATACACATCTATAGTCTCTCTCTCTCCCTCTAATACACACACAAATATACATATATACATAAATATACACACACATATACATATTTATTTTTGTTCATTCAATGAATACTACTCACATCAGAGACTTTCAGTCCAGTGTAATTAGCAAGCTCAATTTAATCTGTTCATTGCAAATCACAGAGCTTTTACATGAATCTAATTAGGTACAAATCAATAGAAGTCAATTCAAAATAATTAGCCCCTGTATAAATCAATTGAGCACAATTAAAATCAATGAGGACCTTATTTACTTTAATGACTGGCCTATTCATCCCTTCAAAGGTTATGAAAGACATAGTAGACCTGGTTGGTTTGGGTTTAGCATGTATTTCCATTCAAAGGATCAGGCAATTGTAAAACCCTACCTCCTTAATTCTCTCAAATTTTCAGCATTGATGTTCCTCATTCCAATATATGGCAAGTTTGTTGGGTATCTCAAATTTGGCCAAGATCCTACATTGAAGAGACACACACTTAAATACTGCTGTTAATCTCAGCTACAGTAAACCCACTGCACTATGTGCAGACTCATCACACAATAATTCATTTAATGGGACTAGTCTATTTATGTTTGTGGATTTAAGTGAAAATTGCAGAATGCCACCACATTGCACAACGGAATATGAAACCAAATTCATGTGTGTATCTGCATGTTCCATTCCCATTGTGTTTCATCCACAATATGCAACTATGCTCAGTATGTCCATGCACAATGCACAACCTCATTCAGCAAATCCATGCAAAACACATATATCCATCCATGTGCAAATGTACAAGCAGAATGGTGCTGAATGCACAACTCTGTTTCTGCAATCTTGAACTAAATGTAAGCATGCCACATTGGACATGTTCTAAATCACTTGGTTCCCATAAAAGACCAGCAGGATTCCAGCTTATGCTTGCTTTTCAGAATTGTTGTTGTTGTTGTTGTTGTTGTTATTACTACTATTACTACTACTACTACTATTATTATTTCTGCAGGTGAGTCTCACTGTGTGTGTATGTTTGTGTGTGTGTGTAAGACATTGTGTGTTTTTTACATCCAAAGAAACGCATCAAAGTGCTGGTCTAGCACCTAGGAAATTAAATTTGCATATGTAAATTCAGGTCTTCACACCACAATTTTTATTTCATTTGGGCTGCCTTCCTTTTGGAGACAAAGGTATACTAAGAAGGAGAAAACTACAAGACTGGGTGTCCAAGTACATACACTAATTTAAATTTAATTGAATCCAATGTGTTTGTTTTAAGTATGCCCTCTATCTACCCTTTTTAACAATTCAGAAGAGCTCCAAAGTTTGCGCAGTTTGTTGGATTTATTTATAAACTTAAAAAGATATTGTCCATCTTTTTTTAAAAAAAATTGTTTTAAGTTATGACTTTAGTCTGGACTTAACCCCTTTTATTTTAATGAGGTATGGATTTTAAGACACACAAGGGTTACTACTGGGAAGGATATAAATAACACTATTTAAAAAGTGAATGAATAATACATTTCCTTATTTGTGCTCAGGGGAAGCTGAAAGGTTTCTAATTTGGCTTTTTGATACTTCCCAGGATTTATACCTGATATCTATAAGGAAGCAGTTTCAGGCATGCTGAAAATTCACCCAAGTTTCATTCATGGTTTCACTGTGGAGAGACAAGCACCTAACTTCACCACCATGACATAAAATTTGCAAATGTTTTATGGTGTTCAAACTGATGTAATAAATATGTTATCCTAATATGAATGTAGAGTAATGTTGACTGAAAACGTGCACGTCTTTTAAATTTCCAACGATTCCCAAGAGGAGGAGAAACAAAAGTAGCCTCAAATATCTGTTTATGACCATTCCAAATCTAGAAGTGAATTAGGCTGATTTGGAAAAATTCTAAAGAGATCCAGTTAAAAAAAAAAAAAGACTCCTTTAAGGTGGACCAAATCTGAATGTCTTCACTTTTGAAAATTCATGAGCAATTTAGATTCAGAAAGGCAAAGAGACACATTGGGCAAGATCCTTACATGCTACCCTCAACTTAGGGATAATAGATTGTTGCCCCTTGGTAAACCCTGTCCCGGGGTGTACAACTTTGATATAAAATTAATCTAACCCACCAGAGAGGTCACCCAAATGTGCATGTAGGCAACGGTCGTACAATCGAATGAACCAGCTCAGGACAGTAAAATCCCCAGTCACGTAGCCACAGGAGACGTCATGTTGTGATAACCCATGGTGGACACAAGGTCCTTAACCTTTAAGGTGTCCACTTGAAGGGAGTAAAAGTGTTCCTAGAAACTTGGGAACTGGAAGCAATACAACTTTATCAAATCCATCTCCAGAAACTCACACCACAGCCTCAAAGCAGAGGAAGATCCTGTTACTGGGATGACACCTTGTTATCTTCCGATATCAGAGAAATGCCAGGTGTGGAGTTGTTTTTCTTTTCTGTCTCTGTTTGTTTTCCCCAGGAAAGGATTTGCCTTCAAAGTAATTTTTTCTTACAAACAGTCCCTGTTTTGGGGCTAGTTAGGCAAGGAGAGAAAAGTGAAGCAAGGAGAAGGAATATGATGCCTCCTGGTCATACCAACTGACCGGTCCCATCTCCCAACACCTGCGTGATCTCCTTAGCATCTGTTCGCTGAGCTGCTGTTTGATCGCTGCTTCCTGGACCAAGGACTTCAGGAAGAGGTGCAGTATCACCCAAGCTGCAAATCCCTCAACAATCCCTCTATCTTATTTCCACTCTTTATTTCTATTAGCCCTTGGATGTGTGTGTGTGTGTGTGTTTGCATTAGTGCAAACTATTACTATTCAATAAAGTCATTCATTGGACCTTTTTGTGTGATTTCTGACTGAGCCTGACCCCGTAAACATTGGACAAAAGATCCTTAATTACCCTGCCCTCTTTGCATTGCTAAAGCAGTGTTCATAGTTAATTTTCCCCACAAGTGATAATTTTGACAGGCGTTGGGAATCCCCCCAAGGGAACTCTAGCAAGCAGGATAACAAGGTTTAAATAAGAATGAAAATTATGTAACAAAATAAATTCTAAAAGCTGCTCATGCTGTTATAGTTTTAGAAAATCAATGTGGAATGAGTTTTATTTGATAAAATATATAAAAGAAGTTATATTTGATTTTCTTAGGGAAAGAAGGTTAAAGTATAGTGGTCAATATTGTCAAGAATCACGGTGTGATAACTGGAAAATAATGATTGAGAAAGTAAATTGGGGTATGAAGATGTGATTAATTTAGGATTTTATCCCATGTCTTTGAAAAAGCTTTTGACATAAATTGATATAAATAGGGTATGGATCTCTTGTTAGCCATTTGCGGCAGCGGGGGGCTGGACAAATTGAAAAAGCATTGTTGTTAATTTTTTTCCTTGTAATAACACTATAATACAGTATATATTAATGTATATTTAGTATGTGATTCATGATAAGAGGGGGAAATGTAAAAAAAAAAAAGATCCCTATACACTGGGGTTGCATTGCATACATCTCTGTATGCAGAGTTACACAGTGATTGTGTTATGAAACACTTGTTCTAAATGGCAACATTGGGCAATTGGATGTGGATACTGAATGTACAACCAAATGCACAACTGAATGTGCAACTGAATGTATTTTTAAAAAATGTGAAATGGAGTGTGAATCTGCATGTGCCATAGCATCATATAAGCGACCCCATTTCTGTCATCTTGAACTGAATATGGCCATTCTGCCTTTGAAAAAATAGGAGAAATTAACAAACATGTAAGAAACTAACAGAAATTCTGACAGCCCTGTGAGAAAGCCATTACATTTTTGTCAACGCACCCCTTCAGTGTGTGAAATAGGGCATAAAAACTCTAGCTTTGACCCCAGAAATTATAGTACATTGCATATAGGTTCCCAGACAGCCATTCCTCTATGCTACTCTCAGACGACCTGTCTGAGCCATTCCATTTTGACTTTCTGCGTCAGGACTGGAACTGTTACCCTGTTTGCTGGGGGTCCCAGGAGGGACACCTAAATAACCAAACAACAACACAACTTTGGGGAAAATTAGCTGGAGCACTCACTAAAGCTAGCGAGAGGCAGGGTAACTTAGCAGGATATTGCAACCCAGCATCTACGGGGTCTGGTCAGTCAAGCAGTTAGACAGTTTAAAGTAATAAGAATGGAATTTTATTGAGTACAAACAAATATAAAGACATCACAGTGACACAGATAACTAAGGAATTGGAGATTGACTTGGAATAGGGAATTTCAGAGGGAAATGTTTGGTACGACACCTGTCTTGTAGTCCTGGACCTTGAGAATGAAGTTGGGGTGCAACGAAGAAGCTCAGCGCGATTGGCTGAGGGGAGCTCACCAAGCAGAGTGGCGGCAAGGCTGGATGGAACTCTAGAGAGGTCCGAGGAAGGTCTCAGAATCAGGGGTTTTTATAGGGAGAAATCTGACTGCAGGCCATATCTTACTCAGTGAGAACAATGCGTTTTAGGAGCAGGACAAAGCTTTGGAAAGGTCAGAATTTAGCATGATTAAATCAGAGCCGAATTAACAATAGTGTAGCCAGTATGCAAATGCGGAGCGCTTAGTACAGCTTTGTCAGGTTGCCTGCTCGGGGCAGGGAGCCTTTGTTAGTATCGCACATATGGAATGAGGTGTTTGCCGGAGAGGTCCCTGAAGCGACAAACCAGCTGTATCTGGCCTGCTTGGGTGGAGAATGGAATGTCCAGCAATTAGTGGCCACGCCTAGTCTGTGCTTGTCCGGTGGCCTCAAAAACATGTGGAGCGGGGTGGCAGAGGAAAGCCGAATTGTTTGATATCAAAGTGATATCGAGTGCTATCTCCGGGTAGGCCTGGACCGCAGTAACACAACTATCACCCTTTCCACCCAGTCTCTCTATCCAATCTTTCCTGCCTCACTTTTTGATAGCCTTGTATGGTTCTTAAGAGTGTCTGATTTCTCGTATGTTCATCAATCCAAATAAAATAATTTGTTTAATTTTCACTGAAGTCCTCTCTGCAGTTAGTACTGGTATACATAGCTGAAAAAAATCCTGCTGTTACCCTCTTCTTGCAGGCCTCCTTTGAGCTACAATTCCTCCCATTTCTAAGGAGATGGTGGCATTGTGGATGGACCCCAACATCTTCAGAAACCGAACCATTTCTCCCTAAGCTTTTCATTTAAGGAGAAGATAAGGGCAAGGAGTAAAATGAGAAAGAAGAGTGGGTGAAATGATATGCTCCACAGACCTGCTGGACTTTCCCCCAACCTGCCCACAACCTCTCCTGAATATGGAGGGGGCACCTAACACAACCAATCACTCTCTAAAGGGATATGATTTGCCATTTAAGTGCTTTTTCCCCTGCCAAGCCTATTTTAGGCTTCAAACGATCCTGAATACAAATCAACAGACTGAAATTACAAGAAAAAAGAATCCACCTGAACACTAGGGAGAACTTATTTATTGTAAAAACTGTTTGGCACTGGGAAGGAGTGGGTTCTCCATCTTTGGAGTTGTTTAAACAGAAGATTGCTTTTTCAGGAGTGCTCTAATTGAGTATTTCTGCATTGTTGGACTAGATAGCCCTTGTAGTCATTTCCAGTTCTATGATTTTCTGGATCTTTCTGCACTACACTGTTATAGTGCTATTATTCCACTTTCAACATTCTGTAGAATTCTGGGGTTTGTAGTTTACTGAGGCCAAAGAGCTCTCGGACTAAGAATTCTAAATGCCCCTCCGTAAACTGTAAACCCCAGGATTCCATAGGTTGTTGAAAGTGGAATAATAGCACTATAACAGTGTAATGGGGAAAGGCCCTATGAATCAGTCTAGAAGTTACCTGTAGTCACTTCTGATTTGAATAAAAGGCACAATTGCAGTCCACTGATTTATTGGAATGGTGCAGGTAAGCTCCTGATTCCTTGATTGTTGATCACGGCTCAGCAGCAAATCACTGTCACAACAACCACTGCAGTAACAACTCCCTGATGTGCAGGAACCAGTGGCTACATCTTCAATCACACACTATCACACCAGTTGGCATCTGCTCATTCAATCATCCCATGGATTGCAGACCTAAATCAGATTCCTCACACATCCTTTCTCATGCCTATTGACCACGGTGAAGAGTTTTATCAGGGCTTTAGTGTCTTCTCAGGCAAAAGAAAAAGAAAATTTGATGGCATCTGTGAGACCTGGGAGGCTTTAGCACTAGGTCTCCTTTTCAAATTACTACAGATTCAAGTCCTTCTGGCTATGACACTGTATGCACTGCCTCTATCAACCACTTCCACTCTACTGTACTTTTTGTGATTTTGATGGTAACTGAGTATAAAGCAAAACGAAATGATTTGAATAAAGACTTGAATCTCATAGTTAGCCCCATGTAGAGGAGAGCTATTAAATCTATGGAATTTACCTATGTTGTTTGTAAGTCATTTTGAACCCTATTTAAAGTGAAATAAATTCAAGGTGGAAAAACAATGAAATGAATACTAATACTAATACTGTGTGTGTATGTGTGTGTGTGTATGTATGTATATATGTGTATATACACACACACACACACAAATATATGTATGTATACACACACACACACACACACACACACACACACATATCTTGCTGCCCCACTGACATTAACTGGTATACAAAGGTGCTTGCTGGGATCCTTTTTGTCTTTTTATGCCAAAGCAGACTATGCCATTTCCATACTACACTGTTATATTGCTATTTATTCCACTTTCAGCATCCTATGGAATCCTGGGGATTGCAGTTTAGGGAGGGGAATTTAGAATTTTCAGCCAGAGAGCTTGTTGGCCTTAGTAAACTACAAACCCCAGAATTCCACAAGATGTTGAAAGTAGAATAATACCACTATAACAATGTAGGGTGGAAATGGCCTAAGACAGCTATCTCTTTGGACACTAACACTACTAATAAACTTCATCTTTATCATCCTGTTAAGTTTGACTATGAAGTGGACACTTTGATGTTTCACGTGGGTGTGCACTGACTCCAGCCTTTCTAAATTCTGTTACACTAAAGATGTAAATGCTATACAGATGATACTCCTCCTTTATGGACAGGATTTTTTCTTCTTCTAAGTACTTGAAGAAACCATTGAACCGTAACATTAGAAGGGAAAGCTAGCTTGTCCAATCTGCCCGCAATCCAGGAATCCATAGCTAAACACTCTTGAAAGGTGGATGTCCAAGTTCTGTTCAAAGACTTCCAATGAAAAGGAGTCCACCATTCTCCTAGGCAGTGCAATCTATGACATATTATCAAACAGCTCTTGCACTAGCTACTATTGAACAGAGGGCTACAATATAAAGAACAGAGTTATTGCATTGTTTATAGAAATATAGAAGGTGACATTTTGCTTGGTGCAATTGGTCTTTCCAGGTTGAGAAAAGCTCTGTATAATGAAATTCTGGACAAAATCCTAAACAGAAGTGGTATAGTGTAAATCTCTATATGTGGACTTATGCACCCATCCTACTGTACAACTCTTACGATGAATGGTAACCTTGCACCTCTGAACTAAGGCACCAAATGTGTAACTAAATACACAACCAAATATGTATGTCCATACATGCATAATGTGCATCCATACACAATGACACCATATGTACAACTCTTCTTCCACAGCCCTGTACAAAATATGGCTTTTCCAACTGCTTTTGCAAAGGACCACAGAAATACATAAAACACCAACAGGATTCTTGCCTTTGTCTAAATAATTTAATTAATAAATGTGTGGAGGCCATGACATTTTTTACCTCTTTGGTGGCCTACTTTCCCAGCCTTTGGAGAAGAGGTTATTTAATCTTTTCCCCCTTTACAGAATGACAGCAACAAGAGAAAACTCAGTCAAATTCTAAATCAGAATTTTCATGGTATTTCAAGCTTCTCTCTCTAAAGTGTTCTGTCATTTTCTCCTTGAGCTATTTCTAATCTACCTTCTCCTCTCTTCTAATTGCCAGTGGAGTTCAAAGGTTGGTGTATGAACAGTTCATTCACAGTTCAGAGGACAGCTAGATGGGTATGAAATAAGCAGGTGGTTTGAGGAAAGCTGTTGGCTAATTGGACATGAAGGCTGTTCCCAGAACAACAGCAGAACCTTAAACTGCTGAGTACCAGAAGTGGAAGAGAAGGTCTGATGAAAACAAAGTCAATATTAAGGCCTTGAGAGATAAGAGACTCAGAAAGGAAAGACATACATCTAAGGTACAACAATGGTGTCAGCCAATGAATTTGAACTGCCAGTTTAAATTCATTGGTTGCCTCCTTTCCAGGCTAGAGTGGCTGTAGTTTTCCCTTCGGTTTGGAGAGGAGGTATCTAAGTGGTATCTAAGTGGGTCCCTGGCCAGCGGGAGCAAACTTCTTCTCAGAGTGTCATCCCACCCTCCCTCCCTGTAATGTTTGGTTTTTGGAGTTTAATTTTTCTACCTTTGTCACAACTTTTGGGGTGGTTGGCATGGGTCAGGGTTCTGGGATGATGTTCTCAGTGCCTCTGGGCAAGGCAAATTTGGCATTCCCCCCTTTGGTATCGGGGGGGGGTGCATGGGTCATAACAGATGTGCACACTGCTGGGAGTTGCACATGCCCCCTGAACACACAGTGAGCAGCTGGATTCATGCTGGTTGTGTCACAGGTTTCAGCTTCGGGCCAGCTTCTTGGCTCATTGGTCAACAGGTAGGTTGCCCGATGCCCGGATCCAGTCCCATGTATATGCTAATCCTGCTTACAGCTGTAACCAAATAAAGTGGTGGCCTTTTTATCTGCCAAAATACTTCTGTGTGTGTTGTGGTTCTTCTGAGCATCGCATCTCGCCCATAAACCTGTAATACTGTTACATTCAGCTCTCAACATTTGCAGATTTAACTTCTGCAAATTTGATTATTCTTGGATTATGTATTTCCTACCATCTCCTCTGCTGCCCTACACCTTTATTAATATAACCACAGTGGTACCTCTCTGTTCTTCTCTGTTAGCAACTCTTATTCTTGCTTCTGTATGCAAGTTGTAGCTCTGGGCAGAGGCATCTACATGAAGGTGGCATCAGAAGACCAGGGCTCCACCATAACCTCCTTCTCATCCTGCCTCTGCTTCACTGGGGCTGCCCCTGGTCCTGCAGAGAGAACTGAGCACATTCCTCAGAGTTGCTGTCTCAGCCTAGCATGCCCCAGCCAGTGGGGTTGGCATTGCCAGGGAAAACAGAGTCACACAGGGCATGCAACAATAGCAGCAGAAAGAGAAAGAGAAGCAGAAGTAGGTTCCATGTACTCCAGCTGCTTCACAGGCCCAACCTCACCTGCTTCTCCCACCTGCCATCTCCACTCCTGCCCTATACCATTTTAAATAAGGACTGCAAGCCACAGGAGACTGAAATACACAGTGAGACTTGTAAGTCTCTATTAAAAACAGCATCGGGCAGCAGTGGAGGTGGCAGGTGGTGGCAACAAGGGCCTATGCGGTAGCTGAAGCAGTGGCAGCACATGAAGCCTATGTTACCCTGACTTTTGGGGGGGTCCTTGGGGGACACCCTGATTTGCTCTAAAAATGCCAAAATTGGGAAATTAGTGGAGCACTGGCTTTTAACAATGCGGAAGGCAGGGCAACACCTAGCGAGATCTTTTAACCAAATGTCTATGGAGTCAGATCATGAAAGAACCAGGATAAAAGTTAAATCGAGAAATTTTATTAGAAAATATATTCAAGCACACTCACTCAGAGTCAAATACTCATGCAAGCACACAAGGACTATTGAGATGGAAAGAGGTAAAAATTGATAGGGGAAAAGTGGAGGTAATGTCAAAAGAGGTGATACTTTACCTGTCCAGAAGTCTTTGGCTGGGGAAAAAGACAAGTGGAGAGAAAAACTCAGCATAGGGAGAGATCTGAGGGGAGTCTCAGCTGACAGAATGACAGCCTGCTGTCAAGCCTGGGAGAGCTCTGAAATGGATTCTCAAAAGGGGGATCTAGTTATAGGGTTAAACATGCCTTGGGGGCAGACCTTCTTCCTGGAAAGGATAATGGCCAAAACCAAAGGATGCAGGTGACATGACAGCTGCCTGATAGCTGCATGATATCTGCCTGATGGCTGCATTATGGTCACACCATGTAACTGGGCTTTGCTTTGTTATGCCCCATTTTGTTCCAAGCATTCCGGGGGGCAGGGAGGATCAGGCAATCTCCCTGAAGTATTGTTGTGCTGATGGCCCATTACCTCTGCTTACGTGCCTTTCCTATGGAGATGTGACAGGGGAAGTTTTGGGTCTTTGATCTTTTGTCCAATCGCTAGCCTGGGTGTCTAGGCACCAGTCAGGTCGCCTCTGGCTTAGATGCATTTTTATATCAAAATTATGCTTCCCAGGATGGGGTCTGCTAGTAGGGTTATACCTGTTCCTGCTCCACTTCTTCCTTCTACTGCTGCTCTTGCATGCTGCATGTAACAATGTTTTACCCAGGCAACACCAGCAATGCCAGTGGCAGGGACATGCAAAGTTGAGGTGGCTGCAGCAGTTTCAGGGAGCATGCTCAGTTTCCCCTGCAGGCGGCCATGGTAGAGTGGCTATAAGACAAAGAGGCAGTGATGACAGATCCCTGGCCTTTTGGTGCTGCTTTTATAGAGATACCTCTGCCCAATTGCATGCAGGAGGGAGAAAAAGAAGTGGCAGCAGAGGAGGACGGAAACACACAATTGGGGGTAGGGTGCAGCAGTGGCAGATAGATTGGACATGTCCCAACAAAGAAGAGGCCCCAGTAGAGTGGTGGCAGTCACCATGACCTGGTTAGCAGGTAAGGGGGTGAGGATGAGTGCAGGGGAGGCACTTAAGGGTAGCACAGTCCACTATCAGTCTGCTCCCTCCCTCCTGGAGCCCACCCACTGGCCTGGCTGAACTTATTTGTGAGCAAGGGAAGAAGAGAGACAGCAAGCATGGTAAAAATGGTGTGTGGGGGTGTGCTTAAGATTTTTGTGTCCCCCCCCACTTTCATGAGTATCTTGCACCCCTAACCCTTGCAAATGTCGAGGCCCCGCTGTAATTGTCTACTCAGTTAAATACTCTATTTGGTATGTTTTGTTACATTTTTTTTGGCAAGAATTTATTCTTTTGAATAGGCTTAAAGCTTATACTGGTCTGGGAGGAAAAAAAGCCACTAGACCAAAGTCTTTGATTTTTGAAAGATGTTTTAATTTGATGCCAGAATGAAGCTGGCAGTGGCACCAATTCCAAGGGGAGGACACCTTGCAGCTGGAATTTCCATAGCAGAGAAGACCCTCTCCTGTCTCCTCGGTCATTGGGCTTTTTCGCACTTTGGGGGGAAAACGGGGTGTTCTGATACTTACTGGGCTGGCGTGCTCCCTCCGCTGATCCAGGCTGATCCGGAGCAGTGCGTGGCTGCACTTTCAAGTTGGTGGAGGCTCTCCACCAACTGGAGAAGCTCACCAGCCGGAAGTCCACCCCCGGAAGATTTGCAGCCTCGTGCTGGTGTGAGCCTGCAAATCTACACATTAGCGCAGCGACAGAGTGGGGCGCGCTGTGCCATTGTAAGACCTCTTTTAAGTGGTCTTTCAATAGCACGGCGAACCACCACTTCTGGTCATTCTGGAGTGGGCTGAAGTCCGGACATACGTAAGTAGTCTGGACCCAGTCCACCCCTAAGTGCAAATGTCCTCGCCGGAGGACACTGTGCCCCATAGCTAAATCAAAGTGTGGAAAAGGCCATTGCATCATTCTCAGTAGTGGGAAACAAAGTCCTTTGTCAGTCTTTGGGCACAGATTTACAAGGAGAGGTGCTTCTTCAAGTACGAAGCTCTCATTTATATCTTAAATTTTACCACCAGCACCTTGAATTCAGTCTGGGAACGTACTACCAGCCAAACTAGTGTCATATCATTTTTGCAACATGTTCCTATCAGCAAACTAGCTGTTGTTCTTAGATTTGCCTCAGCTGGTAAAGAGCTAATTTCCTGACTCTGGTCGGCATTGGACTCTTTTGACAAGGAGGCAGAACAAGAAGCCAGACTATAAATCACTCACAGCGACAACAGCAGCAGCGGCCAAAGCTAACTGGCAGAAGTGCCTTCCCTCAATGTTCAGCATCACATTGAGTGGGAAGGTTCTCTTTTTATCCCGGCTCAAAGCAAACTGGGCCATACGCTGCCATTAATTGTTTGTGTTGCTAGCACAAACAGACATTTTCCACCTCCCAAGGTGAATCAAAGCTTAATTAAAAACCTCATGTTGCCCTATTATTCTCCTTTGGAGATTGTTGTTTGGCTTTGTTTTGCCTTCGTCCTGTCGAGTTTTTGGCTTAATTTTAAAAATGTTTCTGTTTCCAAATAGAAATTGCTTGCTGCTGGGGCAGACCCACTGGGACTAGAAGGTCAAGATACACATGTTTCCTCACAAGGTCTTTGCTTGTGTATTTCTTAGAGATGAACATGCACAGGCAAAGCCAGAAAATGAATCTGCCTTCCTTAGCGAACATTTATAGGGAGAATTCACACTTACTAGTGGCCAGTAAGAATGGAAAGAATGTTCTCTGTTATTTGTTTCCTGGTTGGATATATTTTTCCTGACATTCAGGAAACCCTTTCAGGAAGAATAATTGAAAATCAATACTTTTGTGTAGTTTCTTCTTGGTATTCAAAAGTCCAGAGTATTTTTCTATATAGAAACACATGCTTCCTTTCTGCACAATAAGTGCAGAAAATATGATTTGCACAAAAAGACATAATTATTTTTCTGCACAGAAAAAAGTCATCTGAAAATCTTTGGGGCACTTAAATATAGGAATATGCTGAACAGTGACATTCATTTACACCTGTAGTGCGGAAAAAAACAAGGCAATTATTTGTCATTGCATGAAAAGATGAAAATAATTAAAGATTTATATCCCCAGTGGCCAAGAACATAAATTGCTTGTACTCATAGGGAGTAACTTTTCTATAAGGGACCAATGTGCACAGCCTAAGGATATGCATATCCTTAAGGTAGGGATCAAAGAATATTTTGAGTTTTCAGTTTGTGTATGTTTGTGGAGGAGGTTGAATTGTATTGTTTTTTAAAAGTTCTTTCTCCCAAAATTTCTTCATAAATATGGCAGGCAGAACTTGAGATTCCTTTGTTAAAAACAAGAAAATGAAGCTGGAAGATTCACCCACCCAAGTGGGGTTTTTTGAATGCTTAGCTCTCTTACAGGTTTGTCTTGGCATTCCTATGTATCCAGTCTGTTTGTGGTATTGCAGTAGGATGATGTGAAGAAAGACATCTGAGAAGAGAGAAAAGGAAAGTGGGAATAGTGGCAGAAGGTGGATTGGTTGGCACAGAGGCAACAAATCTGCTTTTCTGCAGCTGATCCAGCTTGTATGGGAACCATTGAGAGATCTGTAGAAGGTGTGGGAGGACCAGCCATACAACCATGAGACAATTTGTTGCCTCTACAGCAGCAGGTCCATTGTCTACCATGATGGAAGGAAGCAAGGAAGTTAGATAAAAATAGAGTGACAAAGTGGGGTGAAATTAAAGGAAGGAAATGGCAAGAAACAGAAGAGAACAAAGGACAGGTAATGGCATCCACAGCATCCCCACCAGCTTCTAAACTAGTGATGTGATTAAATATATAAGATTATTTTGGCAGGATTTGTTCTTGACAAACTCCTGCTGGCTGCTATGTTGTCATCAAGATACTTACAGACAGACTCCTGTATAATCTTTTCTAATATTTTTCCTGGTATTGAGGTCATGCTAACTGGTATGTAGTTTTATGTAGTTTCTCTCTCTCTCTCTCTCATTCTCTCTCTCTCTCTCGCTTTTTCTTACCTTTTTTTGAATAGAGGGATAATGTCTGTCCTTGTCCAGTCTTCTGGTACCTCTCCTGTTCTCCAATATTTTTTCAAAAATGATTGCAAGTGGTTCAGAGAGAACATCAGCAAATTACTTCAGTACTCTGGGATGCAGTTCATCTGGCCTTGCAGATTTGAACTCATTTAGGTTAGCTGGTAATTCCTGACTATCAGTCTTGAGCACTTCTGACCCCTTGCCAAGGTCTCTGCTGCTGCATGGAAACACACAGTTCTCTTTTGGGAAGAAAACTGAAGCAAAATTGGTATTGGGTAGTTCTGATTTTCATTGTGATATGTTAGCATTTTACCATCCTTACTGAACAATAGCCCCACTGCTTTCTTGGTCATTCTTTTGCCTTAGACATATCTGAAACATCTCTTTTTGTTGCTCCTTGCTTGTCAAGCCAACCTCAGCTCACTCTGAGCTTTAGCTTTCCTTAATAATATTCCTGCAAGCTTGGGCTACACATCTGCACTGTTACCCTGTTTACTGGGGGTCCCGGGAGGGACAACTAAATAACCAAACAACAGCACAACTTTGGGGAAAATTAGCTGAGGCACTCACTAAAGCTAGCGAGAGGCAGGGTAACTTAGCAGATTCTTGCAACCCAGCATCTATGGGGTCAGGTCAGTCGAGCAGCCAGACGGGTTAAAACAATAAAAATGATGTTTATTAAGTACAGACAAATATTAAAGACACCTCAGTCACACTAATAACTAAGGAATCAGAGATTGACTTGGAATAGGGATTTTTAGAGGGAAATGGGTGATACGACACCTGTCTCATAGTCCTGGACCTTGAGAGCAAAGTTGGGTTGCAACGAAGAAGCTCAGCATGTGGGGCTGAGGGGAGCTCGCCAAGCAGAGTGGCGGCAAGGCTAGATGGAACTCAGGAGCGATCCGAGGAAGGTCTCGGAATCAGGGGTTTTTATAGAGTGAATTGTGACTGCAGACCATGATTTACTCGATGAGAACAATGCCTTTTAGGCACGGGACAAAGCTTTGGAAAGTTCAGAATTTAGCATGATTGAATCAGAGCCCACATAACAATAGTGTAGCCAGTATGCAAATGCAGAGTGCTTTAGTACAGCTTTGTCAGGTTGCCTGCTCGGCAGGGAGCCTTTGTTAGTATCGTGCATATGCAATGAGGTGTTTACCAGAGAGGGTCTGAAGCGACGAACTGGCAGTATCTGGCCTACCTGGGTGGAGAATGGAATGTCCAGCAATTATCAGCCATGCCTGTTTGCGTGTTTATCTGGTGACCTCACAAACACGTGGAGTGGGGTGGCAGAGGAAAGCCGAATTGTTTGATATCAAAGTGATATTGAGTGCTATCTCCGGGTAGGCCTGGACCGCAGTAACAGCACACTTCATTGATAATTTGTCCTTCCCTCCATTCTTCATACATACCCCCCCCCCTTACTGCCTCCTTGACTTTGCTGTGCGGCCACATTTTTTTCAGATGTTCCCCATTTTTCTCCTTTGATGGCTTTGTTTGATGATGCTTTTTGCCACTCCTTTTTCAAGAACTTCAGTCCTTGCTGGATGTCTTTTTCCTTTAACAGGTCTAGCCATGGGATTCCACCCAGTATTTTCATGGTCTTCTTAAAATTGTGCACATCTATTTAAGGGATCATAACCTGGGCCTTGACTTCTTCTCTTGCAAAAGCCACCATTTTCCCACCCTTAGATAGCATAGGCTTTGCCAGTCTCCTTTTGAGGTTGCCTGGGAATAACCTAGGACACACTTTTTTGCCTACTTCATGCTGAATTCCTTTGGTATTCCAATTGGTATTCAGCTGTTTGGCAGTTCTTCTGTCACAACTTATGGGGTTCAGAAACTAAGCCTGGTGATGTGCATCTCTGATGTGCTTCCAGGGGAAACCATGCAGTGAAAGAATTTGACCTGCATGTGTATCTCTACTAGCCAGCTAAAGGGGGGAAATGAGTTGATTCCTTGTCCCAGGTGAGAATCCCCCAGTTGTTGTTGTTATTGTTATTGTTGTTGTATCTTCAAGTAATTTCCAAGTTATGGTGACTCTAAAGTAAACCTATTATGTTTTTTCTTGTCAACTTTTCTTCCGAGGGGGTTTGCATTTGCCTTCCTCTGAGGCTGAGAGAATGTGATTTGCTCAGGGTCACCCTAGTGGGTTTCCATGGCTGAGTGGGGATTCAAACACTAGTCTTCATGAAGTTTTGTGAAGTACAGGCATTTATGTACCATGGGGCTTTTGCATTCATGGTTCAGAGCTGGGAGGTCCTTCCCAAATGAGGTGTTTGTATGTCCTAGTTTACTGTTGCATTGTAGATTTCTGTTATTAATAATGTTGTGGCCTTTACTGTTACATAATACTCAATTTTTCTTTCTGATTGGAACTCTATTGAAGATCTAGCACACATGATCGTTTGGTGTCCTTTATTTTTCACTGACTCAAAAAGAAACCCTTTACAGTCCATCTTAAGAAAACTTCCAAGAAGAACAGATAAGTACAAATTATTTATTTTATTATCATATACAGTCATCTGTCCACATTCACTAGGGTTAGGGCAGAAGACTCTTGTGAAAATGGAAAAACTGTCAATAACTCTAGGCCCTCCCAAACCATATTTAACACGGAAAAAAATCTGATCACCATATTCAACCCATCATGGATTCCTTTGAGGCATCAAGGTTCCTTCACAAGGCAGAAGTGGGTGGCTGGTGAGGCTTACTGCCACCTCCGCTGCTGCCCCACACTATCTTTAATAGGGACTTACTAGCCTTGTTCACAGTTTCTCAGTCCCACAAGGCTTGCAGTCCCTATTAAAGATGGCACAGGGCAACAGCAGAGCTGACAGCTAATAATTTGTGAATAGTCAAATCTGCAAAAGTAAAACCCACAAATGTGGAGGGCTGACTGTACAGATAAATTTGTTATATTTCAAGTGTCAAAGTTTACCCCTTGTCAGGGGCACAGGCCCGGCTGGGCCTGTTGCTGCCCCTGAGGCCGCCGCTGAAGTGGCGGCGGACGCCGCGGAGGCTGCCGCGGCTGACAGGGCTTACTCGGAGGCCGCTGCGGCCGACGGGGTCTGCGCGGAGGCTGCTGCGGCCGACGGGGCCTACCCGGAGGCCGCTGCTGCCGACGGAGCCTGTGCGGAGGCCGCTGCGGCTGATGGGCCTTGTCTGGAGGCCGCCGCGGCTGACGGCGCGGGTCTGCCGGCCGCGGGAAAGGCTGCCGGGCCTGGAGCCACTTACCTCGAGGCTGCAGGCTCAGATCCCTCGACGTCGGCAGGCCTGCCAGGGTGGGCGGGACCCGGGCCTGCTCCTGGGGCTCCGCCCACCCATGACCCCGATCCGTGGGAGGCCTGGGAGTCTGCCTGCGGCCCCGATCCGGAGGAGGCTGATGCCTTCGCCTCGCCTCCTCCTTTCCAGCAGCGGCGGCAGGCCAAGGAGGCTGTTCGCCGGTCTCGATGCCTGCTGGAGAGGAGGCGACGGACAGAGAACTCGCAGCTGTGAGACACAGCACAGCTGCGAGCCCTCAGCCACATGGCCACGCCTGATTGGCCGGCGCCTGGCTTGGGGGCAGCCACATGGCCATGCCTGATTGGCCGGTGCCTGGCTTGAAGGGCTATTTGAGGCAGGCGCTGGGCTGGGGAAGGCACGGAGTAACAACCGTCGGTCAACCGTGGTCCTGCTGTCCGTGCCTTGTTCCTGCCCGCGCTTGAGACCAGTCCTCCTGTTTGCCTTGTTGAAGTAACCTGCCTTATGTACTTTAACAGCCTGTGTTTATTTCTGTTAGGACTGAGTGGAAGCCCTGCCTGCATTAAGGACTATTTCTGTTAAGACTGTGTAGAAGCCTGCCTGTTTTAAGGACAGTTGCTGTACTATGAGTTCTGACTGCATTAAAGCCCTGCACCTCTAACCAGCTCCCCTGCCTCTGCCTGACCACTGCCTGGCACTGACACCCCTCTGGGCTAGCATCTTGTTGAGCAAGCATGCAAACTTGACTTACACACTCATAATTTTAAGATCTTCTTGTTTTTACATTCATAACTATATGTTATTCATTGTCACAACTGCAACTCCCCTCCTTCAACCTACCTTAAAAGCAGCCACTGTACTGAGATACAGAAGTCTGCTTTGATAGGGATCAAGGCACTGCAGGATGATGTTTCCACCTGCTTCCTGCCACCAATCTATGATGCAACAAGCCGATGTTCTTGTCATACCTGAGATCACTGGTGAGAAAAAACTGGAAACCTGATCTTGCTATACTCTGGCCATTTCCGCAGGGGGTGAGGGAATCGCTCCGTGCCGGTACTTACCGGACTTCTTGGCTCCCCGGTCTGGTCCACGCTGCTCCGGAGCAGTGCGTGCTCGTCACGCCGCACTGCTCCGGGGATGAAAATGGTGGATTCTGGTTGGTTGAGGCTCTCGACCAACCGCTGAAGCTCACCAGCCTAAAGCCTGCCCCCGGCAGATCACAGGCTCGCACTGGTGCGAGCCTGCAAATCTGCACCGGAGAGTGGGAATGGAATGGCACACTCTGTGTTTTTGAAAGACCTCTTTCAAGCAGTCTTTCAAAAGAACTCTTGATGACCACTTGAGGTCATTCCGGAGTGGGCTGAGGTGTGGATCTACGTTAAGTAGGTCCGACGCAATCTGCTCCCAGGTGCAGACGTCCTCCCTGGAGGACACTTTGCACTGTTTCTATTAGCCTGTACAGAAATGGCCTCTGAGTGCTAGAATAACAGACCTCTGTCATTCAGTGTGGCTGCTGGCTATTAAAGAAGGTTTGGAGAGTTGGGTCAAGAGGTGATATATAGTTATAGATTTGTAATTACATTTGTAGGATCTCCGGATGTAGGATTTTGGTCCTGATCATTAAATCTAAGTTAATAACCAAAATAAATAAACAAAATAAATAAATAAATAAAGTAAGTAAGTAAGTAAATTTGGCTGTTAGACCAGGTATTTAGCCTTGAGATTTCCTTTTAGCTAAGCCTTTATTCTGGCATTGTTTTTCCCCACTATTTTAATATATAATATTTTACATATGGACATGCTATGTGTTAACTATATGTGCTGAAACCTGGAAGTATGGTAGGCCTGAGAAGCAGGCCAGCCTTGGCAACGGGTTGCCAAGGCACCCAAGCGCTTTCTGGGTAAAAGAGGAACTCAGCCCTTTGGTGCATGGGAGGGGATGAACTTTCTGGGAAGGAACCCTATATAAGGGCATGACTTGCAATTTTGAGGCAGATTCCTTCTGACAGAGGGAAGGACTTGGTGAATGAGAGTTTGTTCCCTGTAGACATCCAGTAAGAGGTAGAAGAAAGACAAGATCATTCCTGAGTGGGTTTGAAAGTGAAACCTTGACTTCAGGATTTGGACTTTGAGCTAAAGTAGCCAAAATTTTGAATGGGTGCAAAAACCATATACCTCGAATCTGAGTTGAACTGAGGAATTTGGGTAAACATTTTGGAAATTCTAGTTTGCCTGTATATACTCATAAAAGCCAATACTTTTTCCTGGTTGTTATTTTAATAAAGAAAACATTCTATTTTTTTGTAATTGCTGGCACAGCAGAGTACTTTTCTTCGGGTCAAAGAATGTAGAGACACACCACCACACAGACTCAAATTGTTATGAATAATACCAGAAAGACTTTATTCCTTTTCTACTAAGGTGGTGTATTTGGGGAGGAAATTTGCAAGATTGAATAAGAATGGTGGAGGGTGGCAGGGTGCTATAGAGAGGTTTGGAAGGCAGCTACCACTTCCAGTCTGCAAAGAGAAAAGCAGGCCTGCTCCCACTCCTGCTCCTCCACACTTATATTGGAAATTTTAATTATGCTTTATTATATTGTATTGTAATACTTTGTTGTTTGCTATTCCTTTCTGCTGAAGCAATTAGAGTGAACTGAGATGAATTACCAACATTGTTACCTGGTGCCATCTGTACACATGGGAGGGCAAGTGATTCTCTAGGGTTTCAAGGATATGTTTTCCTAACTTTACCTAAAAACCTCTGGTATTTCCTCCTGATGGTTTCCCATGCAAGCACTGACGAGGCCTGACCTTGTGTTGTGTAGCTTCCAAAATAAAAGAAGACTAGGCATGTTCATGGTGATACAAAACAGTAGGAAAAGACAAACATCACAGGAGCAATCAATAGCAAGGAAAGAAATAGTGAATACAAGGAAGTCAGTATAAGGAAGCAGAAGGAACAGCAGAAATGCTGATCTTTGCTCTGACAAAAGCCTAGGAGAGAGTCACAAATTCCAAAGACAAGAGGCATCAATAGTTCTACAGCAAAGAACCTCAGTAGAGCAAAATCACTAAAATTTGCCCAAGGAAACTGACTCATTATGCTAAAACTGCCTCATTATGCTAATACTTCCAGAAAGTATAGGTTGCAGGTTTTACCCAACTATGGAACTTTATACTAATATGATGTAGAAATATGAAGAAGAGATATCTGAGAAACATTGCTCACTATCACTAGATGGTCCAGAGGACCCGATTCTTGCCTTAAAGCCTTATAGTAATCTTTAAGGATCCCGGGAAGCAGCAAGAATTCAGTAATCTCTAGTCTTGCTTCCAACACTATTGTAGCTTCATCTGCGCAAGCCAGAGTTTGATGGGTCTTCCTCCCTATGAAGGAATGCTATATGTGACACAAAGAAATGAACAAACTGGATCTACCTTATGCCTGTTTTGGAGACCAGAAGTGAACCCCTTTAAATTACTAGTTGAATGGTAGAGATATACATGGACAGATACCAAGCAAAGTCTAAATATCTCTGGAGATTCCAGAGGAAGGATTGAGTCATTCCAAGGGTGCAACAACATTTACTACCATTTCCCAAAACAGAATTTACAAAGTCACTTTGTGAAGTCAAAAACACCTGCAAGCTGAGACAAGTGAATTCTCCAGTGGCTCTTTTTCTTCACTTTCAATTTCCACTAGCCTCTGCCTGACCCCTTTTCCATATATCACAGATTGAGAATGCATGAATGAATGAGTTCTTCCCATTGGATAACGGGTCCTGTTATCAAGTCCTGATTAAGCAATAGTATCTTAATTGAATTGTTGATGTTAATAAGTTCAAGGGGATGGTGCATCACTGAGTGATTAGATCTGAGAAAACAACATAAACATAATGGGTTTGGCTGCATCCATGGACATAAATTTCACTTTTCACTCATCCTGTGGTCTACATTGCCTGAAGAACAGCTGAAGTAGAAAAGAGAACAATCATAGTCATGAAAACAAAGAAGCAAAGACATGGTCCCCTCGTTCTTGAAATGGTTCGAAGTTCACATTTACAATCTTGAAGCTATTGTCAAAACTGAAAATTGACATCAAATCCACTTTAAATCCAGGCAGTCCTACTAAGGGAATAATAATAATCAATAATAATAATAATAATAACAACAACAACAACAACAACAACAACAATTGTTACTCACCTCAAAGCTCAAGGCAGGACATAACAGAAATTAAAATACAAATAAAACCAACATACCAATTAAACACACATTATGATTAAAATATACTAAAAACATGAAACCATTCAAACACAAATACGTCATAGTTAAAAATAAGCTTGGTAGACCTGCCGGAAGAGATAAGTCTTTATCAGTTTCTTTAATTTGGGACAACATATTTTGCTCGATCTCTTCCTGCAGGTCATTCCACTGTCTAGGGATGGCCAACAAGAATGTCTTCTGGGTGACTTTTGCCAGTCTTGTTTTAGGCAGTTTAAGTAAATGGCCCTCAGAGGACCTAAGTGTATGGAGTGGATTGTATGGGAGGAGGTGATCTTGTAGAGTAACTTGGACCCAAACCATGTAGGGCTTTAAAAACAATAACCAATCTTTTACCTGGAAACTAATTGGAAGCCAATGGGGTGATTTTAATATTGGCGTAGTATGTTGTTACCCTGATTTCTGGGGTCCCGTGAGGGACACCTCAGTGTGCTCAAACAATGAGGAATGGGAATTAGTAAGAGCACAAGCTAAGCAATGCAAGAGGCAGGGCAACTTAGCGAGATCTTGAACCCAGTGTCTACGAGGTCAGGCTGACTCAATAAGCAAACAGAAGTAAATAATAATTGTTTCTTTATTTTGAAAAACACAGTCAACGCACATATATGCAGTCACTCACACAGACCTATTGAAAGAAAGGTAGGAGTTGGATAGCAGATTTTAAGAAGGATTTCTGCATGGGAAATGCTACACCTGTCCTGAAGCCTGGGTAATCTGAAGAAATGTCCATAGAAACGGAGATTCTCAGCATGTGGAGCTGAGGGGAAGGCCCGTTGAAAGGAGCGGCAGCAAGGCGGGAAGGAAGTCAGAGTGATCCAAGCTATCCGAGCAATCCGAAGAAGCCCTCAAAATCAGGGGGTCTTATAGGGGAAAATGTGCCAGTAGGCTAGTCTGTTCCCGGGGAAAACAATGGGTTTCGGGCTGGAGACAAAGCCTCCGAAAGGTCAGTATTTTGCATGATTGAGGCCTTTTCCGCAGGGGGCGAGGGAATCACCCCGTGCTGATACTCACTGGACCTGTATGCTCCACCCGAGGGTCCAGGCTGGTCCGGAGCAGTCCGTGGCTGCCGCTCCACACTGCTCTGGGGACGAAAATGGTAGCTTCCAGTTGGTGGAGGCTGTCCATCAACCAGTGAAACTAGCCAGCCTAAAGCTCGTCCCTGGCAGATCTGCAGGCTCGCACTGGTGCGAGCCTGCAGATCTGCACCAGAGCGCAGCCATGGAGTGGCACGCTCCATGCTTTTGAAAGACCTGTTTTAAGCGGTCTTTCAAAAGCACGCTGAACGACCACTTTGAGTCATTCCAGAGCAGGCTGAGGTCCGGAACCACACAAAGTAGTCTGGACCCAGTCCACTCCCAGGTGCAGACGTCCTCCCTGGAGGACGCTCTGCACCGTTTTAAAAGCCCCGTGTGGAAAAGGCCTGAGTTATGACAGTGTTGTCAATAGAGTAGACAGTATGCAAAAGCGGAGTGCTTGACAGTTGGATATTCGGCTCCTCAAGCTGCCTGCTCGGGGCAGGGGATCTTTTGTAAATAGCATGCATACATAATATGATCTTAAAAGGGAACTTGCCTGGAGGTCTCCTGAAGCTGCAGTCTGGCAATTACTGGCCTGTCTGAATTTGTTTTGAATGGTTCAGCTATTTTCAGCTGTGCCTGTGTGCGTGCTTGTCCAGGCGGCTCGCAAGCACATGGATAGGAATGGGTAGTGAGGGCCAAATCCTTGAAATCAAATGATATCTAATATACCACAAGTCCAGACTAGAAACTACGGTAACAATGTTCACTCCTCAATGCACCCATAATCAGTCTTGCTGCCATATTTTGGACCAGTTGGAGTTTCTGAAGTTGGTATAAAGGTAGCCCAATGGAAAGCACATTGCAGAAGTCCAGGCTTGAGGTCACCAGCATGTGCACTACAATATTTAGATCATCCAATTCTAGGAAGGGGCACAGTTGATGTATCAACCAAAGCTGATAATAAGCACTGTTAGATTGTTAGAGGAAGTTCTGAGGTGCTGGCAACCAGGGTGTTGAAGGATTGAAGTGCCCAGCCCTCTCCCACCAGCAAACCATGGTACATAAGTAGTTGTGACAGGACCCTACAGGGTCTCTGATACTGCTCATCACATCATTGTTGGCTGGCTGGTGGAAGGGGTCTGGATACACTATCCTTCTGCTCCCCGCTTGCCAACACTCCATTCCTCAATATGGCACTGGTGGGGCAGTGGTTAAATGCTGGTACTGCAACCACAAAATTGTGAGTTCGATCCTGCTGGACTCTAGGTTAACTCAGTCTTCCACCCTTCCACAGGTTGGTAAAATGAGTACCCAACTTGTTGGGGGCAATTAGCTATAACACATTGCAAACTGCTTAGAGAGCACTTAGCTGATAAGCAGTATAGAAATACACATGCTATTGCTTTTGTATGGCTGCCTGGATTTGAAGGCAGATTTGGGGGTTCAGGTCAGAAGATAGAGAATAGCTACCTGTCTGATGCAGGATCTTGGCTTGTATTGTGAGGGAAGGGGGAAGATTTAAATAATTTGATTTTCTGAGCTGCATTTAATCATCACATGTTGAAAGTCAAACTTCCTGGAAACTTTTAAGGACACATCTCTCTCTTTCTCTCTCTCTTTTACTTTTTTCTTTCTCTCTCTGTCTCACTCACGCACACCCACACTTACTTCATTTTCCTCCTGATGAAGAGCATATGTTCAAGATGCTTTCCGGTTCCTGTTCTTTTAACAAATTCTACTTTTCAGCCATTGATTTTCACAATGAGCAAGATTCTTCTTTCTAGATACAAAATGAGTTCTCTGTAAAATGATCTAATTTATACTAGATTTGAATCAGAGTCTGCTCATTTTCAAATGTTGCCCTGTTCTGAATGGTGGCCTTATTAAGCTCTTGATAATATCATTGAGAAATATGCTGAGGGCCAAAGTTTTCTGCTTCCCCGGCTATATTGGGAGCTTCCTGCCTCCTCTCTGAGCAAAAACACAGCTACTTTACTTTGGTTGTCTCATTTACAGTTTCATTGTGAAAGGAGTTATATTACTACCATTGATTGGGTGTGAATAGTTCCAGTTTGGAGGCCCCAACCTTACTGGCATGGTGAATCCATCGTGGATTTAGTCTGAGCATTAAAATAGGTATTCAAGGTTTGGGAGATAGGATTGAGATGAAGCTCTTTCAAAGTTCTGACTAACATCCAGAGTGGTTACAACAACCCACTGACATCAGAGCCAACAGCCCCACTGGATGTGAAATTGCGATTACTAAATCACTGTAAATGCTAAAGCTCCATCCTGTGCATTTGTAGTTTGGTGAAGTACTGGGTTAGTTAGACCTCATGCTAGTTGTACTCAAACTCAGAGGAAGGCAAACACCATTTGAACAAATCCTGCCAAGAAAACCCTGTCATAGGTTCACTTTAGGTCACTATAAGTTGGAAATGACTTGAAGGCACACAACAGCAATGAGAAGGTGTTTACCATTTTCTATAGAATTGCTGTAGCTCTAGGAAGGCACTAGAGGTCTCTAGCAGAGAATTTTAAAGTGTTTCACCAAACTACAAATCCCAGGATTCCATAGGATCTCCATTCTACAGAATCTTGGGATTTGTACTTCTGTATGTTTAAAGTGCTCTGACCATTGAAGCGCTGTGACATAAGATGAACATAAGATGTGAGACGAACATAAGTGTAAGGGCCATTAAAGTGTTATCAGATCACTGTAACTATGAAATGTGGACGTGCTCCATGGAATACTGGCCACAAATATAACAGCAGATTGTTTTATGACGCTTCTCACTCTTGCCTAACTCTTCATTCATAAGTTAACATGTCACTTGGCACAGTCTGAGCTATTGTGGGACTACCTCACTGATTTGTCAAGTGCCTGACATCATATATAGAAATACATATGAAACATACACACACAAAAATGACCAGAGAGAGGTTGCTTTGGAAGCAAAGGGCTTTTACAACAGGGTTGCAGACCTTAATAATTGCTTTCTTTAATCCTTCTGTCTTCTCATGCTTTGGCTTGTCTGAGGAAACTGTCATCCAGGCATATGTCCACACTGAGGTTATTAAAAGCTATGGCAGAGTAATTAGTTTAGAGCAGCAGATGAAAAAATGTAATTTTGATTATGCATATGCACTGGGTTATTTTTTTTAAAAAAAAATCTTCAGTGTTGGTTCAAATCATATCATTATTGAAGATTAGAGCCCTATAATTCTACTTTACAAAAGTCAATTTTAGATACCAGTTTCTACAATTTGAATGAATGTAATCAAAATGAACTATTCTGTTTGAGCTTGTTTGTTTGTTTGTTTTAAAAACCCGCCTTTGTGGGAAAGTTAAGATTTGTGCAGGGGAATGTTAAAATAATTTCAATGTCTTCTGTCATTAATTTGCCCTTCTGGTGATATCCTATAAGACATTTTTCTTCAGTCAGTCTAACAGAAAAAAGTAGGGATAAATGAAATCTTTGCGTTTCTTTCAGTCACTAAACATCTTGGACTCAGAAAGCTATTGAGTGTTTTGTGTCTCTATGCAGAGTCAAATCACATTTAGGCAGGCACGATTTGAAAACAAGCAAACAGTGATTAACCAGATATTGATATGTGGAAAAACTCTGGCATTTGATGAAACAGCATTCTTCTTGTATGTGAATCCATTGCATGTTTTAACAATATCATGGGAGTTGCCAGATGTGGAATGGCATTGTTACCGCGGTTCTGTCATGCCTGGTGATAGCACTAGATATCTCTTGATATCAAACTTATTTGGCCTTCATTTGACCTTTCTCTGCCACCCTGCTCCACATGTTTGCAAGGGCCACCGGACAAGCACATAAACAGCCGTTAATGGTTGGACATTCCAATCCCCATTTAGGTAGGCAGATTAATGCCTCTCTGTTGCTTCAGGAACCATTTTCTTGCAGACACACCTTGCTTAAGTGCGGCTTTACACAAAGATGCTCGGCCAAGAGCCGGCACTTTCTTTATGCTGAGCCATTTGCATGCTAGCTATACTATTGTCATCCAGCACTAAGCTCATCATGTAAAACTTGACCTTTTCCAACACCTTGGTCTCACTCCAAATTCTCTTTGTTCTCACTGAGCATGGCATGGCCTGTAGGCACAATCCACCCTATAAAAACCCCCTGATTCTGAGTGCCCCTCGGATCACTCACTTGGACTCCTAGGATCACTTCCTCGGATCACCCTGGACTTCCATCCAGCCTTGCTGCCGCTCGATCCAGTGATGTTGTCCCCTCAGCAAACTGTGCTGAGCTTTCTTCCCCTCAACCTCCACCTCTCTCCAGGACTATGAGAAAAGGTGTCATATCACTCATATTCCCCCGAAACTCCCATTTCTATTCTAATTAGCTGTGTGCTTGTGGTGTCTTTTCTGTCATTTGTCCTCTAATAAAACTATTATTTTTATCCTTTTAAAAACTGTCTGACTGCTCGTCTGACCTGACGCTGTATACATAGGGTAAAAGATCCCAGCTAAAGTTACCCTGCCTCTTGTTAGCTTAAGAGAGTGCTCGAACTTAATTTCCCCATCTTGTGTTTTTATTTGGTTATTTGGGTGCCCCTCCTGGGACCCGCACAATACAGGGTAACAGCATGGTGAGTACAGAGGCCACATTTCATCCCTAAAGTAGGCCAACCCCGTACCATTTTCCACCTCTTTTTAGCTGAAGATCAGTTCTGACTTCCAGTTCTGATTTCCGATTTTTTTTTATTTATTTATTTTCTTTGATTAATTGTTGTTGAGGACTTGGGCTGCTTTAAGAAGCAGTACTAGGGATGTAACTCTTCAAAAAATTCAATTCTCTCAAGCAATAATAACAATTTTTATTACTTTGCTCCTCAGTGTGAGAAAATCATTGAAAACTGCATAGTTTTTGAAGACTATTCACAGTTTGGGACTTATTTTGGGTTAAAAAAATGCACAAACAAGTGAAAAATATTTTCTATGCAGAAAATGCACAGGGAGAGAAAGTTCCAACTGTTGGGAGAGAAAACCATCCCTCCAGCTTCCCGTCTGCTTGGGAACATGCATCATAGCTTTCTCTCTGAGTGCTGATGGCTTTCTCTGCCTCCCTTGTCATTTATGAGCATCACTGGGAAAAAAAGTCACTATTATTATTAAATCATTATCATTATTTATACCCCACCTTTTTCCCAGAGTGGTATTCAAAGTGGCTTACAATTAAAAAGAAATAGTTAAAACACACAGAATACAAAAGTTAAAACATAATTGAAAAATAAAAAAGAATTAAAACTATGATAAAGTACATAATTAAAAACTAAAATATTAATCAGGAACACAATATCCAGCTCATTTTATCACAGGCCCCATATAATCACATTTTGTACACCTATCTGAATAAAAACATCTTTATCTGATTGCAGAAGGATAGTAGGAAGGATGCCAGTCTGACTTCTTTGAGAAGAGAGTTCCAGAACCTGAGTGCAACCCCTGAGAAGGCCCTCTCCTTTGTTCTAAACGGGTATATCTGGGAGGGCTGCTGGGATGGAGACAAAACATGATGTCTTTCTGCTGTTTTTACTTCCCAAAAGAAGAATCACTCAAAGTGTCTTATAAAATATTAAACTAATTCTGAATCACTCAAACAGCTTGCAATCATAGAGTTGGAAGAGACCATAAGGGCCATCCAGTTCAACTCCCTGCCATGGTAGAAATATACCATCAATACATTCCTTGCAGTTGATGATCTGGCCTTTGTTTACAAACCTCCCAGGAAGGAAATTCCATCACAGTTCTTCCTAATATTTTGATGGGATTTCTCTCCCTGCACTTTGAATCTATTGCTCTGTGTCCTAGTTTCTGGTGCAGCAGAAAACAAATTTGATCCATCCTTTCAAATATGTCAACATGGCTATCATGTCACTTCTTAACCTTCTCTTCTCCAAGCTAAACATAGCCAGCTCCCTAAACCACTTCTCATAGGGCATGGTTTGAGGGTGCAAGCTCAAAACCCAGCAAACTTCTCTATGCCCGCCCCCCCAAAAAAACCCAAAATAGGTTGATATATCAAAATAAACAACAATAGAGTCAAATGAACATGTATAAAGAGGTGGGTTCATGGCTGAAAAACTAGAGAGGCTTATTACCCTTTTATGGCATCACTTTTGAGAAGATGATCACCTGTCCCAAACAGATGTGGGAGGTGACACCACTGCTGTTATTTATCTAGACCATTTAGCAAAACTAAAGGGTATTTTAAAGTCAATTTATTCCACAGTTTTACTGCTTTCCAGGCGGCTGATTTTATTCTCTGTTATTTTCTTGAAAGTAGCGCACTTTTTATAAGCATCTATTTGGGGGTGATGACTTTAAAAGGAAATCATGGGGGTTCAGGCTTATCATCTACAAGCAGTCATGATCGTTTTATCTTATCCTCACTTTCCGGAAAAGAATATCTTGCTAAAACAATTACTGGAGAGCAACAAAGGGAGAAGATTCTTGCCTTCATGTCCTCTTTCGGGTTTTTCTTCATGGCTGCTGGGGAAAACAGGATTCTGGACTATACAGCCCTTTGTTCTGATCCATCAGGGCTCTTTGTATGTTCTAACATAAGAACGCTGGCAAACCCTCATGAAATCATTGAACAAAGAACTGTGCTGGATTTTGACTTTTAGTTTGTGCAGAGGTTCAAACTGGCTTCTGGATCTAAATCCAGGTGTTATTCTCAACTGTAATAGATGCATTGATGATCAACTATGAAATAATGAGTCCAGACACAGAAAATTGTGTTAAATAAGGGCCACTTTATTTGTCCTACCCTATTTAAGTTGTGTTGGCCTGGAAACAGGGCAAGATGGTGATGGTGGGGAACTGATGCAGGTCCATGTGAGGTCCAGGTGTCAACCCCATGACAACCTCCTCAACCTTCCCTTGGGTGGTAGCACCTAAGTCCCAAGGGCAATTCAAATACCCTGGCTTGCTTCCTTGTCCATCTTAATTGGAAGGTAACCTAGGGACTCCTATCCAAGTTCCAGAACTCTATAAGTGACAGCCTGAATCCCAGGGTATCCTAAAGGGTAGCCTTCTACCCCACCCCTTTGGATGCAAGGCCTTAAAGGGGGGGCTCCTACCCAAAAGGGTCCAAAGAATGATCACCAAAATCTTATATTCTGCCCCCACTACCTGCCACAGATAAGGGACAAGTGTCTGCTTAGTCTCTTTCCCTCACCAAGTGGACCAATATGGTCTTCACCTCCTATAGCAATGTTAGAATGTCATAAAGCATTCTAAACCTAAAAAGATGCATGAACATTTTTGTAGCACATGACCTCCAACACCCAATATTCAGAACCTAAGCCCATTGCAAAACTGTAGAGTCAGCACCAGAAGGAATGGGTGCCAAACTGAACCCTTTGCAGGCTGAAACTTGACAAGACTGTTGAGGTGGCAGTCCAAAAATGGTAGCTGGAAAGCAGCAAAAAGTCAGCATGCCAAAGAAGGAACCCAGGACTAATCTCAATCAGCAAATTGTCCTCTTTCTCTGGTCCATCTTGTCAGAGATTTGTGCACCCTGAACTATCCTCTTGTCTCTGACCTTCAGCAGTGAAAACCAACACTGACAGACTAGTTCTGATGAATTGCAGAGTCAGACCTCTGCCCCTCAAAGAAACACAATATTACAATATGTGGTTAACATAACTAGGCCATGACATCTGCAGCCTGTTAGACGACCTAAATAACTCAAACTCCCTCCCAGCCTTCAGAGAGACTAATGGCTCAGACAACTTCACCCCTCTAAGGCTCCACAGGTCTGTAAGCATCAGGACAGAACTTGAATCTGGAACAAGCTGTGTGAAGCCCTCCAACTATTGGTGGGAATGATCCAAGTCAGAAACACCCCTCAGGACCTCACTCCATCAAGTGGCCACAGTCGTGCTGAAAACTGCTCTGATACTGAGTGGACTGTCAGAGCCAGCTAATAAAACTACTCTATCTGATTGTGAACAATTGCTTACTCCACTTGTATGTCACACAGGGAACAAAACATTATACTGGAGGCCTCTATTGTGAAGGCTTGACCAGGCTTATGATATCTAGAGATGATCAAATTACTGATTCTGACTGGATCATATTGTAACCAAGAATGGATGGACAAATCTGTAAATTCACCAGCCCACAACCAAAGTGTCACCACATTTGGAAAAATTCCAAGAGCTACCTCATATGCATGATACCAAAGCAAACACAAACCCTGGCACCATTTCCCTGTAAAATAAACTGATATGTGAAGGTCCTCTGGAACTCCTTTAAAATGGAGTAGAAACTCATTGTATTCCTCCATGTCGGCCCCATGGTTATCAGCTATGATCCTGAGTCTATGGTGGAGTTTACACAACCCTGGCCTCGCATTATGAAAACACTGCAGGAACTAAAATTAAGATGACCGACTAGCTCATGCAATTCTTGTAGAGTGGCTTTCCTTAGTTCCTACAATTTGCCATTTGTAAAATAGCAATATTGTTAAATGATATCAAATTGTATATCAAAGCAATTAAGATAGGCGGGCAGTGCACTGAAATTTCCAAAGTATAATAAGAGACCAAACATCTCCCTAGGGCTGCCTGGTGCATCTAGAAGCCACTGTCCACTGAGAAGCCTAGTAGTTAAAAATGTTTACAGTGAACTAGGATAAAGCAAAAGGCCAAGGTAATCTCACCTTTCAGCAGCTCTGCTTTTGAGCCACAGTCATTCATGTAGGAATGTGGGGACGGGGGGGGTGATTCACCCTGGACAGCATTGTTTCTGGGGTGTCCCACCCCGTAGCCATACCCTCGCACACTCTGGCCACACCCCCACATGCCCTGGCCATGCCTCCATGCACCGCAGCCATCACCCCCCGCACAGTGACCACACCCCTCTCATTGTAGACCAGCCCCCTCCTACCCACCCTCCATACACTTTAAGCTCTGCCACTAGCCACAGTGTCTGATTGTCTCTTCCCTCATGAACCTCACTGTCAATCTGTCATCTAAACGTGGATGACAGATGCTTAACTGGTTTTGAATTAACATGAGAAACAGGGGATGGTGCAGAAAATATGCAAAAGAACACTAAAGCTGACTTAAAACCATCACATATATTATCAGCATCTGAAACATTCTAAAAGACGTGCACCATGGAACTAGCATGTCTAACCAAACTGGATCTGACACCTTTAGGAAGTGGCTATCAAGCTTCTTGCCCTTTGATTTTTAAGTACTGGTCCCTGTTATTAGGTCACTAATATGGCAATTCCAAATGGCAATTCCAAAAGGACTGAGGACTATTACAACTGAGCAATCGTTCTCTAATTTGTATGGGTACTGTAAATAGAAGCCTCTATGAACCAAATTGTCAATACAGAAAGACTTGTTATGAAATACATATAGGCTTCACCCCTGGCCTCCTGCTGTTGGGGTCCTATTAACTATATGTCTACTGTGAGATGTATCATTTAGTCTGCATACACAACTGGGCTTGCAACAGATCCTTAGAAAGGGAGGGGTTGATTGCAGCCTTATACTGAAAGTGTCATCATAAAAAGTCATGCAGATCCCTTGAATTCTGCATTGTGTGGTAGATAATGTCAATGTACTAACTCAGAGATAAGGCATGCCAGCTTTGCACTCTAACTACAATAGCACAAATAAGAAAAACTGGAAGCTAGGTTTTGGTCCATGTCTGATCCACCCACTCTTTCCTAGGTTTTCCTCTTTCTAATCATTGAGCTACTCCCTACATTTTTCTCTCATTCCTATAGCTGTTTGTGGGCCTGCAGTTCTGTGGGTGCAACTCAATAGACAATAGTCCCTCTTCCAATACAAGGAGGTCCCCAATTCATGCCAAGGTCCCTCCCCAAGACCATGTTTCTAATCCCTGCCAGACTCACCTGGTCCATGCTGTCCTGCTTGGGAACCTTAAGACAGGTCAGCTTCACTAGGCTAATTAGGCCCCTGTCCTCAAAAACATTGCTTATGGCAGCATCAGCATTTAGTCCCATGTCAATCATTCCTCAAGACTACTTCTTAGATCCAGGTAAGCATTAAATATCTGGAGGTAAAGATCTTATACTGAGATGGAGCATAAATTTACATGTACTGAGTTGCACAGAGATTAAAGAATACCGCCTCATTAATGGACTGTGATGTCAAATGTACCTGTGCATGTGTACATGTGGTGAACATCCATGCACAACACACACAGATGTGGAACTCTGCTTCCACAACCTTGAACTGAGCATCGCCATTTTTCATTAGGCAAAAATATCTAGTCACTTCTGTAGGGAACTTACACATCTGTAAGACACCAACAGCATTATGGCTGGAAACTTGCTATGCCAACATTCATGTATCTCTGTTCTCTTTAATGGGTCTACTCTAGTTGGGCCTAATCATTCAGTTAAAGCCCATACCTTGTCCTTCCTCTTCAGGATAAGCAGAAGAGTATTATGTGAGGTCTTTGCACTGTGCATCATCCATCAATGCCACACTGAAAAACATGGAGGACAACTGTAGCACATGCCTATTCCCGATATGAAATCTGAAGAAGGTGATTTTAGTTTGTTTCTGGTATCCAAAAAAGGGATAAAGATCTCCTTACTACCTGAAAGTACTATATTGATGACAACCTTATGAAACGGTTACATGGAGAGCTGGCACTTGATACATGGCCAATTGTACTTATTGTCAGATTGGCTTCTGTCACCACTGAATATCTATGTACTTGTTAAGAACTTGGACATTTTAGATTAAAATAGTACAACATCTTACAATGTAACTGATTATGTTTATGGAAAATAAGTAAGATTGCTGTTCATCAGAATTTCCCCCCTCCTGCCTTATTCACTAAAGATTACACTACCGATTCTTGCAAAATAACAGCTTTGTGTGTATGCATGTGTAATTTATTGGCCTGCGACAAGATGGCTGAGATGCAACATCTGGCTGCTCAATGAAGTCTTAGATTTTCACCCAATTTTCCAGCTGGCTTGACATGAAAATATAAATCTAAACTTGATAAATACCAACCACTGTTACTAAGTTGGAGAAATTAATTTCCAAACTCTATTGTAAGTCCGTGTAGCAATCACGGTTGCAGACAAGGAGCAAGCATCATTTTGGTTTTGTCGGGCTTTTGGCAATAAACAGCTATCACCTCTATCTCTCTTCTGCACAGGATTTCATTTGAGGGATATGCAAATGTGTGAGGTTGTTAAAGTAACTGATTGCAGAAATGTATAATCAGGAAAAAGATGTTAACTCTTGTGCCCTGGATAAATTCCAGTTCAGGTTAATGATTCTGTCTCTCTCTCTCCTTCCTTCCTTCCTTCCTTCCTTCCTTCCTTCCTTCCTTCCTTCCTTCCTTCCTTCCTTCCTTCCCTCCCTCCCTCCCTCCCTCCCTCCCTCCTTCCCTTGATGTTTGTTTTATATAGGAAAGTGACATCACCAAACAGTGCACCTGAGAAATGTTCCCAATCACCTTGGTACAGATTTTCACATTCCTTCCATTGTCGTTATGGATATATAAGGAGGGGAAAAAAATAAAAAAGATAAATTGAGATTTTCACAGTCCTTATGAAGTCTGTAGTGGCCATGCCTGTTTAGGAATACATAAAGATATAATTTGTACATTTTCAATGGAAAAGAATGACAGAATTTCTTTTTAAAAAGAAATGAAATGTGGCAAAAACTCAATTTGGTAGATTTGTCCATCTTGGTGGAGGGCTTTCCATGTTAAGCTATGCAAAGCATGAGTTAGAGTCCATGTGTATTCAACCATATTAAGGCAGCATTATGGTTGCCATATTTATTTTCCTGAAAATCTTCAGTTTTAGCAACTATATGGCAAGGTGGCACAACACATGTGGGATTAGGCACTCAAATGGAACCCCTTTCCCCACAAAATACAGTGGAAAGCATTGGCAATTGTGATAGCTTAATCTTCCATCAGCAGAGTTCTGCACCAGGGTCCCACAATATTGCTCTGGTTCTCATAGAAGAAGCAAATCTTTCTGTGTGCTGTACTGCTTGAGATTGCTCATATGACAGAGTATCCCTCAACATATAACACACACATAACTGCCAAGCAAAAGGCTAGGTTAAATCTAACATTTGGGATTGCTGTGCTTCCCCTCCACCCAATGAGGAAGGTTATGGACAAGAATTCAGGCATGTGAACACCACAGTTCCATGCTGTGATCCTATATCAGGGTTGTATGCTGTCCACCTCTGCATGTAGAGTTGCATGACGATAGTGTTGTGCAACCTTGTGTTAAATGGCAATGTTATGCTATCAAATGTACAATTCAATGCACAACTGGATGTGCAAATTAATGTACAACCCAGTGCATAGACACATGATGAACATCACCACATGCAACATTCCCCTTCTGCAATCTGTATGTGGACATTCTACATAAGTGCCCAACCATTTTCCCAGAGAGAAATACACACTCATACAATGTCAACACTATTCCAGTCATTGTCTGTAGTGGAAGAGCCCCCAGTTAGAGTTACTTTTCAATGAGAAATGTGGCCTAGCAGTTATGAGAAGATGAGAGTTTACTAGTAAACGTAGCTGAAACCCTTGAAAAGCCTATTCCAGAGGTTCTTAACCTGGGGTCCAGGGACCTCTGGTAGTCCACAGAGCCCTCACAAGGGGTCTGGGAAGGGCTGCTGCTAGACACCAACACCAGTAGCAGCAATGGGAATATGGCAGTGGGGGGCATTTTGAGGGTGCTGAAACTGCTCCCTTGTTTGCAAACAATGGAGCAGTTTGGGCATATGCATACATATCTCAGCTGCCATATCCTCAATGAAAGGGACACAGCAGCAAGTGTGTGTGCATGCCCAAACTATGGCCCTTTTTGGATGCCAGTCATGTTGTGAAATGGCATTGGGAGCTTCACACGATTGCGAGGACCGTTTCACATAATCTCTTCGCAATTGTGTGACGCTCCTGAGGCCAGTAGGTGGCGATCACACATTATATCATTTTTCGCCTTTTTGCCAAAAACAATGCGCAATCATGCATCCCTCCCAGGCCCCACACACACCTACCTTGGGTGTGGAGGCTCTGGACATGTGTCTATTGTGCGTCCTCCCCAAGCGCAGCCTGGGAAAGTACCCGGCTGTGCTGCGGAAGGAAGGGGTGGAGCTCTTACGACGGCCAGCAAGGAGCTGGTGTGGAGGAGAAGCAGAGGGGATGTGAGTGCCTCTCAGAAGAGGCTTCTCACGTGATCCCCTTGTTCCAACGCTGGAAAAAGGTAAGGTGCAAAAAGGACCTATGACTCTTGAGACCAAGGTTTGAATCCCTACTTGGCCTTGAAAACCCACTGGGTGACCTCAGGTAATTCACATTCTCTCAGTCTCAGAAAAAGGCAATGGCAACAAATCTTGCCAAGAAACCCTCATGATTGGTTTGCCTTAGGGTCAAAGAGGAGAGACATGATGGCTAGAAAGAACTTTCCCCTGTCAGTGCCTTCAAGTCACTTCCAACTTATGGCAACACTAGGGTGAGCCTATCACAGAGTTTGGGGAGGGGGGTCGGCAACTTTTCTGCAGAGAGGGTTTCCCTTTGCCTTCCTCTGAGACTGACGGAATGTAACTTGCCCATGGTCACCCAGTGTCTGAGCAGGGATTTGAATCCTAATCTCCAGAAATAAGCCTTTAAGAAACAAATAAATAGATATTTGAAAAATTAGATAAATATTTAAATCTAAATTTAAACATTTAAATCTTGAGTTAAGTCTTGGGAGACCCCTGCAATAAACTATATTTGCAGGGGGTCCCTGGTAAAGAAAAGGTTAAGAACCACTGCTCTATTCCATTCAGCTTCCATAGCAGTCAAGTCAGCATTCCACATCCGCTATTCAGTCGTCATTGGATTGCTTTAGACCATTCCGCAGTAGCCTGTTATAGCGCAATGATTCCACTTTTAACATCCTCTGGAATCCTGGGGTTTGCAGTTTTGGGAGGGGCTGACCAGCCCCTCCCAAAACTGCAAACCCCAGGATTCCAGAGGATGTTGAAAGTGGAATCATTGCGCTATAACAGGCTACTGAGGAAATGGCCTAAGTCTCTCCTTTCTCCACCGCTTTCCTAAAGATTTCCACATTTCTGCCAATCTTGGGACGACTTCAAGCATGCTTTTCACTTCCAATTCTGTTTGAGTATGGTGTCGTTCTGGCTACATAAGGATTCATAGGCACTTTTCGCATGTTGCCTGTTTGCGCGACGGGGGAGGGTATCTCACACGAGAAGCCTTGTTCAAAATGTTGCCACTTCCCCCCTCCTTTCTACTGCAGGTCACTTCCTGTTAGCGTGAGTGTCGTGCTAGCGCCCTGCCCCTTCCTTCCGCAGCGCAGTATGAGAGTTGTAGGCTGCGCTGGGGGAGGAAGTGCGACCCGCCCAGCTCGCCGGCACACCGCATGCAGGTAAGTGCACGACGGCGCCGCGAGCATTGCGCGAGCACGGGCATTTTTGGCTTAAAGCCAAAAATAAAAAAATGCACCCATGCCCCGTTTCAGCCTCGTGAGCACCACGCAAGTAGGGATGCATCGTACGGAGCAGCACACCCATTTGCGTGGCACTCAAGGGGCGCTCGCGCTAAAAAAAAACATGCGAAAAGGGCCATAGTGTTACCCTGATTTCTGGGGGTCCCATGAGAGACACCCAAATGCATTCCAAATTGCACAAGTTGGAGAAATTAATCAAAGAGCACAAGCTAGCAATGCGAGAGGCAGGGCAATGAAGAGAGATCTTTTACCCAATGTCTACGGGGTCAGGCCGAGTCAAGGAGCAAACAGAAGTGAAATAATAACTGTTGTTTTTATTAAAATACAGTCAAACAGTGTATGCAACATAGTCACACAGATAACTATAGAAATAAAGGTTGGAGTGGGGTAGAGGGATTTTTAGAGGAGTTGTTGGTTTGGGTAATACTACACCTGTCCTGAAGCCCAGATAGTCTGAAGATTGAGTTCATAGGAATGAAGTCTCAGTATGTGGGACTGAAGGGAAGACTCGCCAAGCAAAGCGGCAGCAAGGCGGGATGGAAATCTGGAGTGATCTGAAGAAGCTTTCACAGTCAGGGTTTTTATAGGGGAAAATGTGGCCGTAGGCTAGTCTGTACTTGGGGAAAACAATGACTTTCGGGCTGGAGATAAAGCCTGCGAAAGGTCAGAATTTAGCATGATTGAGTTAAGTCTGAATTGACAAAGGAGTAGACAGTATGCAAACACAGAGTGCTTGACAGATGAGCATTCATCTAATCAAGCTGCCTGCTTGGGGCAGGGAGTTCTTTGTAAGTAGCGTGCATACATAATAGAGTATTTGCCTTTGAGGTCTCCTGGAACGGCGGGATGGCTATTTCTGGCCTGCCTGTATTTGTGTGGAATATTACAGTGATTACTGTGGATTATTTGTGCGATTACAGCGATTTGTGTGGATTATTACAGCCGCTGTGCCTGTCTGCAAGCTTGTCCGGGGGACCTTGCGGCACATGGAACGGAATAGGTAAAGAAGGCTGAATTATTGATTTCAAAGTGATATCTAATATCCCTCAAGTCCGGGCTAGAAACTACAGTAACAATAGTCTGAGAATGAATGGAAACGATTTTGAGGAAAGGTGCAGAAAAGGGCAACCAAATTGACCAAGGGACTGGAGAAACAAGTGCAGATGTGCTAGCGATGACACCTGGCCTGGGAGTTCCATGCCAGATGGCTCTGTCTGACAGCTGCCATGTTAGATTCCTTCAGTGCCCCAGAGTGACAGTAGGTCAGGCACTATTCTGGAATCTTAGGAAACTGAAATAACAGCTTCCTAGTTGCCCTTGCAACACTGCTGTCTGCGTCAGCACTTTAGGGATGTAATTTTTCATTAATTTCATCCTTGAAGGAAGCAATGGGTAATTTTGGATTTTTTTTTCCCCCTTCTGTGAGAAAGGCTTTGAAAACTGCAATATTTGAAGACTCTTCACACAGCCAGCATGGTGGAGTGGTTTGAGCATTGGATGATGACCCTAGAAACCAGGTATTGGTTCCCTGATCAGCCATGGGAACTCACTGGATGACCTTGGGCTCATCACACACTCTCATCCCGCAGAAAACCCTATGCTAATTTTGCTTTAGAGTTGCCATAAGTCAGAAACAACTACAAAGCACACAACACAACAATTCACAATCCAGGACTTATTCTTTGCAGAATTTGCATCTTTAAATTTTAATTTTTATTTTGTACAGACAGAAGCATTTTCTGTGCATGAAACAGCATTTTATGCATATAAAATAACATTTTAGCACATAAATATTTTATGTGCAGAACAAGCTATTTTCCGCACAGAGAAGTGCTGTAGCTAGGGACTTATTCTGCACACAAATCACACTTTATTTTTCAGAAAACAGCATTTTTGGCATAGGAAACAGCTTTTATGACCATCCTTGGGGAAGTGTCTTTATATATATATACACACACACACACACACACACACACACACACATACACGTACACAACTCTCAGGAAGTCCCAGAGCACAGGGCCTGCTAGGCATCACTTTGATCAGGGTCTCCTCAACTTGGTGCCAACTATGCACTATTTCCTTTGAATATGGAATTTATAAGTCTTGTTATCACCTATCAAGCCCTATACAGCTTAGCTTCGGGCTACATGAGAGACCATATCTCCTCGTATGAGCCTGCCCATCTCCTGAGATCCACAGAAGAAGCCTTCTGCTCAGCCTCACCAACACATGCAGTCATTATTGAGAAAAACTCCTTTTTTGAACTACAGTGAGTGTAGTTCACTGTGAGGATTGTGGGAACTGTAATTAAAAAAAAATGCTTTTCCAAGCAATCTGTTGTTGTGTGCCTTCAAGTTATTTCTGACTTACGACAACCCGAACACAAATCTATCATGAGATATTCTGGAAGCTGATAGAGTGCGGTGCACCCAAGATCACCCAGTGGGTTTCCATGGCCAAGCAGGGAACTGAAGCCTGGTCTCCAGCGCTGTAGTCCAATGCTCAGACCACTTCCTCACATTGGCCATACATATAGTATAAATACAGTAAAAACCTTGCAAGTATACCACAAAGAGGGTCACAGTTTCTCATGACAGATATTTAGCACTGCCTTGTGCCCTTATCCTACTTATTGTGAGCAAACACTTGTACTGCTTTGCTTTGCTTCCACCCTGTCAAAAGAATCAGACCCAATAAACTCTGCCTTGCCAGGTTTGGAGACTGTGCAAGCTTGCCACGAAACTTATTTCCTGTGACCTCATATTTTAATTACTAAAGCAATCAGCTTCTCTTTACCCCTGCTAGATATTTTACAGTTGACATACTTAACCTCTAGACCTCCTCATTCCCACAAAATCAACTTCTCACATTAGAATATGGAATTGCAATAAATATAGGAACTAATTGGCTTGAAAGAATGCATTAGGAACATTGTGTTGGGTCATTAATCGGTGCCTGGGTGTTTTAGAAATGCAAAATGTATTTGGCTGGTTCTTCTAACTGTACATGAATAATAAATAGGAGAATCTGTACTCCAGTGCAAAGCCAATGGCAGAGGGAAAGAAACCTAATATGTACTTACCGAACCAACTTTTAATGAGCATGTCAACAATTCAAAGGCTTCTTCTATAAAAATAAAATGATTTTGTTCCAGATTTTTTTGTTTTGTTTTGCTTTGCTTCAAGATAATGTCTGTTATGTTGACACACTGTCAATTATGTTGGCATTATTCAGTCTGAAGGCTCATTTTTATTATTTTAATGGCCACTCTGCAAAATGAACTCGGATTCTTGATTCATCAAGAATTTAATGAGTGTATCAGATTTGCAGTCCTGCAAGACTGACACAGGCTGAATTGACTACCTTCACCCAGCCTGGCTCCTAGCTTTTAAGGTGAACTTGGGGTGGGGGAGTCAGGCCAGAAGACATTAGTTGAGTCTCCATAGCTAAGTAGCCAATATGGATCATTGTCAAATATTTTTTTAAAAAAAATAAAAACAAAAACAGTGAAATGAAAAGAGAAGGGCAGGATGTAATAATGACAATCAGAAGAATAATCAGGAAATGTTGTTAGTAGATAGGTTTTTAGTTGATGGTGGAAGTGTCCACCAATGGGAGCCCTCTGTTTCATTAAGGAGACTATTCCATGCAATGTACACTGCAGCAGAGAAAGCTCTTCTCCATGACCACAAACAAAAAAGTCTTATTAGTCCATGTGATGACAAAGGGAGTCGTCACCTTCCAAAACCTAAAATCAGGACTTGGACTCCCTCAGTCTAGGAGAGGTACTGCAGATACCAGAGATGGAAACTAATACATATTCTGCATATTTTTTAAAAAAGAATTTTACGCTTCCTACACTGCTTTTTTTTTAAAAAAAATATTATGAAGGATGAAGTTTTTTGACATAGAATCTCTGTTACCTGCAGTCAGAAGAGGGGAGGATTACCCCTCATTTTGGCTTAAATCCTATTGCTTGTCCAAGAAGAGTAGACCATTAAATCAATTGGGCTTATCTATGTCTTAACTCACATTCATCAATTGATTAAATAAATCTACTCTAGATGGGACCAGCCAATAAGATTCAGACCATTGTCTGTTCCATCTGCTCCATCACTCTTTCACTGTTTTCTGCTGCACATGTATTTCATTTTTATTTATTCATTTTATAGCCTGGCATTTTCCTGCCTGTGAGACTCAGTTGAAACCTGAATCTGGCTGTTTCAGGAATAGGCAAGGTAGTGCCATCTAGACCCAACAAATATGACCAGTAGAGAGGAAATGTGGGGTGCAAGGTTCAAAACACATAGAACATACCAGGTTGTTCACCCTTGTGTCACCCCACAAGGTGGGTGACTCAGAGGTCCACTCACAGTGCCAGTACCTCCAAGGAATGATGGGGAATTATAGCTCAAAAGAGGATGCCTGCGAGGTGGGTGGTGGTGGTAATCTTACAGGATCTTTCCAGCTTTGTATACTTTCTATATTCTTTGAATCTCCAACCAGTGTTTCTGCATTAATACCAGTATTAATGCAGAAACACTGGTTGGAGATTCAAAGAATGTTTCATTGTGGAAATCACAAACACATGCAAGATGCAAGCAATCTCACAACCATATAAGGCTAACTGAAGAAAAAGAAGGAAAAATTGGATAGTGAGATGTTGGGGCTAAGCAGATGATATTTATCTATCCTGAAGAGGAGAGATGAAATGATGTGGCTCTGAATATGGTTCTAAGAGTAGCACAGGAATAGGAATCTGAGCAGGAGAGTTACAGCCTGTGTCAAGTATATTATGAGTTGCCGGGCTCAGAACCAGGGTTTAAATACTCCTTTTCTGCCTTGAAGGGGAAGATCTGAATGACTCTGTGGTAGAGGAAACAATGGGGTCCAAAACAGTCTAATGGCTTTAGCATGAGGTGACAAAATATTGATAGGAATCTTGATAGCTTCTTAATATCTTTGCGGATAAGGAAATGAAAGAGAACTCTGGTGGGAAGAGATGGGAACAGGTTGATGACCATCAGTTGCTCTATTGAGGCAATTTTGTGTGCTATTATGTTTGAAATTTGAGTCATTGAGGAGATTATCACTAGTTCATCAGCACCAGAGCTTCCTGATTGGTATCTTGAACTTATGATCTGGCCATGCCCTGAGGTCTCACCTGACCTACTTTTGCATATGTGCAGCTACTCCTCTTTGCCACCATGGCTTTTCAGCCATAACAGTGTATGATTTATATTTTCTTTGTCAATTAAATTTGTTCATTGCCAATTATATCATTGAGTGGGGGTATACAGCATGGTAATAGCTGGACTGTACAGCTGACTTCTACATTTCAAGGAATTAAGTAAGCATAGCTATAATCATATTGCTGACTATTTAATATCCATGCTGGACCCATGGGTAACGAAAACTGGATTTAGACTCAATCTCCTTTATCTTTCTTGGAAAAGTGCTCATTTTATGAACTAATGAAATAATCTTACATACTATCAGAACCATATAAAATGAATAAATAGCAGCTATATATGTGCTGCCTTTGACAAAAAATGAAAAGCCAATGGATTGATAGCTTGCCTTCAAAGAGAAGTATGTTCTTATTACCTGTATTTGTATTGAGCACAACACTGACACCTGATGATGCATAAAAATTATTAATAAGACACATTAACATCACCCTGCTGGCTTATTTTAAAATTCAGGCATTGGAAGTTTAAGGCTTTCTCTTCCATGGCTTTTGCAGAGCCATGAATAATCAGTGACATTTGGTAAGTAGAGCAGTCTCCAGCCATTCCTAACTCATATTTATTGAGTTGTATAGGAAATGTAGAGTAATACAGCCATATAAAGACAATGGCCATGTTTGCCTGCTCATATCTCAGTTTAATATCTGAATTAGGGGTATTCTTTTTGCCCAGGGGTGTACACACATCCCTTCTCCTTTCTTGACACACCATAGTTGAACCAAGAAGTCTTTGGTTAATCATGAGCCATGTTCACACTAACTGTTATAGTGCTATTATTCCACTTCCAACATTCTGTGGAATTCTAGGGTTTGTACTTTACTGTGGCCAAAGAGCTCTCTGACAGAGAATTCTAAATGCCCCTCCCTAAACTGCAAACCCCAGGATTGCATGGGATGCTGAAAGTAGAATAATAGCACTATAACAGTGTAATGTGGAAATGGCCCTAGTTTCTCATTTTATTTGAGTCAGGAAACAGTGTTTACTAGGATTGAACAAGCTGGGATCTTGATCTAACTACAGATGCTGGTAATCCGAATCTGGTTTAGTTTCAGTGAAACTGGAAAACTATGATTAAGCACAGTAACTGGCTTATTGTATCATGCCAAAGAGGAATGAGGGATGTGACAGTGCAAGGAAATGGCAAGTGGGCATTAATATTTTGGTTAATTAACCTAACATATGAAACTTCATGCACAGCCAATATTTGACATATTACTTAGTAGGAGGCCTTACACTGGACTACAGAGAAATTTTGAATAGATTTGTTTTGTGTTTTTAGTGTAAATCCCACAGACCCACACACACTTGAAAGGAGATGCACAATGTGTGTCCCATAATTAGACTACTGTAATAGACTATTTATGGAGCCGTTCTTGAAAAATGTTCAAGATAGCACACAATGTGGCAGCCAGATTGTTGTTGGTTGTGCTCTTTAGTCAGCATGTGTCTCTTGTCTTGCTAGAACTGCAGTTTCTCGTTTGCTTCTAAAGTGAAGTCAAGGCCCTGAGATTGACCTACAAAGGCCACAATGACTCAGGGCCAGGATATCTGAAAGACCGCTTCCTCCCATATGATTGTCCTTGAAATCTGAGATTCTCAGCAGACAGTCCTGTTGCACATCCCACTTCTTCACAAACAAAGGTTGGTGGGTGTATATGATAGCTTTTTCTTTTTTCTGTACCAGGACCCCAACTGTGAAACCCTTCCCAGAGGAAGTCAGGCTGTTTGTTTTGCATGGCCTTCTGTCCTTAAAACCAGGTGTGGCTGATCTGGCTGTTTCAACTGCATTCTTAAGGCATTATTTTAGTCTGCTTTTAAACACTTTTAATTGTGTATTTAATGTTCTACATGTTTTTGCCTGTTGTGTGCTGAGAAGTGATAGGTAAATACTGTAAAGAAAGGAAGGTATTTGGTGCAAGGGTCACAACTTTATTTGCTCATAAAAGTCTGCAACCAACTATTATTTCAATTAAATATGCATACCATTTCAGGCACCATATTACTAGAGAGAAAGATAGGGATGGTGTGTGGATAAAAAGGACTGCAACACTAGCAGGTTAGAGAATACTAAGATAAGATGGGAGACAAGATGCAGGCTTGCAGTTGAAAACCACTATGAACAAAAACTGGCAAAACATGAGGACAAAAATGCAAAGTAAAATTACCCTTATGTTGTTGTTGTTTTGTGCCATCATGTCTGCTCTAACTTATGGTGACCCTATGAGTAAGAGGTCTCCACAAGCCCTGCTCAGTTACTGAAAACCAATGACCATAACTTCCTCTATTGAATCAACACAACTGTAATGTAGTTTTCCTCTTTTCCTGGTGCCTTCTACTTTTCTCAGCATTATCAACTTCCCCTAAAGAGTCATGCCATCTCGTGATGTGTCCAAACCACATCAACAAATGTGTGCAAACATGTGTATGTTTGGCAAAGAATACTGAAGATGTGGTTTTCCCTCTAAAATATAGCCTACAGCACCTGCTGTTCATTGGTGGTCTTCCACCTAAGTACTAACCAGGACTGATTCTGCTCATCTTCCAAGATCAGATGGGATTTGGTGTGTGTAGGACATTTAGGACCTCCACATTAGGAAATATTTTCCATTTAAATCCTATTGGTTTGTCCCACCTAGAACAGACCCATTGTATCAGTTCTTGAATGGTGAGTCAATGTGTAGGTAAATCCCATTGATTCAAGGGACCTATTCTAGTTAGCATTCTCCTTAGATCAGCCGATAGCATCTTGGCCTATATTAGTACAATTTCACTCATGTATTATATTCTTCTTATTACATATGTACAGATCCTTATACACTGTTTGGCATTACTTGATGGTCTAAAACAGAGGCAGATAGAGGCCCTTTTCGCACGGGCTTTCTCTTGCGAAATAGCCCCGTGAGCCTCGCGGGAGTGGGAGCGTCGCTCTGCACGACACACTCCCACTTCCGCTGTGCTCACAGGGCTGAAGCGGTGCGAGCGTGGATTTTTTTTATTTTCAGCTTGAAGCGAAAATAAATGGTGCTTGCGCAAGGCTCCCAGCAGCGTCCCGCACTTACTGGAGTGTGGAGCACCATCGCAGGCGGGCCTGTCATGCTTCCTCCCCACTTCCGCCCCCCGCGGCGCCTACAGCTCCCAGGCTGAAGAGCGCCCGTCGTGCAAGAAGACGCCACGTGCGGTAAAGAGGTGGGGGAAGCGGCAGTGTTGTGGGAGAGGGTTCTCACATGAGCCGCCCTCCTCCGTCGCACAAGCGCTGGCGCTGAAAAAAGGGCCAGAGTGCAGCCCATGAGTCACATGTGGCCTCTAAAGCCCATTTTTTCAGCCCATGAACCCTCCCAGAAGATCCCCAATGCTCCTTGACCTCCCAATTATCATTATTATCACTGGTCTAATGAGATCGGTCTTATCCTTCTGCTTTTTCGGCTCTCCAAATTTTGTAAAGCCCAAAAAAGCACACTAAAATATGTGTAGAAATGCATATTATAAGGTAAATTAAGTTTTTAACTGAGCACTTTCACAGAAAATCAGTTCAGAAATGGATATTTGCTGAGAAAATGTGCTCCACAATGAATCTTAAGTACATTTTTTTGGTGTGACTTTAAAAATGCAAATTAATGTGAAAATTGGAGAGAACTGACTAAGAAACGAAAACACACATAACTGGCATGGGCTGGAAATAGAATGAACCGTCCATCCCTGCCCCAAGATTTTATTAGGGCTTATTGATCTTTTTTAAAATCCACATTAAATTCTCATTTGCTACTTGAACATGAAAGAAATGGAAGGCTTAAATTAATGAAATCAGAAGTAATTATTTCAGGATAACCTATTAGGTGACATGACCTAAAAGAGAGAAGAAAGGATGCCCTGACCCAGCAGCATGCAGAGAACACAGAGACACACTGCTTCATTTCATCTCAATCCAAAACCAGTTATAGTAGCTCCTTCAGACATAAAGTCCCCAAAGCCCTCCAGTGGGCTGAAATACTAAGCATTGCTACACATGCATTTAAAGGGGCAGGCAGATTTGTAAGAAACTGGGCACATTTCAGTGGTTTCTAGTCCTGCAGGGGCAAGAACATGATGGAAAGCTCCTTGTCTGGAGCTCAATCTTGCAATTAACTCCTGGAATATGATATAAGCAGTAGACAAACCAGAATCATCAAGCTGGAAGGGGCCCCATAGACCATTGACTCCAACCCCAACTCAGGGAGAATTTGCAGCTAGAGAAAACATAGCAGGTAGCTGTTCAACCTCTTTTTGAAGATGTCCAGGAAAGACATCTCCCTACCTCTCTAGGTAATAAGTCCCCTTGTCTCTATTGAATGTGGGATTCAATCTTTGTATGAAACATAGAAATGACAAATCAAGACTATTGCAGGGCCTGAGAGTGTTACCCCAAAGTGTGGGTGACTCAGGATCCACCTGCTATGTCAATGCTTCTGTGAAATAGTGAGTAATATTAGCTCAAAGAGGAGGCCTAAAAGAGGGAGATAACCTTGCGAGAACTTTTATAACTGTGTATACTAGTACTAATGCAGGAAAAATCAGCTGAACATTTCAAATGTAAGCTTGTTTGCTTTATTGGGGAAATTAACAATGGCACACACACAGGATCCAAGCAGTCTCACAATCACACAAGACTAGCTGAAGGAAAAATGAAGAAAAGTATGGATAGTGATAAGTGGGTGATATTTACCAATCTGGCAGAGAGGAAGCAAAGAAGTGATTATGGCTTAGACTGGAAGTCCAAAGGTAGTACAAATTGGTAATTAGAGCTGCAGAGTGATGGTCAGTACTATGAGTCAGCCAGGCCAAAGTCAGAGCTTTAATACCGTGTTTCTGCCTGGAGGGTGAACATGTTTATGGATCTCTGACAGTGCAAACAATAGGGTCCAGAAAGGACTAATGATCTTAACATTTGATGACAAAGGACTGATGGGAATTCTGATAGCTCCTTGATTGCTGAGTAGGAAAGGGAATAAAGTGAGACTTTGCCAGGGAATGGGGAGAAGGTTGAAGATAATTCATTTAGTTTCAGGTTCCATTGTCTCTGGAGGTTGAGTTGTTGATGGACATTTGCAAGTCCATTGTTGCTGGAGTTCCCTGATGATTTCCTAACTATGACCTGGCCATGCCTTGCACTCCTGCCTGACGTAGTTTGTACATGTGTTCGCCCAACCCTTCCTTTTAGCCAGCATGGCCATGCAGCCATAGAAGAGTATAATTGATATTTTTGCCAATTATAGTTTATCAAAATGTGGGGGTGTATGGCCTGGTAACAAGAGGTCAGGATCAAAACTTGATGCCTGTAGTCATGTACTTCTGTTGCCATTGGGGAAGAGTAGGAACAGGCAAAGTGGACTCTTGGGGGAGTCTACAACTCTGTGGGGATCAATAATAGTAGATGATATTCTTTCAAGGCAGTGCTCTCACCTTGGGTTTCTCCCACACCTGGAGCCTGTGAAGAGACAGCCCAGGCCCTGACACTCAGGACTAGGACCTGAGATCCAGGAATGCTGTTCTCACTCCTTTGAAAACAAACAAACAAAAAACAACACTAAATGAATGTTACAATACCCACATATTTATTCCTTCCCCTACTTTATTTTTGCTGATGTGCTTCTGTTTCCTTCCTCTGTATCTGGCCCTCATTTCCACTGTACACATGGAACAGAGACATTTAAAAAAAAAAAAAACACTTATAGAATTCCAGGCATCCAGGAATCACACTGTGAGTGAGAGGATGTCATGATGGTACACAGTCAATATGATTACCAGGGGGGAAATAAAGCAGCATGATTGTGGCTGAAGAAACTGTGCAAAGCTTATTGTGTCGGCAGGCTGTGCTTCTGAGGGTAGTTACATCTGTCTTTGAAGTGACATGAGATATGAGAGGAAACATACTGAGGCAACTGGAGTGCTATTCAAACATTCCTAAGCATGTTGAACATGTACACGAGGTGGGGGAGTGTGTTAACACCATCCCTTTTGACATCAATTCTTTCACTCTCAGCATGCCTATACCAACATCCTGTTGGTATCTTATGCATATCTATGTTCCTTTATGCATGTGGTTGAATATCTTTATTCAACATATGACATCCATATTTAGTTCAATGTAGTCCCTTTCCGCACCATACGTTGATCCCACAACTTCCTGGCATCATCCTGGCAGTGCTATTGCCAGGATGGGACCAGAACCCAAACACTCCCCTTCACACCCAGCCAGCTGCTGGCAGATGGATTGCATTCTGGACATGCTCCTTCCTTCTGCTGTGTAGCTGGCCTCTTCCTGTACTGCACTGAGAAAGGAAGCACGTGAAGCACTTCCACCCTTCCTGCATGGCCTCAGGTGATGTGATCATTGCACTAAGGGAGGCCATTACAAGATTTTTCCTGGTAGTGGTATACTGTATGATCACAACAGCTGAGGATGCAACTCGAGCAGGACTGTGATGACATCGTGGATGGCATATGTCGAGGACTAGCAGCAATGTGTCCCCATGCCAGGATGGTGCATCATGAGGAAAGGGTCGTAGTGAAAGTAAAGGCATAAATGTTGTTGCTAATGTCCATGAAAATGTGTATTCTCAGCTAATGTGCATGTGTCTTCTACTAAAAAGTTGACAGTCCTCTTTCAGTTAGGGAGAGAAGACTCCCTCTCTCTGGAGGATTCTGGGAGACCAGGATTCAAATTTCTTGTGAGAGATGGAAACCAATGGCTTTGGGTAAATCAGGGTCTCTCATCCTAGGAGGAATGCAATGGCAAATCTCCTCTGCATAAATCTTGCCAAAAAAATCTTTTCTGAGAAAACAGGGTTATGTTACCCTGATTTCTGGGGTCCTTTTGGGGGAACCTCAATGGGCGCCACATGATGGGGAATGGAAACTAGCCAGAGCACAAGCAATAGCAATGCGAGAGGCAGGGTAACCTAGCGGGGTCTTTTTACCCAGTTTTTACGGGGTCAGGCCAAGCCAAAACCAAATGAAGATGCCCAATAAATGATTTTATTGAATGAAAGTCTCACACACCAATGCAATCACTCACACACTCACTCAAGACCTATTAAGAAGCAAAAGAGAGGGAAACTGGATAGGGGAATATTGAAAGAGTTGTAGCTGGGGTAATACTGCACCTTTCTTGAAGTCCTTGGTCCAGGAAAAACAGCGGAGCAGTGGGGCTCAGCATGGAGAGGGCGAGGGGATTACTCAACGGACAGAGAAACAGTCTGCTGGGATGACCGGGTGTGATCCAAAGAACTGCTCAAAAACTGGGACTATTTGTAGGGGAAAAGGTACCTGGAGGGATAATCCTTTCCCAGGGAGAATATTGGGTGTTGCAACAAGGAAGGAGCTCCACAATGATAACTTCCTTTGCGTGATGAGATTACAAGGTGTTGCCAAAGTCTCAGGATCTTCAGTTACATAGGGTTGTGGTGTGACTTCATGTAAATGGTCCTTGCCTGATAGGATTTTGCTCAACTTCGGGCAAACACGCTATTCCCCTGAAGTCAGTTTCTCAGGGGCTGAGGACCCTTTGTTTACTGTGGGTTTGCACAGCTTGAGGTCTCCTGGGACTACGTGACAGAAGAATGTACTGGTCTGACCTGGTTTTCGATCATTCAATCATTGCTGCCTATGTGCTTATCCAGGCAACCTCTCAGGCACATGAAATCATATTTAATACCAAAATTGTAGACCCCGGGACAGGGTTTTCCAGTAGAGTAATAGTTAACATAACTCCAAGATGACTTGAAGGCATATGACAACAAGCCCTTTCATTTGTGCATTTGAGTCTCCACTTCAGGTGTTGACATGTTCTGTGTTCAGTTGGTGATAGAAATGATGACTGAGAATGTCTGCATAAGGCCCTGATGACTCTCTACATCCTCCCAAGATGCAGTGCAATATAAATGCCTTCACAGCACAGTAATAGGAAGTAGGTATGTGAAGAAATATCACTGTTGCCATGTTGCTGGTAGGGAACAGATGCTTGGGCAGGACAAGATAACTTGCTGAGAGCTCTTCAAATCCCACAAGAGATCTTCCAATGCTGGACTGAAATACCAAGCACTTTTGTGAGATGGGTTAGACTGTGTTTTCTGAATTTTTTCAGTACACATGACTTATTGGTTTGGCCCAGTGAGTGGGACAACCCAAAGGAAATGGCTATACTAACTGAGTTCAGAAGAAGAGGGAGAACTAAAGCTGGAGAGCAGCTGCCATTGCGACTATGACTATGACCCTGAAAACCAAGGTTCAATTCCCCACTTGGCCATGGAAACCCACTGGATGTCCTTGGGTACATCACTCTTTATTAGCCCCAGAAAGCCCTGTGATAGGTTTACCTTAGGGTCACCATAAGTCGGAAAAGGCTTGGAGGCACACAACAATAACATTTTCAGTTGTGTATTTTGAGGGGAACAAAAGGGTAAATTCTTTGTAGTGGAACTTCTATATTGCATTTGAACCTAATTGGTTTCTTTCTTTCTTTCTTTCTTTCTTTCTTTCTTTCTTTCTTTCTTTCTTTCTTTCTTTCTTTCTTTCTTTCTCTCTTTCTCTCTGGCTTTCAGCCTACATCCAAATGTTGCAGTAATACTGAGCAGCACAGGGAGAAGACTTCTGCAAACAAGTGCTGCACTGGCAGCTCATTGGATGCATGGAACTTTTGGAACAGTGCATATGTCTTAAATTTAATATCTAATTCATTGTATTGTTGCTAAAAATATATTGGGACATAAATTGTGATTGTGTTTGCAGTATTGAATTATAGTTGGCCCCATAGAACCCAGAAAGTGATACACAAGCACAAAAGGACAAGGTGATTGATGACAAAGTCACAAACAAATTGCAAAAAATATCCAAAATCTTTAAAATGAATTGGTACATTTGGGAAACCGAGTTGTTGTTGTTTTCTTTTTCATTGTCCTATTCACTATGTGAGGGTAAACCAATTCAGAATTTACATCCCCAATGGGAAGTGCTGCTTAGTTGTTTCCAGACCATGGAAAAAATATTGGCTGGGATTCTACATCACAGTCTATGTTGTATAACTTTATCAATCTTTAGCTACATTGCAGTGGTGCAATGAAACACTGTTAATGAATTGTGAAGATGCATATCAGGACATTGTTTCAAGTGCTGTAATGCACATCAGATACTTGTAACATGCATTGGGCTCCTTTTATGCACACTGGGGACCTCTGCCATTTCTGATGTGCATTCAGTGCTCCCATTCTTCTCCAGCACTTCCTAACCAGTATCTTAATGCAGACTGTGGAGGGTCCTGATCCATTTTGGTGTACATTGTGCATTGGGCCATGGCACATTAATCACTCTAACATTGAGCAGCTATTTCTAGTACATAGTAAAATCACAGAGGTTCCAAGATGAATACAGATATTGTGGAATTGTATATGTATGGGCCTTCAAGTCACCTGTTGACTTATGGCTTTGGCAAAGACTTAGGCAAAGAAAACTCAGAAGTGCTTTTGGCAGTACCTTCCTCTCAAATATATCCCATAGCACCTAATATTTGTTGGGGGTCTCCTATTTAAGGACTAAACAGGGCTGACCCTACTTAGCTTCCAAAACCAGAATGGATCTGGTGCTTCTAGTTTATTTATTTACCTGACATGTAAGTCCACCTCCATACTGAATTCTACTCATCATTTTGGACTACAACTGCCAGAATTGTTACCATGCCGTACACCCTCATTCCAAAGTACAGTATAATTGGTGATAAATATCATTTAATTGGCAAGAGATATCATTTCTAATATAAAAATCATACACTTAATGCTGAAAGTCCTGTAGAAAAGGACTCTAGTTAGAAACCATATGCTAAAACAGATTACCTCAAAATGGCAGATCATAAGTTCAAGACGATTAGATGGAAAAGCCCCAGTGCTGATGAGTTTGTGATAATCCTCTCAATGACCCAACTTCCAATACAATAGTGAACAAAATTGTCCTAATGAAGCAACCAATAGTCATCATCCTATAAACCTCTTCCTGTGGAAACTCTCCTTTGTTCCTTCACTGGTCCAGATGTTAAGAGGCTATCATGACTCCCATCAATGCTTTGTCATCTGAAGCTATGACTATTAGTCTCAAAAAAATGGTTTAAAAATGATTGGAAAATGAGATCCCATCAATGGAAGAGCAGTTTAATGGATTGATGGGAATAGTCAAAATGGATAGTCTTAAGATATAGGTTAAAGGGATAAACAAAAAGTGATTTTTTTTTCTGAATGGAAATGCCTGATTGACTGTTTAAGAAAAATAAGGGTGAGTCAATGATAATAGGTTTTTAACTTGATTATATCTTTAAGTTTTGATTTATTTTTCAATGCTATATGAGATGTGCAATATGAAAATAATAGAGGATTTTAATTTATTGCTGATTTAGGATATTTATATTATTTACAATGTAAGGTTTATTAATACTAAGATTTACTAAAAATTTTGAGGATTGATCATCATTTTAATCATCTTTGATTATTACTGGTTTATATAATATGATTATAAATACTTATGTTACAATTATAGGTATAACTAAGCATGGTTGAAACAGATTTACTGTTTTTGATCTACTCTTTTAATTGAATGTTGAGGTTTGATGCAAATTTAAATTTAACTTAACAGAATAATGTTAACAAGTGGTTTATAATGATTACTATTTTTTTCTTTTTTTATTAATTAGATAAATTCTTTTTATTGGATATGTAGACAAGTTTATATTGACTACTAGCAACAAGAATTAACTTCAATTTTACTTAAGGACTTAATACTTAAGTGTAATTGTTTAGTAGGAGCTGTTTGCAACAAGGGCAGGAACCAACTTTCTAATTATTTGTAGTCTTTTTTAGTTGGTAGTAGTTTAGTTAGATGTTTATAATTTTGTTATATAATGTTCTTTCCTATCTATTGTATTGCTTTTAATTCTTAAGATTGTGTATTGTGATATATTGTTATTGTCTACTTATATCTGTTTAATATAAATAAAGGATAAGGAGAAGATAACAACTATTAGTCAGAGCCCTTTTGTTTGCTCTGCCAGAGAGCAGTTAACACATTCACCATAAAAGAGGGAAACAGGGTAGCAGCCCAGCAATTTGTAGTACCTTGGATGCACATAAGTGTGTCACTCTATCCATTGGTTCCCAGGTTTTCATGACCTCTGCTACCCTCAAACTCTTGTTTGAACCATCTCATTCTGATTTTCTGCTTCTGTAATGGTAATTATCACCTACTTCCCTCCAAAATCTCTTCACTATCCAACCTTTCTCTTCTTTCCCTCTTATAGCTTTGTATGACTTGTGAGAGTGTTAAATTGCTTGTGTGTATCTGTGAATCTTCCAATAAAAACATTATTTTGACTTTCAACTGATGTCTCACAATTAGCACTGGTATATACAGGTGAAAAGTTCCTGTGGTTACCCCCCACCCCTTCCAGGCCTCCTTTGAGCTTTAATTCCCCACCTTTCTAAGGAGGCGCTGGGACTACTGGAGGACCTCAAGGTCCCCTACCTTTTGGGGAACAGAGTCTCTTAGCCATCTGAATCAATGAACAGGCTGGCTGGGTTCTTCTTGGTATTACAATCCAACAAATTAAATTTCAAGCTCTGGTTCTTTTGTGATAGCAAAATGCACCACCCCCATGAGAAATGCATCCCCAGGAAATGCACTCCCCATGTGAAATGCATACATTGGGTGAATATATCTGTCCCTGTTTGCTTGCCCTCTTAAGATTCACTAAAAAGATGGGTCTCTTTCAGTTGAGGGTAAAAGGTTTAATAAAAAGCTGCTGATTGTTTCCAGCTCATTCCTATTTAATAGCAGTAGTAACCTTGCACAGATGTGGTTAGAATTTTATTTAAGGCATATTAAATCTCTCCCAGTTGTTCCACTACAATTATTTCCCGTTCTACTAATCTATAAACAAATGTAAAGCCACATTTTGTATGCTGTTAAACAGAAATGACTGCTAGTGGGCATCCCTCTCCCCACTACCAATTATTTTGGCAAGGGGATATTTAGCTTCCAGAATATTATCTTTAGAAATAAATGGCATATCAGCCTTTTTTTTTTTTTTTTGTCATCACTTGGGGCTTTACATGTTGATGACTGGAATGTTAATGCAATAAATTTACACTCATATTATCTTTATGGCTGTATATAATAACTCAATGGAGTGGAAAGGCACTGCAGATGGACAGATGAGAGCTGACTGTGAAAACCAGAAGGGAAAAGAAGTATGTGTTTATTGGTGATTAGAAAGGTGTCTAGGTACAAAAATGGGCCATATTGAAATAGGTTGTTTTGAAAGATGATCTGATCACTGAATTTGTGATCATTCTTTTTTTCTTTCCTGGATCTGGAAGCTCACAGAATGATAGACTGATAGTGTTGAAAGAGACCTCATGGGCCATCTAATTGAATTGCCTGGTCCATACAACCATGGACTGGAATCTTATTGCTGTCCTACAGATGTGTTTATTTTCTTAAGAATGCAGTTGTCCTTTCATGGTTGTTTTACAACAGATATATTTCACATTTGCTTAAGTGACGCTCCACAAGTGTAACTACAGCACAAAGGCCCTAAATCCTATTATTATATGCACCAAGAAAAATGTTTGGGTGGAATCTGGGGGTGAGAGAAGTTCAACAGTGGAATGCATTGCCTTGGAGGATGGTGGAATTTCCTTCTTCGAAAGTTCTTAGGCAATGGCTGGATGGTCATCTGTTGGGAGGGCTTTGACTATGTATTCCTGCGTGATAGAGAGTTGGACTCCATGGCTCTTGTGGTCTCTTTCAACTCTATGATTCTAGACAAGTTGCCAGAAATAAAAAATACGGTTCAATGAGAAAAGGCATTTCAATAGACTGAGACACCCTATCAGGCACTGGGAGTTGTTTCACGTTTTGGAACCTTTCATAATAATATTTTTTTTAAAAAAAGAAATTGCACGGAAGAGATTGTATTTTACCACAAATCCATTGTTTGTTGCACTGGGGAAGGGAGTACAACATATATATGTGTGTGTACACACACACACACACACACACACACACACATACATCAGCCACAATATGTGGAAAATTATTGAAGATAATGCAAAAAATCTTGCTCAGTGAAGATGAAACTTTTTGCAATGTCTCATTTTTGCATGTTTCCGTTGATGAAATTAGGGAAGACTTACATTCCTTTTGCCTACAATGACCCAGTGATATTCTTGTTCAGGAAAACTTGTTTAGCAGAATTACTTAGTGCTTCAAAAATGAACCTAAACTGCTTGCCCATAGATTCTGCAGATGATGAAGACCAAGATGGTGGCAATGTGTATGTATGTCTGTGCCATTCATGAAGATTGCCATACTTTCTTCTTATTGGGCCTGCCATTTTCTTGTTACAAAAATTCTGGTACCTTAATGAGGTGAAGGCTGGAAACACACAGACTTAACTAGGCCATAGTGAAGGAGGTGCACGTGGAAGGAATTCTGAAACTTATCTCTGTGAAACAAAATAATAATAATTTTTATGCATGAGTATGAAAAACACTAGTGTTCTCCCTGCAGAGTGAGATTATGGAATGCTTAGCACTTTTTTCAAAGATATTATTTTGCAATCATCTTGAAATCAAAATGATAGTCTATGAACAAAAAGAAGCATGTTTGTTCAAATAGGACTGAAAACAAATGAAAAGAGACATTGGTGTTGCCACTCTTGTTGAAGGAAAATAAATCTTGCAGTGGTTAATAAGACTTTTAATCAAATGTCTCCACCAGTCAAGATACCATATCTCATTAAGAATGGTCATTTGCAAATATTCAATATATCTCTTGCTCCTGCTGCTGCTGCTCCTGTGGTTCTTGTTGTTGTTGTATGCCTTTAAGTTGGCTCTGAATTGTGGTAACTCTACTTTATGGTTTTCTTGACCAGATTTCTTCAGAAGAGATTTGTCATTGCTTTTCCCTTAGGCTGAGGGAATGTGACTTGTCCAAGGTCATCCAGTAGGTCTGCATGATAGAAGAGAAATTTGAACATGGTCTTCTGAAATCCTAGTTCTACACTGAAACCACAATACCGCATTGACTTTGTTGCCCCAAAATGTAGGTGCCACAGGGGCCATCCCCCCTCCCCCGATGCCAGTACCTCTGTGCAAAATTGGGGAATTAATTAGCTCAAAAAGTGGGGAATTAATTAGCTCAAAGAGGAGGCTTGTAAGAGGGGGGTAACTTAACAAGATCTTTCTACCAATGTTTACAGGCTCATGCAGGAAAAGAACGAGCCAGAGATTCAAAAGTAAACTAAAAATGTGTTTTATTGAGGGGAATTCACACATGGAGGGGAATTAATGCATTCACTCATGCACACGAGATACAAGCAGTCACATATTCACATAAGAGTTAATTGAAGGATAAAAGGAGGCATGGATTGAGAGGCTGAGGGTTTGAGGTTAAAATTATCAGTCCAGAAGAAGAGTGAAAAAGTTGAAATATGGATTACACTTGTGTCTAAAGGCAGGACAGAACAGGATTCAGAGTGACATAGTGAGGTTCAGCATTTAATCTGACTGCATTTGACTTCTCAAAACCAATGTTTATATACTCTATTTCCCTCCCTGAAAGGGTGTGTTAATTGCTCTTCCGGCCTAGTGGACAATAGGAATTGCAACACAGACAATGGAGTCTGGAATGGACTGATTGGTTTCAATTTCTCAGGTGAATGGGGCTTCTGGACCAGGCTTCAGTAGGATATACAAACAGCAGGGGTTTTTGCCTCTGCACCTGGGCACTTTATTGTTTTCTGAGGTTGGCAGTTGGTAGTATTAGCACAGAGACATTAAGTAAGGCTTTACAACCTGGCCATGCTGGTGTCATATCTGACCTACCCCCAGCCAGTGTCCCTTTCCACATGGACTTTCCAGCCATGAGGGTGTATAATTTATATTTTATGCCAACACTTCAGCCAATTAATATATTTTGCCAATTAGATCATATAAAAGCATGGGGGTGTACAGACTGGTAACAGCTGTCTGTACACCCCCAATCCCCACCAATTATACTCTCACATTGAACTTTTGTCACACTTTCCTTTTCCTCTAATCAGATTCCTTTGGCTAAACAGAGCCTATGTTAAAAATAAATAGGATTCTGACAAGCATTTTTCATCTCAAATAAATAAATAAGAGTAAAAACCAAGACTAAAATTATTTGTTTTAAGATTACTAAATTATTTCTTAAGACAGAATTTTCATATTTACATCTTTGTTGTTGCTGATTTCTGTATTCCCTCCTCTGTCTTACTGGTTTGGCACAATTTTTTTTCTTGGATGGGACTTCTTTTGTTTTTTTAAAGTCATCTCAACCAATCAAGGACCACATACCAAAAGATACAGCTGCAGGACCAATCAATTAGATTTGGCCTCATACAAAACCAGTATATTGGATGGGCAGGATGCATAGCATATGCCTATTCCACACATAGTAGATCAGGTCAGGGGAAAAAAATAATAATAACTTGTCTCTGTAAATCTATATATAATGGGTGGGATTGTGTTGATGTATTACACATGTGTGAGTTCCTCTATGGAAGTGATTGGACATTTTTGTCCAGTGTAAAACAGTTGCAGTTCTGCATGTGGTGCCATTGCCCATGGATGCACATTGTTCATGGAAATGCATATGTAGATTTGGTTGCATATTTGGTTGTGTGACATCACAGTTACACTAATGAGGTGTTGTACAACTGGAACATAACTCCATAAGCATCTTCTCAACGTCAATTCTTATTCTTCTATACAATTCGTAAAACTCATAATCTTCCCACCACTTCATATATGGGAAAACCAATTCTGTTTCCCTTGAAAAGTTTGTTTTTATGGCATATATGATGCAGTTGAAATACACAGATTTGAGATCTTGTGTCTCCAGTTCTCCAAACTGGCTTGTTCAGTACCTGTGACTCTTCCCAGTATTCCCCAACCCAATCTGTATTCAGAGTTGTTAACATACAGAGGTTCAGTTTCTGAGGGAATACACTGCCCTCCTCCATACTGCTAGGCCTCATCTCCGTAGCAACTGGCCAGGCCCAAGAGCTCTCTGGCTGAGAATTCTAAATGACTCTCCCTCAACTGCAAACCTCAGAATCCATAGAATGTTCTCAGTCAGCCAATCATATGAGGTCTTCTCGACTGACACAGTCAAACGTATGAGATCTTCTCTGCCTGGCATGGACAAACAGACAAACTTTGACTTTTATATATTAGATAACTCCCAGAATCCTCCAGCCAGTATGGCCAGTGGCTGTGTCCCATGGAGGATTTTTGAAATCAGTGTCTGCTAAAGTATTTCTTTTCTTCCACAATTCTGTTTTCTTTCTTAAGTCATTTTCTCCCAGTTTTCTAGCATATACTGAAACTCTTATGAAACATCCTTCTTTAATGTAAAAATAAACAGCTTTGTTGGGTTGCTGTGAAGAGTGTGGATAGCAAAACTTCCTTTATATGCATGGCAGTAGGCTTTTATATTGCTATTAGTGGCTGTACTGGGCTTTCTACTCCACTGAAGTAGCATTTAGTGGGTGTATTAATTATTTGTAGTTGAATGCAAACAGAAGAACATTAGTATGTAGGGGGCTAATTTAGAAAACTGAGTGAATAAATATTGGGCTTAAGAAAACACCTGGGTTAGTCAGCTGCAAAGCAGGGTTCATTAATTTATTTATTTCCCACTTAGTAGCACCTGGGGACTGGAAGCCTGAATGTAGCTGATGCTATTTAGAAAAGAGGCAGAAAGAGCAATGAAGGGAAAAGGATTTTCTTCCAAAGACAATCTGGTTACCTGAAAAGGAAAAGTGTACCATGGTTATATGCTTTTGTATACTACCTGCTTTATAATAAGCTTTATAATTCTTCCTTAGCAAAAGCTGAACAGTGAGAAAAACTGACAGAAAGGTGATCAACTAATTTGAAACGTGTTTGAGAAGAGTTATTGTCATGGGCTGCTAAAAAGATGGATGGGTCTCTGAGCGAACCAGGCCCAATCTTCCATGAGAAGTGAAGTTGCCGAAATGGGGCTGTCACGCTCCAACTCCAGGAATACACCATCAAGGCATTCCTGAGCGAAGGCCATCTAGCCTCTGTTGAAAAACCTCCAAAGAAGTAGAGTCCACCATGCTCAGAGGCAGCACATTCCACTGTCAAACTGCTCTTACTGTCAAGAAGTTCTTCCTAATGTTTAGATAGAATGTCTTTTCCTGAAAATGACATGACGTGACTCATAATACTAAGCTCAGCAGTGACCAGTGGTGATGAATGCTGGGAACTGTGGTCTAACATCATCAGAAGAGCAAATATTTTCACTCTCCCTGTACTCTCTGACAATGGCTCTCTAGGTTTGTAGACGGGGCCTTTTTCAACCCTTTGTGAAGGTGGTGGGAACAATGAATAGTGGGACAATGTCTGCATTTTTTTCCCTTCTAAATTCATCTAGGGATTTTGAGCAAGGAACTCTTTGAGAAGGAGATTGACATTGTAGAGACTGCTTTTGGCCAGGGCTTTCAGACGTATTATACCTTCTCTGGCAGTTATTCATTGTTGCATGCCTTCAGTTTGGAGTTGGATTTATGGTGACTACACAATTGGGTTTTCTTGACAAGATATATTTAGAGAAGTTTTTAACTGTTTTCTCCTTAGGCTGAGAATTGGTGACCTGCCCAAAGACACCAAGCCCATTTCTGCATTAGACTGTTATAATGCTATTATTCCACTTTCAACAGCCTTTGAGGCGCCTCCCCAGACTGCAAACCCCAGGATTCCATTGGATGTTGAAAGTGGAATAATAGCACTATAACAGTCTAGTGTGGAAATGACCCAAGTGGGTTTCCACATCTGAGCAGGGATTTGAAGCTGGTCTCCTGGACTCATAGACCAATATTCAAACCACTAGACTACACTAGCTGTGTTTACATCCCTAATGTAAAGAAATTCACACTGAATGTTTGTCATGTCCTTTTTTTTTCACTTTCTCAGCTTCCTTTCGCTTGGTGAGGACTATGTGAACAAGTACAGAATATGATTTTGCCAAACTTTTGCCTTTAAAAAAAAATCAAGAAAAAATATTGCTGGAGGCCAAGTTCATCAGTGAAATCATTAAACCATGCTGGTTTCTTCTAATACTTATAACATTTTTTTTTATTAAAAAGGAAAATGCCAAATTAACGTTATCTGTTTAGAGGATCACCATTCTGTGCAGCAGCTGGAAAAAAAACAATGGAGTTTGATGAAATGAATGCTTCTCAGTTGGAAGTATTTTAATAGTGGTTGGCTGACCATCCTTTGGAGGGGCCTGCATGGCAGGAAGTTCAACTAGATAGCCCTTGAGGTTCCTTCCAACTCTGTCAGTAGTCTATGAATATAGAATCCTCTCCATCACTTTTTCATCTCATATTGAAAATCTGCAGCTGGGAGAGGCAGCTGTCATATGTGATTACACACTGCTACTTCCTCTCATCTTCACTTGGATTTCCTCATCTCCCTAAGTGAATTTCGATCCTGCAACTAGAGGAGAAAAAAATGACTCAATTTGTGAGTTGTCCCTCCCTCCAATGCCTTCTGTCCAGCTGGAAGAGAAAGTTCATGCAAGGCAGAAGAAGCAGGAGAGAGAAAAAAATCTAAGAAAACAAAAAGAAGGAAGAATGCTGAATTAAAACCAAATTCAAGCTTGGGAGGCACGAATACTATATTAGCATATATGCTGGAGTTTGCAATTTCTACCTGTCCACAGATACACAAACACATCTCTCACCTTTGCCCCATCCTACCACAGCTTGAATTCAGGGGAGGAACACAGCAGTTCTTCTACTTTAAAAAGCCATAACCTTTGGAATTAAGACACAGCTTCCCAGTGCTGAGCAACAATTTTTAAAAAAGGCAATCATTTTGCCGAGTCAGTGGACCTTATTATTTTCACATCAGTGTGATGGTGTTTTAAAAGCCTTCCAGCATGCCAAGAAAGTTAAATGCACATGTCTCATTTTAAAAAAAATGAAAAAGAGGAAGAGAATCATTGACCACGATTGAAATGAAGGAGGGTCCTGTCAATGACTGAGCATCAAGCAGAATGCTTTTTTCATCTTTTTCAGATGATACAAAATAGCTCGCTAGAACAGAATAGTGTTTTTGTTTCCTTGCTAGGTAGGCAGTTAACATCCAGGAATTGGGAGATTCAAACCATATGGGCCATTATTACCTTTTGGACTAGAACACCTGGAATTCTCTAGCCATCCTGGCCTCTTGAAGCTCCACAAAAGAACTCTTCCAAACCCTATTGCTAGCTTAGCTGAACCAGCAGCATTGCCTCAAGGGTACGGAGAGGTCGATAAATAAAGGCAAAGACCTTTTTATTTAGACAGGCCTTTGGTGATTAACTGGTTTTACTGAAGAAAGGTCTTTCAGTGGGTCATATGTGCTATGTGTTTATTCCCACAGATTGGTTTTAGATGTCTTTTAAACTGTTTTAAATTAAAATTATTGATCTACCTTGTGAGCTGCATCTTTCCTGTTTCAGCATTTCCCATCTGCAATGGCTGTACTGCCTCTCTCCCCTTGGTTCCATGCCTTGGTGAACCTTATTGCTTTATTACCTAGGTAGTGGTCACTAGTCCATCAGCCAAAAAGCACAGTGCCCTCTTAACATTGCTGCATGACCAGCTTATTTGTCTGTGGGACCATTGGCAGAACAGTCTGACATGGAATTTACCTTACAATGCAACTGAGGTCGCCAGGAAAAGATGCTCTTTTTTTTTTTCATCCCTTAGCTGCATCCCTGTTCCTTTTTTCCCCAATGAAACTGTGGTCAAAGGAGATCCAGGTGTAACCACAAAAATCCTCTCCTTTCATCCATTCCTTCTGCATCTTTTGTGTGCTCCTCACACAGCTGTGTTGGCTGCTTTTCAATACCTCTTCACTATTCACAAGGTTGGAGATTAGGCCAAGTAACCAACAAAGGCACTGAGAGTGTTTCTTAAAAAAAAAAATCAGTCTCATCACACCCAGTATATCTTCTTTCTGTTCTCAATTTTTATGTTTCCCACTTGGTTCTTTTCACCTTGTAAGCTGGCTTACTTGACTGGCTGCTTTCAGGAAAGAAAGACAGGCCACTGCATACAGAAAGCCACTGTACATTGAATGTTTCAAGAGAACTGAGGATCTAGCTATCAACTCTCCACCCTTCCTTCAAACTGAAGGGGTATTAATATGAGTAACTGTCCTGAAATAAGACAGTCCATTGATCCACCAAGTTTGCCATTGTCTTTAACAAGCACAGGTTTTGTATTCCTAGCAGCCCTAGCCAGCATAGCCTAAGGTAAGGAATGCTGGATTGCGTACAAAAACCTCTAGTCCAGAATCCTCTTGGTATCATTTGCTTGTGTAAGGGATAGACAGAATCAAGGAAGCCATGGCCCTCAATCTACAAGATCTGAGCAGGGCTGTTGATCATAGGGTGTGTTGGAGGTCTCCCATTAGTAGGGTCACCATAAGTCCACTTGATAGCAGCTAACAACAAAATAAGGGAAATGTTCTGAAGCCCTCTTAAGTATTCAGTGTTTCTGTAATCTGAAGGAAACAAGAACTAACATGGTCCTAGAAATTAATCATTGATCAGGGAACTAGTGAACATAGATAAGGAAAGGAAAACTGCAGTTCAGTCACTGAATATGCACTCTGTATTAAAAAGGTGGCAAGCTCAACCCCAAGCATATTCAATTAGGGCTGAAAAAGATTCCCATCTGGATCTCTGGTAAACTACTGCCAATCTGTGTGGACAGCAAGGGACTAGTGGTTTTACTTGCTATTACAGACCTTCTTCTGTTTCTAACACTGTTGCATTAAGCTCCAAGGGGTGTCCTGTTTTGTTATTCTCTTTTCTTGTCCTTTTTAAAACTGGCTTCTGTTCTATGCCAGAGCAGGTGAAAATGCTTATCTCCATGTGCTGAAAGCTTCACTGATTGCTGAATAATAAGCTGTTTGTAAAAACACAGGAGCAGCCCAGGCTGTTTTGCTCCTCCATTCCCTTTCAACCCTGGCCAGTTGGCAATGCTAAACCCATGCCATTTCATACTTTTACAAAAAGGAGATGCACAGTTCTGTAGCATTTCTGCTCTCCTCTTTGCCTCTTCATGTGTAGTTTGAAAATAGATAGGAATGGGATCACATTGATTCCAGTTATAATCCTCCCTCCGCATTTGTGGGTTTGAACTCCACAAATTTGATTATTCACAAGGTTCACTTGCCTCCCCCCATTCTCCTCCCATTTCCCTACAATTTGCAAGGTGTGGAGAAGGAAGGTAAGTGCACAGACAAAAGTCAAGGAAATGGTGGAGGGAAGCATGCAGATGCCTTCCTTCTCCCTTCCAGAGCTCCCCCTCTATTCATCATCTCTGCCCTTGGTGTTGAGTGCTCACACTCAGACAGTAGGCAAAGAAATGGGAGTGGGTTCCCAGAAAGGAGTTATTAGTGGATTTTCCACTTTCACAAGAGTTCTGTGCATTGGGCTTTACCACCTAACCCTCTTTGAACTTATGACCTGATCATGTCTGAGGTCATCCTTGTTGGGAGTTAGAATTTTCCAGGGTGTTAGCCATTTTTGAGAAATTCTATGAAAGCTAAAACTTGTACGAATCAGCCTTCTTTAGCAGAGTAGCTAAAGAAATGAGCCCTGGTGGCGCAGTGGTTAAGTGCTAGTACTGCAACCACAAGGTTGTGAGTTCGATCCTGCCAGGCTCCAAGGTTGACTCAGCCTTCCATCCTTCCGCAGGTCGGTAAAATGAGTACCCAGCTTGTTGGGGGCAATTAGCTAAAAATACATTGTAAACCGCTTAGATAACACTCAGTTGATAAGCGATATAGAAATAAATGCTATTGCTATTGCTATAGCAGGGGGAAAAAAGCATGCCTAAATTTCTGTGTTGCTTTCCTGAATTAAAACTAAGAAAACAAACAAGGCGGGTAATTTCAGGTTACAAACTTAGAAAAACAGATTTTACATTTACATATACATTGGAGAGTCTACATTCTAACTAGCTAATGAATAGATCAGGTAGATGGAGATGTGAAGCATGGTCAGAGAGAAGGAAGAAGAAGCAAAAATGGACAGGAGAGGACAGATCTGAGAAGGGGTGTGTGTGTGTGTGTGTATGTAGGTGTGTATATATATATATATATGACCAATGATCCTGAGAACTGTCCTGGGTCACATGGTCTGGTCATCTGGACACCAAAGGTATTTATAACCATGCATTTAAATGACAGAAGGGTCAATGGTGAAAGGAGAAAGGAAAAGGCTTTTGTATGCAAAGGAAAATAAGCCCTATGCTATCTAAACCCTACTTGCTCTAAAACAAGGGCAAGGAGAGAGAGAGAGATAATGCTGGATTTTTTCCAGCAATCCTGGCCTGGCAACATGCTTAAAGTCAGCACTCTTTCAAACATGTGTTTCAGCCACAAATACATCCAATTATGAAAATAGCACATCCTTGAGAGGGAGGGTGTATGATGTGGTAACAGAGGATTTGAATCTTTCCCCAGAGTCCTAATCCAGTCCTCAAGCAACTGCACTAACTGATTGTTTTATTAGTGTCTTCCACTTTTGCCAGCATCATTTTCTTTTCATGTTATCTTATGATGTATTCAAAGCACATCAACAAATACCATGGCCATAATGCTACTGTTTATTCTGAACCAGAGAAGATCCGTAGAATCAGCTGTTGAATGGTCACTCAATATGTAGGTAAATCCCATTGATTCAGTGCATCTCTTCTAGTTAGTATTCTACTTAGGATTAATAATGGGATTTGGGTCTATATCTGTGTTCTTTGACTCCTGTACAGTATTTATACAATGTGTGTTTCCAGATATTTTGAGAGAGTCTTCAGACCTGGTCCTCCCATTAGCTAGATGAGGCTGGGTGCCACAAACAGATATTGGAGAGTAAGACCATTTCTACACTAGAGTGGAGGAGTGGAGGAACGGAGGAGCACTAGAGTGGAGAAACATTATACCACAAGTCATGAGCGGTGTTTTTTACTCTGATTTACCCCAATTCCTATCTGCACGCCCTCTGGTTTCTCTTGAAGTAAAGCAGAGAAAATTGTTAGTATCTTCTGCATCGTCAATTCTTATGGAACTCCTATTCCCCTCCCTTGCTCCACCCCGCCACCACTGATTCGTAATTTTTTTAAAAAAAATACGTTGTAGAAACCATGGCTACATTTTAGCTCAAGTGTGTGAATCAATGTAACGCTTCTGCATGTAGGAAAAAAAGCAGCAGAAACAGTTTGGGTTGTTTATATTGGAGTTTTTCTGTTTTTACAATACATTGGTTTAACGTCAAAGTTAATCACACTAAGACCTCAACTCGTATGGAACCACAGAAGACAGAACGATGTCAAACCAGTTTAACATGCAGATGTAAAAGTGACAATAGAATGCTACTGCATTGTATCAGCCTTGTGCGGAAAGGGCCTAAGAAGCCACAGTGGAGAACAGATCAGAGTGCAAAATTATGGTCTGACCTGTATCTGTTAAGCTTGATAGGACAGGAGAACTCAAGGGTTCTGAAAGAGAAGGCTTAACAAGGAGACGAGGTGTTGCCCTGTATGTTGGAGGTCCCCGGAAGGACGCCCAAATAACCAAGCAAAAACACAAGATGGGGGAAATTAGACTCGAGCACTCTCTTAAGCTAACGAGAGGCAGGGTAACTTTAGCTAAGATCTTTTAACCCTATGTCTACGGCGTCAGGTCAGAGAGCGATTAAACAAGTTCTAAAGCAACAAATAATATTTTATCGAGAACAAACAACAGAAAAGACACGACATACACTAACTAACGGAGAAATAGAAATGGAGAGTTTTCGGGGGAATGAGTAATACGACACCTTTTCTCATAGTCCTGGAGAGAAGTGGAGGTTGCAGGGAAGAAACTCAGTGTGGTTCGCTGAGGGGACAACTTCACTGGACAGAGAGGCAGCAAGGCTGGATGGAAGTCCAGGATGATCCGAGGAAGGCTCAGAGTCAGGGGTTTTTTATAGGGTGGATTTTACCTACTGGCCATGCCATGCTCAGGGAGAACAAAGGGAAATTGTAGCTGGACAAAGGTGTTGGAAAAGGTCAGGTTTTACATGATGGGCTTAGCACTGGATGACAATAGTATGGCCAGTATGCAAATAGACCAACATAAAGAACTGGTTCAGCGCTCGGCTGAGCCAGTCGCGCTGAGCAAGGCGGTTTGCAAGAAGAAGTGGTCCCTAAAGCATCGGAGAGGCATTAAGTTGCCAGCCTAAATGAGGTTTGGAATGTACCACCATTAACGGCCACGTCTATTATGTGCTTGTCCGGTGGCCCTTGCAAACACGTGGAGTAGGGTGGAAGAGAAAGGTCAAATAAAGGCCAAATAAGTTTGATATCAAAAGATATCTAGTGCTCTCACCAGACATATCATAGCCGTGGTAACAGAGGCTTTCCCATACCCCTGCTGAGAAAGAAATAGACAGGGGTTTACATATCTTTGACCAGGGTTCTTCCTGCTGAACTAGGGACAGCCTAGTCTCTATTGTTAACTTAGTGGTAAATCCACTCTGGATTTTAGCTTGAACTTGAAAAGAATTGTGCAAGGTGCTGAATCTTGTCCACCCCAAATAGATTCAGCACTTTGGATAGTTGTTTGCAAGCTTGGATGAAAACCTACTGGAGATTCAGCCCACCCCACTGACAATGAAGCCACCAGCTACCAGGGCTCTCGCTGGTGTGAGAACAGGGCCTTTGCTAATGTTACACAAAGTAGCAACTACAGAAGCAAATATTAGAACTGCCATATTCTTAAGGATGGAGATCTGTGAAATCCATTAGGCAAAATGAGAAGCTTACCTAATATCCCATTATTTCAAACGATTTCAAATTTCTAATGCATAATAAAAGGAGTATTAGCATATTCACCATGTGCTGCACCTTTCAGGCTCTTGAAATGATTTGTCGGGAAGGAAGAATGATGTCAATTTTTGGTATCCCCCCCCCGCTTCCTGACTACACTAGCACAGTTAATTTTTAGGAGACCAAATTCCTCTTACACTCAAATACTTTCAGCATTTTTTAAAAAAATGCTAACAGACAACATTTTTGAGAGTCTGGTTTACACACACAAACCCAAACACACCCTAGTATTTTAGTTTGTTTTCCATTTCAGCAGTGCAGATTTCAGTTAAATGGAGCTGAACATCTGCCTACAGTGATGGCATAGCTGGGTTTTTCTCTTTGTATGTATTCTCACGTTGGAGATGAAATTGGAAACAGGTTCAAGAATGGCAAAAGAAACTTGTTCTTGCAGGCTATGTGTTTCTATATGAGGTAGAGATGAAAAGAACATTAAAAATATTCAAAAAATTTTGAGGTATACATATCCTGGGCTGATAATCTTCCCAATTGGGAACTTATTCTATACACAATTCTCACATGGTTGTTTTGCAAAGAAAACAGCAACTTCTCTGTGGGAAACAGCCTTTTTCTCTGCAGAAAATGCTGTTTTCTGTGCAAAACAACCACATGTGAATTTTGTATAGAAGAAGTCATAAGTTGTGAATAGCTATTAAAAACTGCTTTTTCTCGCAGCTGGAATAAAATTGCTAAAATTACACATTGCCTCTTTCAAGAAGAAACTTAGTGAAGAATTACATCTGAAGTCTGAGTATCTATGTTGAATCTGACATCTGACATGTTTATGGCAATCACCCATCCAGGTATATGCAAGTTTCTATCTTGGTAGTCTTTTGATGGCCACTTATTGAGCAATATCTCTGGACACAGTAGAGAAGCTTGATAACTCTTTAAATCAGCTATTAAATCTATTTTGGGGTGAGAGTTCAGCACTTTGGAGAGATCTTTTAAAGTGGAAGGGAGTAAAGTGGGATCCATGGGCTGCCTGCAAACACCTAGGACCATTTTTGCGGGTTCCAGGGTCCCCAAGCACCCCATTTTTTTAACAAAAAAATGCACCTGAAGGAATGGGAACAATTTCATCCCATTTCAGGCAGCAGTGCTATTGCTGATTATTACAAATTAGAAGAGCAGACTGAACTAGTGGCCTCTTATCTAATAAACCATTTCTTTATCAAGATCACTCAATTGTTTCTTGCATGCCCTAATATGTATTTTTAGACCAAAAATGCTATCAATAGCAGGTAGCATGGCCAGTGGTTAGGTATAACAGTCCAAGTAGTCCAACATATCTGAAAGACATTGTGGTGGAAAAGGCTGTGCTGGGTTTATTCCTGAATGCATTTGCATGTGTTAATTCCTTGACAGAATGAGGATATTTGCATACAAAAGCTATAAATGTGATAACATCACCACTACTTAAGCCTGGAATATCTGTTGCCAGTTCATGTCCACAACAGTGGACTAGATAGATGTGAAAGGGGTAGATAGGAGGGCAGAAACCACCACATTTCCTCCATGCTGTTGGATACTCAATGGTGGTGTTGGCTGTCACAGTGCTTATGACTGATGTTGACTGCAACCATCTCATTGTCATCTGGGGTTACTGGGAAAGAAGCAACCCAAGCCCTGAGAGTTCAAGGATCAAACCTCTTGGGAAGGTTTCTAGTGATATTTGAGAGGAGGATGAGCCAGGACAACCCCTTGAAGAGCTTACGGCAACCATTCCAAAGCAGTCTGAAGCAAGGCTAGCAGCACACAGTAAGATGTGTATGCATACCTACACATTCCCTCATCCTAAGATTTCCCCTAAGTACCAAAGAAGAGGGTTTAGACTCTCTGACTCAGGTTCAGGCCCTGAGATCTGGAAACACTACTGTCAACAGTCAGTGAATGATAAGAAAAAAACAAAGAGAAGCTGATTGGAGCTGCAGAAAAGTTGTAGACATTAAATAGTCAATTGTGGTAGCCAGGAAGGTTTGCACAAGTCAGGGCAAAGTTGAAGAAAAGCACTGCTGAGATACAGTTGAAGAAGGATAGCCGTGTCAGTGAAGGCAGTGCTGGAAGTGACCATCTCCTCAAACTGATGACCTCCAGGAAGACACCAACAATACAATACAAAACAAAACAACCACTGACTCTCTTGCCCATTGTAAAAGCAGAAGGGAGTAAGAAGAAGGAAGCTGGAGAAAATTCCTGCTGGTAGTCAAGGGAGGATGTGCCCTCCACAAATGGAGTACACTTAGTGGTGGTTTTGTTGTTATATCTACTCCCTCTTAAGGCAACAGCATTTATCCCAAATAGCCTACTCTGAGAGTCAGTAATGAGGCAACCCTATAGTCTATATTTATCATAACAGTGTAATAATACGCTGAATGAGGATGCGGATTCAGGAGAGACTTATCATCTTGGCAAATCTGATCTTTCAACAAAACTTATGAGTCTAAATGCTGATTAAGGCTGTGCTTACCTTCTGGAAGAAAAGATCCTCCAGCAGTGTGTAGCCACAGATGACCTGAACCAAACCATACTTAATGGACAAGAATGGAGGACAGGATGTTGAAAGTGGAATAATTGCACTATGGTCTTTTCCACATGGGGTGAGAGAATCGCCCTGTGCCAGCACTCACCGGACCTGTGCGCTCCATGCCCGGGTCCAGGCTGTTCCGGAGCAGTGTGTGGCCACACTGCACACTGCTCCAGGGATGAAAATGGTGGCTTCTGGTTGGTGGAGACTCTCCACCAACCAGTGAAGCTCACCAGCCTGAAGCCCACCCCCGACAGATCTGCAGGCTCGCACTGGTGCGAGCCTGCAAATCTGCACCAGACCGCGGCCACAGAGTGGCGCGCTCCGTGCTTTTGAAAGACCTGTTTTAAGCAGTCTTTCAAAGGCATGCTGAAAGACCACTTTGGGTCATTCCAGAGTGGGCTGAGGTCCGGAACTACACAAAGTAGTCTGGACCCAGTCTGCTCCCAGGTGCAGTCGTCCTCCCTGGAGGACACTCTGCACCATTTTAAAAGCCCCGTGCAGAAAAGGCCTATAACAGTGTAGTGTTGGAATGGCCTAAGTATTACTGAACTCAGCTAGACTTACATCTGAGCAGAGATACCCAGAATCAGTGGCATAGGGTTAGGGGAAAAGGGGGGCAGTGTGCCCTGGGAGGCATTTTTAGGGGGGCACCGCTGCTCCTTGCCTCCCCCTGCATGCCATTGCCCCTCCCCCATGTGATGTCGCCTCTCCCCCTGTGCACCATCACCCTGCCCCCACCTCTCTGCCCCATTCTTCCCCAGCTCGTGCCAAGCTATGCCACTGCCAAGAATTTCACTTAATGCCTCTAGGCCCCATTGCACACACATGTCGGTTAAATTAATACACATTAAAGATGGGAAAATATGTAACAAACTTTTAAGAAAATGATCAAACAGTGTGTGTGTGGGGTGGGTGGGTTAAGTGCACAGAAACCATCACTAGAAGAATCCTGGACTAATAAGAATCTTCCTAGTATAAAACAAAATAACATTTCTGCACAGAAAAAACAGATTCCTGAACAGAGAATGCTATAATAGGGGATTTGTGCATAAATTTCATACATGATTGATTTGCACAAAAAACAGGGCTTTCTGTGCAAGGAACAACTTATTTCTGAGCAGAAAATGTTGTTTCCTACATAGAAAATACTGTTGTCTGTGCGTGTGTTAATTTTGCACAGAATAAGTCTCAGAAATGAAAATAGCTTTTGAAAGCTATGTAGTTTTCAAAGTCTTCCTCACAGCAGGAAGAAAATTGCTAAAATTACTCAGCGCTTCCTTCAAGAAGAAAATTATAGAAGAATAACATCCTTAGCATGCAAACAATCGGGCTGCTTGGTATACAGTCCTTTCCTTTCTAGCGGTGTGATTTTTCTAGCTTCTTTCCCCTCTTTCTTAAGAGCAAGATCAAATTAAATAAAGAACTCACTGAAGTGAGAGATTAACAAAGCTGTCAAAAACAACATGCCATGCTAAGGGTTTTTGATCAGACATCCCAACAGCCCTCCATAAATGCATCTATTGCTTGACATCCAATTTTCTTGTGACATTTTAACCCTGAGCATCTCCTAAAGTTTTGTTTACCATTTCATTCACAGTTCCATTCTTACGTGTTTGTTCTGATGTGCATGGACAAACATTTTACTCTCAACTTTCCATTTATCCCGTAGAACAAGATCTGTCTTTTTGTGCCATACGAATGCTCAAGTTCATATTGCCATTTCCTTTAAGGCAACAAATATCTTTTAATGAAAAGCAACTTTATTCCTTATTTGTTGTAGGAGATTGCAAAAGCAGACCATGATTTTACAAAAACCTATCCTTCCCTTTCTATAAAGGGCTGCATCAGAATGGAATACATATATGTACAGAAATTTGAGCCAAACACTTTAGCATTTCAGATTTTCCCCGAAAGCAAGATGATTCCCTGTAAGGTGGTTCAAAGTTCTCTTGAATATTCAGGCCTGATTCACATGCATTTTTCTTCTCTCTAGATGATTGAAAAGTAATGATTGATGTATTAGAGTGTATTAGAGCGGCTAATCTCTGTCTAGTGCAGCCCCTGCTTTCTGCATTGTCTAGATAGTAGAGTGGTCACTTTTTAAAACACTCCTCTATTTAAAAGTCTGCCTATGCTCAGTCCATTTTTTGACGTTGTCTTCTGTTTGAAGGACTTTTCATTCTAGTCTTATTTAAAGATAAGGAAACATAAAGGAGAAGATCAAGGACCTTGAAACTGACCATCATGTGAAAAGGATCTAGGACTCTTAATAGACCACAAGCTGAACATGAGTCAACAGTGTGATGTGACAGCTAAAAAAACCAATATGATTCTGGACTGTATCAATAGGGTACAGTATCTAGATCAAGGGAAGTGATGGAACCACTCTATTCGGCTTTGGTCAGACTCCACCTGGAATACTACGTCCACTTCTGAGCACCACAGCTCAGGAAAAATACTGAGAAGCTGGAACGTGTCCAGGGACAGGTGACCAAAATGGTAGAAGGCCTGGAAACCATGCCCTATGAGGACCAGCTTAGGAGTATATTTAGCCTGGAATATATTTAGCCTATGGAAGAGAAAATTAAGAGGCAAGATGATAGCTATGTTTAAATATTTGAAAGGATATCATATGGAATAAGCCTGTTCTCTGCTGTTCCAGAGACTGGAACATGGAGCAATGGCTTCAAACTTCAGAAAACGAGATTCCATATAAACATTAGGAAAAACTTCCTGATGATAAGAGCAGTTCAACACTGGAATGCACTGCCTGGGAATGTGGTGGAGTCTCTTTCTTTGGAGGTTTTTAAACAGAGGCTGGATGGCCATCTGTCAGAAATGCTTTGATGGTGTATTCCTATATAGCAGAATGGGGTTGGACTCAATGGCACTTGTGGTCTCTTCCAGTTCTATTATTCTATGATTTTTGTGATCAAACTATATTCACAGTTGGACAACAGCAACCAGAATGGTCACCACATCACTGTCTTACTTGTCTCCAGTGAGGTGTAAAGTATTTAATACTTTATAAAAAAACAGTCTTAAATTTGCTTCTATTCATATCCATTACCATGTTTTATGAAAACATGTTTTGCCCTTATTCATATATATTAGCATGTTCTATGGAGTTTTGTGCAAATAAGTCTCTCCTTTTACCTCCTTTTAAAGGTGATGTTAAAATGGCCACACCTCATTGGCTAGACACCTTTGGGAAGTATTTGTACCATATAAGGAAAATCTTGCCCAAGTCTGCAAAGGTAAAAGCAGCTCCATGAAAAAAAAGGTAATAAATATCCCAAAATTGAAAGCAATAATATAATAAAACAGCTGCAGTAGAAGGTTCAGCAGACAGTGCAAAACGCTGGTCACCTTATTTGTGGCCCACTGCATGATTTGCATAATAAGCAAATAATTTGCACAGTATGCAAATCAGGCTATCTGGAAGTGTGGAATGAGACTATGGAGAGAGAGAAACCAATAGCCTCATTCCATGAATCTTCCCCATTTGCACGCACAGCCTTTCAGATGAGCAACTGTTGCTATATCTTATGGTAGCTAATGCCACTGTTCATATGTCAAATATCTATTCAGATTTTCAGTGGGTGAGCCTGGGTTTCTTGCCAAAAGCAAGCGGTTTCTAAGATACAGTGGAAACCACAACACAAGCATATATTGCTTAAAGGTTCTTTAGATAGCAGGGAAGGAAAAAGAAAGGTTGGAAAAAGTTGTTAAGCAAGAATACTCTACAGTACTCTTTCAATTTTTGAGAATTCCAAATATGTGACAACAGAGAGATCCCAGCAGCTGGCAATTCTACATAGAAGTTCATTACAGGATAATGGTTCACAGCGTTTGATCTCCCAGCTGTTTGGTACTCCCAGAAGCCAATCCTAGCATGCCAATGGCAATTGATTCTGAGACCTGAAGTCAAAAACATCTGGAGGATAAATGATTGAGAATGCTACCATAGACCCTCTTTAACACTACACAACTATATCACTTTGATTCCACTGTAACACTTGTGTTTCCAACCACTGGAATCCTGGGATTGTAGTTTTGTGAGTCACCTGGATTTCTTTGCCAGGCAGCTGAAAACTAGAATTCCAGAAAATAAGCCATATTGATTAAAGTGGTACTAACATTTTCTTATCATGGAGAATGGAATACACCTAGCTCACAGAACAGCATCTAAGGAGTCTTATTTGTACTTGAAAGCTATCTAACCTTCATGTGGGCTTGCTTCAGAAGCTTCATGAATCCTACTTGTTGGCCAGCACTGTTATCAAAGCTTTATTTGTTGTTGTTGTGTGCCTTCAAGTCATTTCCAACTTATGGCAACCCTAAGGTGAACCTATCACAAGGTTTTCAGGGGCTGAGAGTGTGTCACCTGCCCAAGGACACTCATGGCTGAGCAGGGAATCAAATCCTGAACTCTAGGGTTGTAGTTCTACGTCAAACCAGCACAACATGCTGGCTCCTCTTAGGACAGACACTTTTTTTTCCAGGCACAAATGTTAATATCATCTGTCCAGATGATAAGGGGCAAGAATCTCTTCCAACTCTCCCAAGTCGTACCATCATCCTGCATTATGTACAGAAAATAAAGTCATAAAGAAATAAAGAAAATCCACCTAGGCAAGATACCTGGAAAGAAATTGAGCACACTATCCTAAATCCCCATTGCAATACTGTTACCAGTCTGCACACCCCCCAGATTTGAATATGGTTTAATTGGTGAAATATAACTTAATTGGCAATATGCCTCAATTGACATTGATATAAAATTAACTGTAATGTGGCTGTAAGGCCAGGCTGGGCAGAGGAAAAATAGTGGCTGAATATGTGTGATGCAAAGTAGGTCAGAGATCCCTGCTAGGCATGGCCTAGGCCATTGTCAGAACAATCACCAGGTAGCTTCAGAGATTAGGCTTAAAACAAGCTGTATCATCTCTGCCATCAAGCAATTATGAAGGAAAATTATCATCAATTGTTTTAATCCTCCTTCTTAGCACCTAGACATCTTCCCTTTTTCCTGTCCTCTATTATAGAGCTATGATGATAGCCATTAATTCCTTGTCAGTTAACACTAAGATCATCAAGACAATCCAGACTTCATTGTCCACTCTGCATTCTCCATTGCTTGCTCAGGCAGAAAGCCATTTACACACTTATGCATCTCCACACTTGCCCTCCAGGCAGATTTGGGGTATAAAAATCTTTCATTTTGACCAGTTAGTTGCAGTACCTGAAATGCTGAACACCATGATGTCGTTCTGAATTCCAATTTCTTCTGCCCTTAGGCACAAGTCTAAACCACCTCACTGCTTCTTCACCGCTCTTCTGGTTTGGTAATTAACACCCAAAAAACTAAGCCTAGCTATCCATACATTTTCTCCCCTTCCTTCAGTTAGCAGTTGTGTGATTGTATGAATGCCTGAATCTGTGTGTGAATGTTTGAATTCTCCTAATAAACACATGTTTAGTTTACTTTTGAGTCTTTGGCTGATTTTCCTGTGAGGATGCCATAAACTTTGGTGAAAAGATCTTGCCTGTTACCCCTACTTCTCTTGCAACCTCCTTAATTAGAATTAATCAATTCCTCATTTTTCACTGAATTGCAGGTACTGCTGGAGAACCTCGAGAGGTCCCCCACCTTTTGGCATAACAATGTCTTTTGTACATCTGTGCTCCCATATTATGAGAGAAGAAGCAAAACCTTTGTCCCTATCTAATTTCTCCATACAGGAAAAGAAGGGGGTGGGAAAACATCGCAAGTCACTGTAGAAAATATTGAGCTAGTTGGACCAATGATCTGACTCAATAGGAGGCAGCTTTCAATGTTGCTATGTGCCTTTGAGCTCTTATGTAGGAGGCAAATCACTTCCTCGGGCCATCATAATGGAATGCTGAGCTGTTACTGACTTTCCCTTTAAAGTTAAATTTAAACTCAGTCTGGAGAGTCCTTTTCAGGTAACATGAAGGAGAAGGTGGAGAATTTTTTTGCATTCTCCCATGATAACCAAATAAATAACCCCCAGGATTATCTGTTTGCCATTTTATACCCTAAGTCTAGTTGACCCAGACTAAATATAGCCCATGTGAGAAATAACCTTATCCTCCCCTTCATTTTCCCTTTCAGGCTGGGATGTGACTTTTTTTTTTCATAAGTATGCAAAAATGTGTGCATGAATATAAAAATCTAAATTTAAATATATAATCAACTGAACACTGTACATTTTTTGCGAACTCTGTGTTACTTGTGAAGCTTTATTGTCTGCAGTGACAATCTGTCTTTTGAAGTGCAGCATTTGAATGAATGCATAATTTAGGCTGCATAATTTGGAAATAAAAATAAAAAACACTGTCCCCGAATATGCTACTTATATAAGTGGTATAGCTTTGGGAACATAACTGTACATTTAGAAATTGCACTTTAGGATAAATAATTCACATTGCCAAATATATAGATCTGTACTTTGTTTTAATTTTATTTTTATTTTGCTCATTTCCTAACTACTTTGCTAAAGTAATCCTCAGCTGTCTGACTGCAAAGGAGATTTGTTTTAAGGTTTAAGTAATTCACTGAACAGCTCCAATCGTATCAAAAAATTCAATTTACATTATTCCCCATGAGCAACTAGATTAGAGATAAGTATTTTTTTTTAAAAAAAGAAAAGAACAGTTGCCAAGGGAAAATTGCAAAGTTTCTAATTCAATATCAGAACCAATGCTTCTAAATTGCTGGACTTGTGTTCCATATTTTTCATCAGGGTATACTGAAAGTTCACTCTGCTGCATATCAACAGTGTGAGTCTTGTTGTGGTTGTGGTTGTTGTTGCTGCTGTAGTTGTTGTGTGTTTTCAAGTCATTTCCAACTTATGGTGATTCTAAGGTGAATCTGTCATGGGGGTTTTTGGACAAGATTTGTTCAGAGGGGGCTTTGCACTTGCCTTCCTCTGAGGCTGAGACAAGGTAATTTGCCCAAGATTACACGGTTGGTTTCCATGTCACAGCAAGAATTCGAAGCTAGAGCAGATCATTAAACTGTCAGTTTGTAATTACTTAGAAAGTAATGCCATACTCACTAAAAGTCAACATGGATTTCTCAGAAATAAGTCATGTCAGATTAATCTTATCTCTTTTTACGATAGGATTATAAACTTGATAGATGAAGGGAATGCTGTGGACGTAGCATATCTTGATTTCAATAAGGCCTTTGACAAAGTTCTCCATGACATTCTTGCAAAGAAGCTTATAAAATGGGCTTTGGGCAGGGCTACTGTTAGGTAGATTTGTAATTGGTTGACCGACTGAACCCAAAGGGTTCCAACCAAGGGTTGCTTTTCATCCTGGAGAGAAGTGACTAGTGGGGTGCTACAGGGTTCTGTCCTGGGTCCAGTGCTACATCTTCATCAATGACTTGGGTGAAGCAATAGAGGGTATGCTGATCAAACTTGCAGATGACACCAAATTGGGAGGGGTTGCTAATATGCCAGAGGACAAGAACAAAATTCAAAATGACCTTAATGGACTAGAGAGCTGGGCTAAGGCTAACAAAATGAATTTCAACAGAGAGAAATGTAAGGTCCTGCACATAGGCAGAAAAACTGGAATGCACAAATATAGGATGGGGGACACATGGCTGTATAACAGTATGTGTGAAAGGGATCTAGGGGTCTTGGTAGATCACAAGCTGAACAGGAGTCAGCAGTGTGATGTGGCAGTCAAGAAAGCCAATGTGATTCTTGGTCGCATCAACAGAAGTATGGTGTCTAAATCAAGAGAGGTAATGGTAGCACTCTATTCTGCATAGGTTAGACCTCATTTGGAATACTGTGTCCAGTTCTGGGCACCTCATTTCAAGAAGGATATTGACAAGCTGGAGCGTATCCACAGGAGGGCAACCAAAATGGTGAAGGGTCTGGAAACCATGACCTATGAGAAACATCTTAGGGAGCTGAGTATGTTTAGTCTGCAGAAGAGAAGATTAAGAGGGGACATAATAGCCATGTTTAAATATTTGAAAGGATGTCATGTCGAGGAGGGAGTGGGCTTGTTCCTCACTGCTCCAGAGACTAGGATAAGGAGCAATGGATTTAAGCTGCAGGAAAGAAGATTCCACCTGAATTTCAGGAAGAACTTCCTGATTGTCAGAGCTGTCTGGTGGTGGAATATTCTGTGATGGCGTCTCTTTCTTTGGAGGTTTTTTTAGGAAAGGCTGGATGGCCATCTGTTGGGAATGCTTTGATGTGTGTTCCTGCATAGCAGGGGGTTGGATTGGATGGCCCCTGGGGTCCCTTCCAACTCTATGATTCCTTGACTCTATGAACCCTGGTTCTCAGAGTCATAGTCAAATGTTCAGCCCGCTACACCATGCTGGTTCTTGCATGAGCCTATGATCTAGAATAATCCTGGGAAACCATGCCCTAGGAAGTGTGGCTCAGGAAGCTTGGTATGTTTAGCCTCGGGTAGAGAAGGTTCAGAGACAACATGATATCTATGTTTAAATATTTGAAGGGATGTCATATGGAGAATGCAGCAGGCTTGTTTTCTGCTGTGCCACAGACTAGGACGTGGAGCAATGGCTTCAAGCTTCAGAAAAAGAAATTCCATATAAACATTAAGAAGAATTTCCTGACAGTAAGAGCAGCTCAACAGGGGCATTCCCTACTTTGGAGTATAGTGCAGTCTCCTTCTTTGGAGGTTTTTAAACAGGCCATCTTTTGGGAATGGTTTGATGGTGCATTCCTGATAGTTGGGGTTGGACTGGATGGCCCTTTTGGTCTCTTCCAAGTCTATGATTCTATCACTTCTACAGTCGCTGGATGCATTTATTTTCCATTGGAGAAGCATGATTAGAATGACAACAACAACAACTGTAGTGATGAGAACAATAAGTAATGTGACACCTAACATTGAACTGCAACATCAACAAACAACTACCGGAATCTCAATCATTGACTGTACAGACTGAGGTCGTTTCTGCACTACACTGTTGTAGTGCTATTATTCCACTTTCAACATTCTGTGGAATTCTGGGGTGTGTAGCTTACTGTAGCCAAAGAGCTCTCTGGCCAAGAATTCTGAATGCCCCTCCCTAAACTGCAAACATCAGAATTCAATACAAGGATGAAAGTGGAATAACAGCATTATAGCAGTGTAAGTGTGGAAAGGCCCGAGACTTCTGGACATAGAGGTTCAACATCCAAAGGCCCAGCTTTGGGGGCCACTGACATTAGGAGATGTGGGTGTTCTTTCTACGAAAGCTACAATAGTTTCAGAATGAAGGAGTTGTATGAGTTGAGCCAAATATTCTTCATTCTGTTTGTAAGCCTCACAATATTTCTCATAGTAGAGGGAAGAAATTCTCTAACAGTACCTCAGCAATGAAGTTCACCATTAGCAACACCACCAGCAGCAACTGACTTGAGAAGCCGCTCAGCATTTTTTATCTTTATCAGTACTGTGGACTTTGCATATTTGAGCGACAGATATTGGCAAGCCACACCCACAAAGAAGGAATAAAAAGTGGTCTTCTTTTTTGTAGGAATACTAGTGTATTTACCTGACATTGCCAGGGAATTTATGTTCTCATTGGTAACACTTGTTACAGATACCTTAGGAATTATCTTACCTTACCTTAGGAACTAGATGCAGTTGAGATACACAGATTTGAGATCTTGTGTCTCTATTTTCCCAATCTGTCTTGTCCGGTACATGTAGCTTTTCCCCATATTCCCCAATCCAATCTGTATTCTGAGTTATTAACATGCAGAGGTTGGGTTCCTCAGGGAATACACTGCCCTCCTCCTTGCTGCTAGGCTTCATCTCCTTTGCCACCAGCCTGAGGCCAAAGAGCTCTCTGGCTGAGAATTCTAAAGCCCTCTCCCTAAACTGTCAGCCCCCGGATTTCATGGAATCTTCAGAGGCAGCCAATCATATGAGGTCTTCTCACTTGACACAGCCAATCATATGCCTGCCTGATGCAGACAAACAGACAAGATCACTCACAAACCTTGACTTTTATATAGTAGACAGATGGTGAGAAAGGTTACTCAGAATATCTTCTTAGAAATGTTGACTCAGTTCTAGTTTTAGCCAAGCCTTTGTCCGATGCTGTGCATTTCCATTTATAAGAATATTTCCCCATCCTCTTGGGAAAACATTTAATTATGAAGTGGTACCATCTGTTTTGTCTAGAGAATCTCTCAAGAAGGACAAGACCTGAAAGCTTGTGAACAATGAACATCTCAAACAATTCCAGTTTCGTGGTACTCTTGTACTTTCGTGGTACTCTTGTTTGGAGAATAGCACATTCAGTACTAGAATCAAAGCTGTTCCTGAAAAAAAGCAAACCAAAACAAAACAAACGATGCTCTTGAACAATCTGGGTTAGGCAGAGGGGTAGAAGAAACAACTACAACATCAGCTTTTTCCATCACTTTTGATTTGCAAGGAAGGAATCTGTAATCTCCCATTATCTGTGTTGGGGAAATTGAGAAAAATATTTGAATATTGAGAGACCTTGGTAATGAGACTCTCAATCAGCAGAGTATTTTAGTAATTGCACAAAAACGGGAGTTGAACAGAACACCAGTCCCACTTCTGTAACACCGCCCCAAACACACTTAATCTAGCTCATAATAAACACAAAAACAGTTTGGTTAAAAAGATAAAAGAGTTTACTCACAAAATCTTGTACATAGTCTATACAGGTTCAATTCTTGAAGAAGGTAGGAAGAAAATTAAGCACTCACATGCTTGCTGCCAATGATCCCTGTTGGGAAATCTCAGAGCATGCTTTCAGGTCAAAAGGCGAAGACAAAAATGGGGAGGAGTAAATGGCAAGAGAACCTTTTAAAGAACAAGGAATGTGTACGTGCTGGAGGAAGAGGTGTTGACCAACAAACAGGAAGTTCTCTAGGCTATTTCTCTATGCCTTCAATAGACAAGCAAACAAACTAGCCAGTTAATTAAGCATGCAAAGGTTGCCACTCCCATTGTCTCTACCAGCTAGCTTTCTGTACTGAAGTAAGGAGGGCAAGAAAGCTTTACCGAACACGTAGCCAGTCAAACACATCCTGCCATCAAGGCATGCATATACATTTGTGAGCTCTGCCAGCACCACAGCATACAAATATGACTCATGGCATTTAGATGCAATTGCTTGCAAGGTTAAAAAGATGGAGAGAGGAGGAGAGAGAGCTAGAAAAAAAAATCACACTTATCATAGAGAGGGACAATTATTTTCAGAAGTGGAAAATTTTCCTCCCTCCCACAAACCTCTTCCTTTTGAAACAAACAATCCCTTTGAAGGTAAATTTCAAAAAAGCCTGCAAATCAGTTTATGAAACTCTTCGATTCACCTGTACTGGCACAGACTAGCTGGAGAGAGATGACCCCCAGAAAGGTAATGGGGGGCCCAAGGGGGCCATTGGGATCAGGGTTTCCAGCATCCCAGAATCCTGCTATTCAAAGACAGTGGATTTGTGCTTATGCTGAGTGGCTTCCCTTTTTCCCCCCTCTTGGTCCCATTACCATCCCAGGCTTGTCTGGTGAGGACATGGGAGAGAGACTTCTCAGTGGTTGCTCCCACCCTGTGGTACTCCCATCCATGAGGCTGGTCCCCTATCTGCTTTTATATTTTATATTATATTTTTTATATTTTTATATGTTTTATATATTTTTATATATATATTTTTATATATTTATATAAAATATTTTTATATAAAAATATATATATATTAACTTTTAACTTTTATATATTTTTAACTTTTTTTGTAAGCTGCATTGAGTCGCGCTTTGGAAGAAAAGGCAGAATATAAATACAATAAACAAACAAACAAATAAATAAATATTTTCCCACCTCTGCACTTTCATCAGAACATTATGGTTTGAATTTTGTTGTTAGCCCTATCTATGTTACCCTGTAAGTTGGGGTTCCCGGGAGGGGTGCCCAAATAACGAAACAACAACACAAGATGGTGAAATTAGACTCGAGCACAATCTCAAACTAACGAGAGGCAGGGTAACTTTAGCTGGGATCTTTTACCCTATGTCTACGGCTTCAGATCAGAGAGCGTAGCCAAACAAGTTTTAAAGTGACAAAAATAACATTTATTGAGGACAAACAACATAAAAGACACCACATGCACACAGCTAACTAGAAATAGAAATGGAGAGCTTTGGGGAATGGGTAATACGACACCTGGTCTCATAGTCCTGAAGAGAAGCGGAGGTTGAGGGGAAGAAAGCTCAGCATGTTTCGCTGAGGGGAGCTTCTTCAGACAAACCGGCAGCAAGGCGGGATGGAAGTCCAAAGTACTCCGAGGAGGACTTGAAAATGGGGACCTTTTATAGGGTGGATTTTACCTACAGGCTATGTTATGCTTGGTGAGAACAAAGAGAATTTGTAGCTGGACAAAGGCATTGGAAAAGGTCAGTTTTTACATGATGGGCTTAGCACTGGATGACAATAGTATGGCCAGTATGCAAATAGCTCAACATAAAGGAATGGCTCAGCACTCGGCCATGCATCTTTGTATAGATTCATGCTGAGCAAGGTCGGTTTGCAAGAAGGTTTTTGCCTGAAGCATCAGAGAGGCTTAAGTTGCCTGCCTAAATGAGGTTTGGAATTTACAACCGTTAACGGCTGCGCCTAATACGTGCTTGTCCAGTGGACCTCTGCAAACACGTGGAGTAGAGTGGAAGAGAAAGGTCAAGCAAAGGCCAAATTATTTGATATCAAAAGGATATCTAGTGCTCTCACCCGACATATCATAACCGTAGTAACATCTACAGTAAAGCAACAAAATCAATAGGATTTCCCTGAGGGCATTTCCAAACTACACTGCTATTATTTCACTTTCAACATCCTGTGGAATTCTGGGTTTTGTAGTTTTCTGAGGCCATCTCTGGCTGAGAATTCTAAATGCCCCTCCCTCAACTGCAAACCTCAGGATTCCATAGGCAGTTGAAAGTGGAATAATAGTACTATAACAATGTAGTATCGAAAAGCCCTGTTTGTGGACTGAAAATTCTACTGATTCACTGGTTGTGCTCTGGTTAGGATTATCCTAGAAGATTCAGACTTATATTTAGTGATAACTTTATTTAAGGACAATGTGAACATGTAGTGTAGGAAAGGATAAATGTAAGGCCATGTGTGGTGATTGTAGTGCTCAGGGCTGCCTTATACATCTGAGTGACCCAGTTCATACTTTCATTCAATGCATGGAGGATGTCTTGTCTAACATCTTTAACAAGAAGGATAACTCTAGTTCTCAGATTCATAGTTGTGTTTTGTGTCATCTGCAATTTTTGCCTTATTCCTATAGTGAAATCGTCTCTTGTTGCAAATGATTTATGCCTTCAGAGAGCAACACATCAGAATCTCAATGACAAAATCCCCCAAGGGCTGATAAACTTGGCATGTCTCATGGCAGAAGTTCTTGAATAACTCAGATTCTCCTTGCACAGAGCAATTGTGGATTCCAAGTCTGGCTGATTGCATGGAGGTACTCAATGTACGATCCTAGATCAGTGGTAGAGTACTGGTTAGGACAGAGAAAAGTTCCTATTTCAGAATCTGGAGGGTACGGCTAGTCATTATATAGACATCAGTGAGCTAGAAGGACCAGTGGCTTGATTTGGTATTAGACTGCTTCATTTGTTCTTAACGGGAATAAAAAATGGGAGATGGCTAATATTTTTTTTGTCTTGTGAATTGATTTCCTATGGGTGTCAAGCTGGCCATAGTAGAGAAACAGGATGTTGGATGAGATATGTATTATTTTTCTTGTGTTTTTGCTCTCCAATAGTGATTTTTAAAGCAGCATGGATAACCTGTTGTAGGTGGTACTTGGGGACTTACTAGTACCTTTAATTCAGGGATGGGCAACTGTCAAGGATTGCAAAGCCATGTTGGAGACCTTTGAGAGCTGTACCTCCCTTCTGCAGATCCCTTAAAAGTAATTTTTGGCCCCAAATATTCCCAGATGATGTGTGGCCAATGTTGTTTATATTTTTGCTTTCTCTAGGGCATATTAAGTCCAGAAAAGGCTTTTTTTTTCCTAACAGGAAGTGATCAAGAAGTCAGTTTCTGACCACTTCCTGTTGGAAAAGGGCCTAAAATGGCTGACCCCCCCCAAAAAAAAGGTCTCTGGGTTGCCAAGGGTACAACAAAAACCAACTCCAAGGGTTACATGCAGCCTACAGCTGCCTGGTCCCCCACTCTGCTTAATTATTCAATTAATTGGCTTCCCAAGCATGGTAGCTGTTCTTTGATTGCACACAATTGGGGAATTATTTCTCAACTTCCTTCTGTAGCTACAATAGCTGGCAAAAGGACCGGGCCATTAACTACAAAGAAGCCATCAACTTCCAAGGACGTCTCAGAGAGGCAGTTTATGTAGGCTAGGCTCACACAGCCTCAGTTTTATCTTTTGGTGCATTATCACTGAGCAGCTATTTAGTGATGCATGTTCAGTGGAGAGTTTACAGCCCTACACTTGCATCCGATAACCAGATCTGGTTAAATTTAGCTCTGTTTTTCTCCTCCGTCTTTCGCGCTGATGTGCTTGCGCTTTAGTATAATTCCTTTGACACCGAGAAGTGTTAGTGAGAAATTCATGCACCATGCTTTCATCTTCCACATTAAAATAAGATCACCTTGTTAATACTTCATTAATAGAGTGGAGCTGATGCACCAGAGATTTCCCCCTATTAACTTGGGGTCTGAATAAGTTTTAAATGAATACTTTCAAGATTGCAACTCTTCTTTGCGAGAGAGTTATTCAATAATATATCCAGGGATGTACGTGATGCTCTGTATTTTAATGTTTTCTTCCATTTCATTTCTCTCGCCATAAAAAAAGGAGAAGAAAATCAGCAATCAAAGATTTTTTTATTAAACTTATAAAATTGATACTCCTTTAAATATTTAGTGTTAAGCTAGATTACAGAGGCCTAGCCAGAGGGTAAAAATTGTGGCAGGAGAATGGAAATTGGATTCTTGAACCTGTAATATGTGACTGTGAGCCCTATTATTTTTAAAGGGGAAGTTTTAGCACCTTACTTTCTGTTCACAGTTCAATGTGATCCAAGGTCAACTCTGTGAAAACATTTTTTAAAGGACAATTTATCAGATTATGTTATCACAGGGCAATGATTGCTTAGCTGAGTGTTTCATGATAAATTTGCTTCATTCAGTTGTACTTTACGATAAATGTTACTTGCATTATATCTCTGATTTTTTGATTTTGCATGCCAGTTGTTGCCTGATCCTGCAGATAATTTCACCATTCAGAAGTCAATTGCAATTGGTTTATTTAAGTCAGGGCAATCAAACTTCTGGTTCATGGTCCTAATTTGCTTATGAATGGCCCCTCAGCTGGCTCCCAAAAAGGTCCAGAAAGTCCCATTATTATCTTTTATCTCAGACATAAAGTTTAGAACCTCATCCTTCCTGTTTCCTTCAATAGAGTGTGGTACAAGTGAACATCTTAGGCCCTTCCCACACTGGCCTATTAAAATGGTGCAGAGTGACCTCTGACGGAGGTCTTCTGCACCGTGGAGTGGACTGGGTCAGACTACTTTTCATAGTTCTGCACCTCAGTCTGCTCCGGAGCGACCGGAACTAGTCGCGCAGTGTGCTTTTTAAAAACCTCTTTTAAGAGGTTTTTAAAAAGCATGGAGCGTGCGACCCCATGTCGCTCCGTCGCCGTGCTCCGGTGCAGATTTGCAGACGTGCACTAGTGCGTGCCTGCAGATCTGCCGGGGGCGGGCTTTCAGCTGACAAGCTTCTCTGGTTGGTGGAGAGCCTCCACCAACCAGAAGCCACCATTTTTGACACCGGAGCAGTGCGGAGCGACGAGCATGCACTGCTCCTCGTCCCGACAGACTCACTCGGATGCTGAAGAAGTCCGATGAGTCCCATTTTGCACGGTTCCTTTCCCATGTGCAGAAAGGGCCTTAGGTACAGAACCTGGTCAGAGTTAAGTCCCATCCTTCAGAATCAATCTACCCCATCTTCCTCAGAAGTATGTGCAGAGACCCAATAGTTGCTAAGCTTTGCAAATATCAAAAAGTGCAACTAGCAGAAAGGCAAAAATAACAGACCAAATGAATAGGAAAGTCCACACATACACTTCAGCTTGTTAACATAGTGCATAGAGACACAAAAGCAAGAAAACAGTTGTATTTCAATGGAGCAACTTCCCATCTGCAAGCATCAATCTGTCTCAGTTACCATGCACTGCCCTTAGTTTTTTCAAGTCATGAAGCTGAATGTAACCTAGTTACACTAATTGGACCTTTAAGGCGGTGCTTTCATTGATAGGACCCCAATTGTGTCCTATTTAACAGTATCAACAGTGACTTACTACTCTGCCTGAAAGGAATTATGCTATTCTGATTGTTCCTTAAGTAGTCTGAGTGAGTCTCTTCTCCCGGTCACAAGTAGAGATTGGAATAGTTATCTTTTTGGAGTGTAGCTCCCAAGAGCTCCCAGCTATCAAGTTCTAGTTACAGCAGTTTCCAGGTTCTAGTTGTCAGGATTGTTCAGGAAATGTAGAGGAACTGGAGATAGATAGATAGATAGATAGATAGATAGATAGATAGATAGATAGATAGATAGACAGACAGACAGACAGACAGACAGATATTTCACCATAAGGTCAAGGTTCAGGCAGGGAGACACCTCACCATATCTGAATAAGCATGCACAGATCTGTTTAGACCAAAACTGCCTTCTGGCCTTGTTATAAAGTGACATTTTTGACTAGGAAAGTGATGTATATAGCACTGGAAAAAGAAGAGTCAGTTGAGAAAGGCAGGCTGAATTAGAATTTTTGCAATCAAACCAGACATAGGATGACTCCAAGGATAGCAGCTCTCCCTCCCAAATATTCTCCACTCTTCCTTTTGTTTCTCCACCAGTCTAACCAGCACATTAACATAGTTTCATGAATCACAACAAATTAATCACCAGACAATCACAGTGGATTGATGTCTGAGTTTAAATTTAAAATTTCCAAAAACTGCAGGTGGTTTTAATAAAAAAAAAAAAGCCTCATTGGATTTCTTGCCTAGCTTCCATTTTAGCAATCAAGATCCAACAAAGCTTGCTGAGAGGGATATAAAGCCAGCAAAAGTAGAGGAAAGAAGAGCTGCTACCCTATTAGAGTTATTTGATACACCAAATTAACTACTGTAGTTAATTTTTCCTTGAATTTGTGTAACACACACTCTTCTGGTAAACAAAAGTGTTTTTTTTTCTTTTTGCCAAATTTCAACTTTCTGTTTAGACAAAATTTGGTAGTGGAAATATTCAGTAGATTGTGGGCAGTGAATCCACACTGGGTTTTAGGGGAGGTATGCTGGGACCTAAATCCCATCTGATCTTAGAAGTGAAGCAGGGTCAGCACTGGTTAGAACTTGGATGAGAGATTACCAATGAACACCAGGTGCTGTAGGCTATATTTGAGAGGGAGGAACTGGCAAAACCACTTATGAGTACTCTTTGCCAAGGAAAATCCTATGAAATTCATGGGGTCACCATAAGTTGACAGGTAACTCAAAGGCTCATTTGTATGCTGGGATTTACAAGTGTTGGAAATAGTTTGGAAATATGGTTCAAGACCTTGGGTAGGTCCCATAAGCCTCAGCATGGAATCACTACTCCAAACCAATGGAGCCACTAGCCGCCTCCATTTGGTAGCAACTGCACATTCCCAAACGTGATAGTAGAAACAGATTTAAGGATGGTTACTACCACTTCCAAACAACACTGTGGGTCCAGTTTGTTTTATATCCACAATTGGTTTATCGTATGCTTCAGTCCCTGTCTCCTAGTCCATGTCAGTAATAAAGGATAAAAAGCACTAATGAATCTGTAGAACCCTGCCTGTCTCCCACTGCAAGCCACTACTCCAAGAGGGACTCTTCATTTTCACAGTAATAGCTGTTACATCTCTTCTTCAGTGCTACTAGAGGTGGGATGGGAGCAGATACTGAGGAAATTCCTTGTGCAACAGCAGACACAATTTTCCTGAGCTGCGTCCCCACAGTGCCTTTGTTCCAGAAAGTATTTTTAAGAAGTCTCAGCCTTGGAAGTTGCTAAAACCATTGCCATTGTAAACCTTGGCCTCTGCTTCTCCTCTTCCCATGGAAAGAAGTGTGCAAATATGACACCAACTTCTTCCTCCAGAGGTATGTGCTAGTTGCTAGAATGGTTGCACTGTGGTGCACATCAGCAGATGGTTTTTTTAAAGGTTTTAATTGACTTTTCTAACACAAATTACATGTCTATTGCATCTCTATCAACTATAGTCATGAAATAAAATCATTTATACATATTTATTTGCGTAAGTTATTGATTTACTATCATGTCAAATTCTTAACTCATATTTTCAATCACCTAAGTCTGCCTATGCTAATATTCCCTATTTCCTTTCCCATAATTGTGTAACTTCCTCCCAGTCCTCTTTAGTTTGTCTTAAAGTTTTGTTATTTAATAACATAGTTAATTTATCCATTTGATATATGTCATAATGTTTCAATATCCATTCTTCCTCTGTATCTTTCCATTTTTGTGCATAAATTAATCTGGCTGCTGTTATAATGTACAACAACACTTTCCAATATTTCTTCTCCTTCTTGACATCTAAAACCTCCAATGTGTTTAATAAATATAATTCAGGGCACACTGGAAAATCAAATTTTAGTGTCCTCCTTAGTAAAGCATGAATCTCTTTCTGGAATTCTTTGCTTTTGTACATTGCCACCACATATGACAATAAGTTCCTGTTTTTTCTCCACACTTCCAACATACATCTTTTGTTTTTTATAAATCTTTCCTAACTTGTTGGGTGTTAAAAGCCATTTATAAAACATTTTATAATAAGTGTCTTTTAGGACAGATCATTTTTGTAAATTTCAGGGCTTTATTCCACATTCCCCCCCCCCAGTGTTCAAATTGTATTGTGTGACCTATGTTCTATGCCCATGTAGATGTTTTTGTGTGTGGCAGCTGCTGCATGGTGTTGAGAATAGCATTTTGCTTCCTCTTCAGGCAAGAAGAAAGCTTAGGATAACTCTGCATGTAGGCTCAAATAGAAGCTGTGCTCCTACTTCTTGGTGTGTGGACTAGCAATTCATGCTGAGCAAATGCTGTAGAAAGTTAAGGCACTGGTGGCTTTTGGCTCCTATGTTAGTGGGGCTATGATAAAGAAGACTCCATAAAGGAGCTATTTGTGGTGCTGAACATCTAAGGTACTCAAAACACGTTCAGCATTTTTTATAGCTCCTTCAAGACATCCCAGACTAATCTTTTCTCTCTCTGGCCCTTTTCGCACGGACCTTTGCGCTCGCGATAGCCCCGTGAGCCTCGCGTGAGTGGGAGCGTCGCTCCGCACGACGCACTCCCACTTCCGCCCGGCTCACAGGGCTGAAGCGGCGCGAGCGCGGGTTTTTTGATTTTCGCGTACAAGCGAACATCACCCCACGCTCGCGCAACGCTCCCGGAGCCCACCTGCACTTACCCTTCGTGCGGAGCCTCCGGGAGCCGGCCGGGTCGCGCTTCCTTCCCTCCGCCCCTGCGGAAGGAAGGAGCGGGGTGGGGAGGTAGCGCGACAGACGCGCCGCCCGCTTCGCGCGCGGGGGGGACGCGACGCCGCCCGCTTCGCGCGCGCGGGGGGAGGAATCTGGCACGCGCGGGGGGAGGAATCCGGCGCGCGCGGGGGGGAGGAATCCGGCGCGCGCGGGGGGAGGAATCCGGCGCGCGCGGGGGGGAGGAATCCGGCACGCGTGGGGGGGAGGAATCCGGCGCGAGGTCTCCCGCTTCGCACGGGGGGGAGGGCGGCTTGCGCGGCAAGCCTCCTTCGGTGCCGCTTCCCCGCTGGTTCCTTCGCCTGCGGAAGGAAGGAGGGGGAAACGGCAGCCTCCCGAACGAGCCTTCTTGCACTTGCCGGCCTCCCCTGCTTGCGCTAGAAGCCTCAGTGCGGAAAGGACCTCTCTCTCTTTGACAGAGTTACTAGCTTGATAGATGAAGGAAGTGCTGTGTATCTTTACTTTAGTAAGGCCTTTGACAAGTTCCCCCATGATATTCTCTCAATCAAGCTAGAAAAATGTGGACAAAACAATGCTGCTATTAGGTGGATTAATAACTGGTTGATGGACCAAACCCAAAGGGGATTCACTAATGGCTCCTTTTCATTCTGAAGAGACATGACTAGTGGGGTGCCACAAGGTTCTGTCCTAAGCCCACTTCTATTCAACCTCTAAATCAATGATTTGGATAAGGGAGTAGAGGGCATTCTTATTGAATTTGCAGATGACACCAAACTAGGAGAGGTTGCTAACACCCCAGAAGAGAGAAGCAGAATTTTAAGTAACTTTAACAGATTAGAAAGCTGGGCCAAAACTAACAAAATGAATTTTGACAGGGAGAAATGAAGGGACTACACTTTGGCATGCATAAATAAATAAATAAATAAATAAATACAGATGTAAGATGGGTGATACCTGCCTTGATCATAGCACGTATGAAAAGGATCTAAGAGTCTTAGACCACAAGGTGAACAAGAGCCAGCAGTATGATGTGGCACTTAAAACAGCCAAGGTGATTCTGGGCTGCATCAATAGGAATATAATGTCTAGGTCAAGAGAAGTGATAGTGATGGTACCACTCTATTTTACTTTGATTAGACCCCACTTGGAATACTGTGTTCAGTTGTGCTCATCACAGTTCAGGAATGACATTGACAAGCTGGAAAGTGTCCAGAAGAGAGTGACAAAAATGGTAGAAGTCCTGGAAAACATGACATATGAAGAGAGGCTTAAGGAGTTGTGTATGTTTAGCATGGAGAAGAGAAGGTTAAGAGGTGACATGATAGCTATGTTCAAATGTTTGATGGGTACCATACAGAGGATAGAGCAAATCTGTTTTCTGCTGCTCCAAAGACTAGTACATAGAGTAATGGCTTCAAACTTCCAGAAAATAGATTCTATCTAAACATTAGGAAGGACTTCCTGACAGTAAGAGTAGTTTGACAGGGGAATGCACTGCCCGGAAGTGTGGTGAACTCTCCTTCTTTGGAGGTTTTTAAACAGAGGGTGGATGACCATCAGTTGGGAATGCTTTGATGACATGGTAGGAGGTTAGACTCAATGAACCACATGGTCTCTCTCAACTCTGTGATTCCATGAAAGTTCTCCCAAACCTGGACTGGATTCATTGTCTCCCACCATCATGGGAGCCACCATTGAACAATGAGCTGAGGCAGGAATCCACCATTGGCTGGAGGTGCAGAGCACTGTACTTTCAGTGGCAGATAATATTCCTTTTGTATTATTCTTCTAGTATGAAGGCAGGGTAGCTTCAGCTGGGATTGCTGCTGGGCTCCAGGATGCCAGTTGCACTGATGTCTTGCCACGAGGGTGGTGGGCTCTTAAGGCATTTTTAGGCTTCCTGGCTAACTAACAAGTTCATCCATCACCCTGCCTTGACTCCACCAGCTTCCAGCCACTTTTTCCTCATTCTAACCCCCTTTCCCTACCACTCTGCTTCTGCCATCCCCTCTCCTGTTCAGTCACTGTTCTAGACCTAAGCCACATTACAGGTCAAAACCATCATATGTCCAGAAACAGACCAGCAGCCAGTGAAGCTGCCCTAGCGAGGAAGGTATATGCTTCCTATTACCAGCCCTGATTAACAGTCTTAAATTCAGTATTTTGAAGCTGCTGACATTGCCAAACAGTTTTCAAAGGCAACCCAATGTAGAGTGTTTCACCACAGTGATGTTTTTAAGTCTTTTATTCCAAGTCTCAAGTCAAGTCTCAAGTCTGAGAGCCAACTTTTTACCCCAACCTATATTCCAGAATTTCTGGACAGAGTTGAATAAAGTCAGTTTTAACAATTTAAGCAGAGTTGGCCCTCCACATTTGCAATTTTGCCATCTGCAGCTTCAGAGGTGAGGAATAGGATCCTTCTTACCTCTCCCCTCCTGAAGCTGGAGGCTTTTGTGCCAATGGGCATACAAGAGTCTGCAGCTTGAAGCGGGGGATAGAGTCCTTCCTACTTCCCATTTCCAAAGCTGGAGGATTTTTCAGAAGTAGGGAATAGGATCCTTCTTACTCCCCATTACTGAAGCTTCAAAAGCTGTAGAAGGAAGTATCCTTCCTCCTCAAGCCTAACACACTTACTGTTCTCTGAGAAATGTGTCCTATGCTTTGAGGACAAGTCTTGCCTTCTGCTCTTAGGAAAAGTGTTAGAAGGCTCCTCCAATGTGCAGCAGTGACAGGCTGCTGAGCAGACCTCAAGCTTATTGCCTTACCTATTTGCTGTTCCCCTCTGAGAAATGTACCCACACTATGTGCTTGAGACAGACTGTCATATGATCAGTAGACAAAAAGAGATGGAAGCATTTTTCAAAGTAGTCAGGTTTCTGGACGAATCTGTTATGTTACTGAACCAAGGGCAGCAAGTCAATCAGTAAAAAAATATACAAGTCTCGAGTCGAGTCAGTGCATCTTTCCTGCTGAATCCAGTCCGAGACAATTCACTGAGGAGACTTAAGTCTGACTTGAGTCCGAGTCAATCAACTCGGGTCTACATCACTGCATCACAGTAATCTAATCAGGATGTAATCAAAGCATGCGTATAACAATATTTTGCATGTGAACATAAGAAGGATTCACATTATATGAATGGCTGGATAAAGTGCACTTCATTATGGGAGACTATGAAACTTTCCTGACAGGACACTGGATGTGAAACGAAGCTTTGCAAGGTTTCTAGGCATGGTTCTATGAGCCTCGGAGCTAGATCGTATCCTCATTCAGGTGTACCAGGTGTAAACAGGCCTCACATCAACCACCTCCAATTCATTTCATGGCAGACGCAGACTTGATTATGTTAAACTATGGTGGCAATTTGTCTCTGTTGATATTCTTTGCTGGGTAGTTAAATATTATTTAGATGAAGTCACTTTCCACAAAAATGGTTCTCCACGGGGGACTGGAAGCAGCAAAGTAAGAGTTGGAACAGAACTGAGAAGCTGTGCAGCATTTCACACACATGAATAGCTGAAAGCAGTTGCTTTTTGGAATTTTAATGGTTAGATTATAACTTCTATTTCCAGAATGAAATGTAGTTATTACAGTTTGGAGTATATAGCACTTATTTCTATATCCCCCCCTCCCCCTGTACAACAACAACCATTCTTACGGCACCCCCTGCTTTCTTTGCCCTTTTTGGCAATTGCATCTGGGTTTGCCTAAAACAATAATATGACTAAGGCAGATTTACTACGTATTATGTGTAATTGGGAGGGCACAAAGTCTAAGCTTTAGAAAGAAGATTTTGGAATCCAAAGAAGGAAGAAAATGAAGTCTGCTGAGCAGGTGAGTTTGTAATCCTTAAATAGAGATTGTCAACTTATTTTTTTTTTCTATTCTCTGTGGCACATCAGATTATAAGTAGTCAAAAATGAAAAATGTGTTTTCATGCAGCTGAAATTTGTCAATGTAATGTGTTTGACTTTAAGTTCTTTTGGAGCTTTCATGCACGCAACTGTATTTATGTCTGTGTGCTTATATACTAACATTGTAGTAAATACATGGCAGAATAGCTCCAAAATGGATGTGTACAATTGTACTGTTCCCTTTAGGGGTCTGGGAAAAGTGGATTCATGAATAACCCCTTGAGTTCCATATTGCAAGAAAAGTGAGTACAGATAGAAAGAATGTTTTTAAAAAACTGAAAAGGGGTGATGAATCATATTTCAAATTTTGAAAAGGTCTGACAAGAAGAAATCCTGGACTGACAAGAATCTTTGCAATTCAGTGCAAAATCCACATTTGTGGTTCTTTTGCTGTCGAAACAGCATTTTCTGCACAGAAAATACCATTTCATGCACGGAAAATTCTGTTTTATGTGCAAAACCATGGCATGCCAATTCAGCACAGAATAAATCCTGAATTACCAACAGGCTTTGAAAACTGTGTGGCTTTCAAAGACTTTTTCTCAGCAGGAAAAAAATGATTAAAATTACTCATTGCCTCCTTCAAGAAGAAACATAGTGAAGAACTGCATCCCTAAAGGGGGGATAAAAATAAATAAATCAAATAATATGAATAAAATAATTCTTACTATTGCCATCTTGACATGGTGGTACTCAAGGATTCTCCAACATTTATGTGAGATCTCAAACTAAGTCCTACTCCTAGTCCTAATCAGAGTAGACCTGTTGCATCAATCAGGCCATTTCCGCACTGCACTGTTATAGTGCTATTATCCCACTTTCAACCTCCTGTGGAATCCTGGGCTTTGCAGTTTAGGGAGGGGCATTTAGAATTATCAACCAGAGAGCTCTTTGGCCTCAGTAAACTGCAAACCCCAGAATTCCACAGGAGATTGAAAGTGGAATAAAAGCACTATAACAGTTTAGTGCAGAAACACCCTCAGTTTTGCTACTCTAGTGGAGACTAACCAATAGGACTACACCTGTTTTCTTTTTCTTATTGTGATTTCTTTAATTTGTGTAAAATCTACTTGGCCTAAAACTCTAGACTCTATACAAAATAAGTGTGCTTTCCTCCCATTCCGAAGCTGAATACAATCAGAAAATCAGAACAAAAATATGTACTGATGATCACAAAGACACAGAAAACCCATTCAATCTACTGCTTTTACAGTTATCAAAAAGAACATTATTGCATCTTCCCTGGAAAAGATAGTTTATCAGAGCTACATCACTTCTTGTCACCATATGCAGGAATTCAGCTATGTATGGTGAGTGATAAATCTTAGGGAAAGGGAAAAGGTACTGGGTTTTGTAAATAGATCTTTGGTTTTATATTGGTGAATATGAATGGAGACAATTAGGAATGGGAATAATATTTGAAAACATTTTAAAAAATGGTTGAGAATGGGTTTCTAGAATGCTAGGAAACCCTTAATAGGCAAAAATCTCTGCAGTTCAGGTCTTATTCTGTCTGTGAAAAAAATGCACAGAAGTTTTTCTGTTAACAAATGTCTTGTTTCTGTGCAGAGAATGTTGTTTGCTGTGTAAGAATCTTATTTTATGCACAGAATAAAGAAAATAACATTTAATGTATTTAAAAATGCCATGTTTCTGTGCAGGAAACCAGTTTTCTGTGCAAAAATGCTGTTTTCTGCAAATACAAAAAAACCCTCTGTTTTCTGCAGTGCTTTTCCCCCCACACAGAATAAATCCTGAAGAAGGATGGAAGGATTAAAAACAAAAAACAAAAAAAAGGAGAAAGTGAGGAGAAGATTTTTTAAAAAGCAATGTGGTGTGTCTTTAATTAGTTTGCATTTTAGCATGAGCATCCGTGGCTGTAAACCCACTTCTTCAGAGGCAGTAGTGAGTGGAATATGATGAGAAGAATACAGGACCAAGGAGAATCTTCACATTTTCAGACTTATCACATGTGACTCTCCTTTTTTTTTTGCACACACATGCACACTCTCACACACACACACACGTTTGCAAAGAGGAACATTGGCTTTGGAAAAAAAAATACTGCAGAAATATTATTATCAGTCTTGAAAAACATTTGCATGTTTTGCACAGAATAAATCCACAGCCACAGTATATTCTTTGCAGGAAGTAGCATTTTCTGCACAGAAAATAATATTTTAGCATATTAATAATGTTTATTTATAATACCCTTTCCACCAAAAGGTGGAATGCCAACATATAGACCCTTTCTGCAGCTTACCTGTTAACGCTGCTGAAGTGTGGGCCTTGCGTGAAAAGCCTGGGCAGGCAGGCTCTCGCAAGCCTCCTGCTTCCCTGCGGGCCTTGAGCGTGGCAGAAATGGGAGTGCATCATGCAGACCACTCCTGACATTTATGCGACACTCAAGGGCCCTTTCGCTTGTACACTGTCATGTGAAAAGGGCCATACAATCAGGGGCAAAGACAACAAAGATAGCACTATAGCAACACATGGAATGAAATCCCCAACACTCCACCAGTCGTGACCCATCTCAGCATCTTAAACACAACTAAGTAGCTTAAGCTGGTGCATCAAAGAGGAAGGTCTTTGGCCTTTTATGAAAACAGGTGAAATCCTCCTCCAGGCAGAGGTCCAAAGGAAGACCGTTTGACAAAGGCGGAGCCAGATCATGAAACGCTTGTAGTCTCGACATTGCTGTGTGTATCTATGGAACATTAGAAATTAATATTTCTATTTTTTTTATTAGTCGTATCAGTCATCTTGAGTTCCTTGTTCTGCAGTGGAAAGGAAAGACAAAGGTCCCAACATCAAACAAATACAATTTCAACAAAATCAGCAAATTTTTTCACTAATTTTTCAAAAATTCCTATCTATGGCCCTTTTCGCACCTTACTTTTGTCACGGCAGTGGGGAGCGGTGCTCGCGAAAGCAGCCGCTCGCGCGAGCCGCTCATGACAGCCCTTCTGCCTTCCGCATCAGCTTCCTGGTAGCGCGACCGTCGTGTTAGTGCCCTGCCCCTTTCTTCCGCAGCACAGTCTGGAAGCTGTAGTCTGCACTGAGAGAAGGAAGCGTGACCGGCCCAGCTCGCTGAAGCACCGCACACAGGTAAATGCATGAGGGCGCCGCGAGCATTGTACGAGCATGCAGTATTTTCGGCTTACAGCCAAAAATAAAAAAATGCGCATGTGCCCCACTTTAGCCTCATGAGCATCGCGCAAGTGGGAGTGTGTCGTACAAAGTGATGCTACCATTCACGCAATGCTCAAGGGGCGCTCGCGCAATAAAAAAATGCATGCGAAAAGGGCCTATATCTCTTCTCTCTGGTTATCTTCCTTTTCCACATCCTTTATCCCTATTTTTTTTGGATTTTCCTCTTCTGACTACTCTCTTCATCTTGTCCAATTTCTTTTTCTTCATATGTCTTTTGGTTTTATCCTCTCTCTCCATGTTTTTCCACATGAACACCCCAACAGGCTAGATGTTAAGGCTTCTCCTATTCAGGGGGTGAAGATCTAACAACAGAGGAGCAATGGCTCAAATCACCTTGGGATCCACTCTGTCTTTCTAGGATTTTCAATGAGAGTTGAACTGCGACTGTTTGACTGCCTCATTCATTCATACATTTTCACAAAGCCTGCCTAGTATTTGAAGTCTCCAGATCAATGAAGGTTTTTTTTTTAAGAAAAAAAATATCTGTTCTGGGAGGTACCTGAGTGATTCATCACATACAAGAAAATATTAAAGCCTTCCTCCAGTCTAGCAAAGACAGAGAAACAGCTAGCTTGAGAAAGACCTTTTTATGAATGCATGGATGCATAGGCCTGACTTTGGTGATCACTCCAGCTTTTTCAGTTGCTAGAATAATTGATGGATAAAAGTGCGGTAGTCTTGAGACTTTTTTGGGGGGGGAGGGGGCAGGAACAGGAGGAAAAAAACAGGCATTGAATGGAAGGGAATGGATGCAACTGACATGCATTAACAACATGGTTTAGATTTAAAGCCATTCTGCTATGGTGTTGGCTTATTAAATGCACACAAGACTTCTCCAAAATGATTTAGCAGGATACGTCGTAATCACAGGGATACAATTTTTCACTGCATTTCTTCCTAGAGGAAGCAATAAGTAATTCTACCATTTCTTTTCCTGCTGTGACAAAGCCTTTGAAAATCACAGTTTTTGGAACTTATTTGCAATTTGGAATTATTCTGAACAAAGTTTGCACAGGATTGTTTTGCACAGAAAATAGTTTTTTTTTTCCCCTCAGCATATGCTGCTCTCTATGAAAATCAAACACATGTTAATTTTGCAGAGAATAAATTCTGAACAGGGAAGATCCTCATCAGTCCAAGACTCATCTCATGATAGTTTCTTGACACACACAAACACAAAAACATTTTTCAACAATTTTTCAAATGTTTTTGTAATCTTTAATGCTGAAAGGGTTCTACAGAAGTATTCAGACAGAAAATATAAATTCATAAGGTTTATCTTCTTTACAGCATCCTACACTCTTAATTAGGGATCCAAAGAATATTCTCAAAGTTTCTAATCCTCAGTGCCCCCACCCCAAAACAAAACCTCTCAATTATTTACTGCAAAAAAAAAATCTTGTCCAGAAAAAACTCCACCACTTGTTTTTCTGCAAAGCTCAGCTTTTTTTTTTTTGCAGATCTGATTTTTTTTTCCTCACAAAGGTATCCAGAAATACAAACAGTAAAATAAAATATAATAAGATTCTAAGAATGGGAGGGCTGATAAAATTGATAGATCTTATTAGGCAAAAATCAAATTTCACACATAAAAGCAATATTTGATTCAATAAACAATGGGATTTTGCACAAAAATGTATATGTTTTTGTGCTAAAAAAAATAACTTTTCATTTAAAAAAATCTGTTTCTGGAAAATGTCTTTGCAAAATCTTTTTTTGTTTTTTGTTTTTAAATGCAAAAAACAAACCCTTAAAATTCTTGTGTTCTCACTGTTTCCAGAACCAAATGTGGAGTTTTGTGCAATAATGCTGGGAGGATTTGTGCTACAAGTCACGAATTTTACACAGAAAAACACTCCTATTGCTGTTCCACCCCCAAACAAAAAAAATTCATGCAGAAATTGTCTTGCTTTAAAAACAAATGTGTGGAAGCAACACTTTTTTTCAATGAAAAACAGATTTTGACACACACAAAAAAGCCACAGTTATCATGCAAGAAAACAAGCAAACTGGTTTCTGTACAGAATAATTTCCCTAAACACTTTGGGATATGTAAAAATTACACGCACATGTATGCACAACACACACACACACACATAAGAAAGAAGAACCATACACAAGTTCACCTCTGTGTGGCTCTTCCTTACTAGGTTTGACAATGGTTTTGAAATCCATTTTTCTAAACAGGAACCAAAAAAGAACAAATATTCTTTTTATACCACTTCCATTATCTCTTCTCAAAGCAATGTGCAGATGAAGTGCAGACTGTGCATTTCCATATTCTCCCATCATTAGTATGTCTCCCCCATCCTTTTAACCATCTTTTTCCTCACTGAAATCATTGAACAGACTGTGAACAGCTGCAGGATACCCAGAGACATCTGAAGTTCAAAGAACAGGCTTGCTAAGAAACACACAGCTCTGCCTACATCCCCATGAAATACCAAAAAGTTCAGCATCACCTCTAAAAAGGTAAATTGAAAATGGTACACTAATGACGCTCATAGCAAAAGCACTCATAATTAACAAACAACATGAATAGATTACTCTTATTTTTCCTCCATCACAGTGGCATAAAGTTGCATTCATGTAATTACACAGTGGTTGCACTACACCACTTTATGCTGAATACCAACACTGTGCAAGCACTTGTGTATCTGTCAGTGTACCAGTGGTGTACCGAGGGGGGGGGTGAGGTGCCCCAGGGGGCATGTTTTTTGGGGTGGTGCCAGGCCACTCTCCACACACTGGCAGATGTCTAGTGATTAGATGGGCACTGGAGCCTCACAAAAAGGTCTGCTGGAGGTGTATCCCACTCCACGAAAGGGGGCTGTAATCCCCCCCCCACACCTCCCTCTCTTCCTCCCAATCTGGAGTGAAATCTGTTTCCAGCCAAAGCAGCAGCACCAACACTGGCAAACCTCTGGGTCAGGCAGAGAAGGAGGGAGGGAGAAAAGGAGGAGAGGAGAGGAGAGGATGGACCTGAGGAGGTGAGGAGAGATGTCCACCTTCCCCTCCAACCCCACCTCTGAGACTGGAGATGAGCCCAGCCCAGCTGACCACCACCCCAAGGAGGAAGGAGAGAGAGCGAGGGAAGAGAGAGAGAGGGTGCTCACCACCGCAGGAATGTTGGCATGTCTCTGAGCATATGCAGAGCACCCTCCCAAGTGCGAACACCCAGAGCCCAATCACCCAATGTCAATTGTGCAGTTTTTATTTGGTATTTTGGATAGTTCCTCCCTCCCCTGAGAGAGGTGGCAAATTCAGGGACCACCCCTGGGTGGCAAACTCAGCGACTGCCCCTGGGTGGCAACTCAAGGACTGCTCTCAGGTGGCAATAGCTCTAGCTACAACGCTGCAGTGTACTTGTAGATTGTCCCAAACTGTGTAATGTGGAATGCACAGAACAGCTGCTTCTATCCAGGGAATTAAGTGGTACATTGACAGCATTAGAAAATAATTATGCATCATCCAAGAGCATGCAATTTCATGCCAAAAAAGGGTTATAATTGATAAAAAGATAGATAGATAGACTTACATTTATTCCCCCCAAAGACAGTAGCTAGAGAACTTGTCTCATAAAACATGACCAAGGACTTTGTTTATGATCATGTTGTGAACTCAGCACTACTCTATCCTTGTCCCCTCTGCTTTAGTCTGGGTGTTTCATCGGGGGAAAAAACATAATTTTGGATGCCTGTCCATTTGCCTTCTTGAAGCTAAATCTCCCAGCAGGCTTTGGCTGCATTATAAAGTTCAACTCCGGGAGCTTGTGGGAAGGAGGAGAGTGCTTCACCTTAAAAAGAACCCATATTAAAAGGAATTCATGATCAAAACCAGTGGACATCCCTATTTCCAGTGGCAGTTGAGGATGCACATGTCAGTGGAGGAGTGAATCTGTTCCCAATTTAGTCTGAACTTTAAAGGAACTGTCCAAGGCATCACACCTATTTTTAGGACAGCAGACTGGGTAGCTCATTTCAAATTCAGACTGAAACTTGGCCAAGATTCACCAGCCAACTGACATGGAAACTGCTACTGCCTTGTTTCTACCAAGGTACCACTCAGTCAGGCAAGAAAGTGGGAAGAGTGGGTTGCATTTTTAATCTGTCAATCTGTATAATAGATGCAGTCTTCATTGGGCTTGATTGCCTCATGTAGGAAGAATAACTGAATAAAGTGAACAGCGTTTATTGTCATTTTGTCCTATTATCTTATTCTTTGACATTTGAAATATACAGCATACATAAGTGATAGGTAACATTATAGTCAAGGGAAGGAGAGAGATATGCGTGGGAGCTCAAAGATATACAAGATGGATGGATTGATATATAGTTTTCTTTCTAACCCCCTAAACTTTCAATTGTTCCTCACTGTCATCCACAGAAAGTATTCTATTTTAATTGCAGAAATAGTAAGCTTCAAGAAAGCACCCATGAGAATGGCCAGAATGGATGGAGATAGGACAGAAACTAGAAAATCTGGGATGTAAGGAGAAATCACAGTAGAATCCACAATGTCAGAAATCTAGCCATTGTGGAGTTTGGCTAATCAGCACAGTATAGGGTAGAGCTGGATGGGCATCATGGATCAGGTCTTTATTGGAGACACCAGCCCAAAGCAGATCAGAAGATTATCACAATGAGACAAAGCCACAGGTGTTTGTTGGGAGTTAGAATTTTGCAGGGTTTTAATCCTTTGAGGGAAATTCTATGAGAGCTAAAACTGTTAGGAATCAGCTTTCCTTTAGCAGAGTTGCAGAAAAGCATGTCCCAATCTTTGTGTGGTTTCCCTGAAATGAGACTGACTTGGAAATGTTACCCTGATTTCCGGGGGTCCCATGGAGGACCCTTCACTGTGCTCAATATAATGGAGGAATGGGAATTAGGGCACGAGCTATAGCAGAAGAGAGGCAGGGTAATTTAGTGAGATCGTAAAGCCCAATTTTTACAGGGTCAAGCCAAACTAAACACCACACCAAATTATTGAAGAAATGATTTTTTTTTTATTACGAATAATTCACTGCGCACATTTGCACTTACGCACTCACTCACCCAAGAGCTAAAAAGAAATAAATGAGAGGAAAATTGATAGGGGATTTTAAAGAGGTATTTTCAGGGTATACTGCACCTGGTCCAGAAGACGGAAGTCAGATACAGCAGTGGAACAAGAGAAGAAACTCAGCACATGGAGGGTTGAGGGGATTGCCAGATGGAGTGACGTGGAGTCGAGAGGAAATTGGAGTGATCTGACGAATTGCTCGAAAATAGGGTTTTTTATGGGGGAAAATGTACCTTGGGGGCTAATCCTTTCCCAGGAGGAACAATGGTTTGAGGAGCTAAAACAAAGCTCCAAAATGTGCAAGTGCTCTGCATGATTGAGTGAACAAGGCTCCAAAATGTCAGGGTTCTTAGGTTGATTGGTTTCTGCCGGCTTGTCAAAAGCTGTGGCTATATGCAAATTGCCCTCGCTTGACGGGCTGTTTGTCAGGATTGCTAATCCTGTCAAGTGGACTTCTCAGGGCACAGGACTCTTTGTGTGTTGGATGGTTTGCATGTCTGGAGAGCTCCTGGGGCTACGTGACAGATTGATTACTGGCCAGACCTGGTATTTCCTAATTTCGGTCATTTGGTCATGCCTGCCCGCATGCTCTTTCGGGGGATCCTTTCAGACACTTGGAGATGTATTTTTAGTCTTAAATATTAATAAATTGTAGACCGCGGGATAGGGCTAACTACCACAGTAACAGAAAGCAAAACAAGGCAAGCAGTTTAAGGTTCCAAATTTAGAAGATTAACTAATAAACTTTGCAATTACATATGCATTGAAGAAACTAGATCCTAACTAACTAACAAAAAGATTAGAGAAGATAGTAGCTTCATTCTTAATTCACCAGCTTGTTGGTGGAGAGCCTAGCAAAGCAGAGAGAAAATGCGAGAAGCAAGATTGCAACAGGGGAAAGAAAGAGAGGCATGGTCTTCTATGTAAGGTCAATGACAGACTCCAGAGTGTATCCTGGATCAAATGGGCTGGATACCACAATCAATCATTTTAAATAACACAGAGCAATTAGGTGAGAGACCAGAAAGGAAAATTAAACCTATGCTAGCTAAACCTCATTTGTTCTAGAGCAAGGATAGAGGGAGAGAATGCCAGAATTTTCCAACAATGTTAAAACAAGTTTACTGGTGACTAATAGATGGTGAAAGTATTTCAAAGCACACCACATTTAACACAATGTTTGCCCTACAGAAGCCAGAATCCCTTGCAGTCAGAGGTAGGCTGAACTCCCAAGCAGCATTTGACCTTGTCCTTGGACCAGCACAAATTCCCTGGGATAATGGCATGCTATCCCCCTCCCCAGGGCAAGACCAAAGCTGTAGCCACAAGTCGCAAAAATTCACACAAAGAAAGCTACGGTATGCAGATGCAAGCTTCTCTTCCAATTGGACAAGCTTTGGAACAGCAAAACAAACAGCAATAATAGAATCAATCCCCCTCCCCCATATGTCTTACAACTAGGCAGCAAAAAGTAGGCATTATATTCTGATATTTTCACAGGAGAGCAGGTGAGAAGATAGGATCTTATGATCTTATATAATGAAATGCAAGGCTAAGGTGAATAGTAGAATGAGGCCTCTTGTCTGTGCTAACCAAAATATTAACTGCCTCAATGCCTATTTGAGCTGTATAATAGCGTTCTGTGAATCAAAGCAGTTACTCAGATCTGTCTCTTTTTGTGACAAACGTCACACCCATCATGGTAGATTATGAATGGACCCTGGCAGACTCTGTTGAAACTCATTTATACTGGCAGACTCTGCAATCTCTATGTTAGTATTATCTATAGTACAACCCTTTAGAAATTCTCTGAGACCTTTAACAGGGATGGACAGGAGTCCCATTTGTTTCATTTTTTTTTTTTTTGATATGAACTCTCCAAAGTTTGCCAATTTGTTCATTAATTTGATGGAAAGAGCAATATTATATGTGTGTGTGTGTGTGTGTGTGTATGTGTTAGAATAGGGGGAACAGAAAGAGCTACCTGTTCAGGAGCAGAGTTTTGAGATCTTCTAAGTCTGACTTTGAATCTCTCTGCATTCAATCATGCTTGGGGTTATGACTTTGGTTGTAATCTGTTCTTGCATATGCTTCTCATTTTTAACAACTTGTCTTGTTAAAGTTGTTAAAACTCTTGTTAAACCCTCTGCCATGCTAGTAAGAGCTGTGTCTGTTGACTAGAATCCTTTTACCAGGTGAAGTAATGGACAAAGCCCCTGTACCTTTATGAATTGCATACAAGAATGAAATTCAAGTGTGTTTTTTTTCCCATGAAAGTTTCTTCCCATGATAACATTTCCACTTCTAAACAACTGGTAAGGGTACAGGAGTCCTGTCCCTAATAGAGATAGAAAGAAAATGAGAGAGAGAGAGAGATCAAAACACATGTTTTTTACTAAAAAGAAACCCTGATGAGAAAAATCCTAGACAGATGAAAATCTTTGCAGTTCAGCACTTATTCTGGGCAAAATTAGCATATGGTTGGTTTGCACAGAAAACGGCATTTTATGGACAGAAAATAAGCAGAAATTTTATGTTGTGTGAAGAAAAAGCTTTAAACATTTAAAAACAGTAAGAAGGGCCTTTTTGGTTATGCCCTAAGAGGAAGAACAAGAAGATGGTAGGTCCTCTGAGTGAAGAAAATGGTGAAATGCTAAAAGGGGACAGAGAAACTAAAATGGTGAAATGCTAAAAGGGGACAGAACTACTGAATATCTGCTTTGCTTCAGTCTTCTCTCAAAAGGAAAACAATGCTTTACCTATGCAAAATGAAGCAGATTACATGGTAGGGGAAATGCAGCACAGCACAGGCAAAGAGGTAGTAAAGGAATACTTGACTACTCTAAACGAATAAGTCCCAGAAGACTGGAGGAAGGCAAATATTGTCGCCATGTTCAAAAAAGGTAAAAAGAAGATCCAAACAATTACCTCCCAATTAGCCCATCCTCAAAACCAGGAAATATTCTAGTGCATGTCATTAAACAGATGGTCTGTAAGCACTTAGGAGTGCCATGACCATTACATGATCTTATCTCTTTTGTGATAGAGTTGCTAGCTTGGTAGATGAAGGGAATGCTGTGGACATAGAGTATCTTGACTTCAGTATGACAAGGTACCCCCCCCCCAATAAAATGTGGGCTAGACAGTGCTACTGTTAGGTAGATTTGAAATTGGCTGACTGTCTAAGCCCAAAGGGTGCTCACCAATCACTCCTCTTCATCTTGGAGATAAGTGACTCTTGGGGTGCCACAGGGTTCTGTCCTGGGCCCAGTGCTATTCAATTTCTTTATTCATGATTTGAATAAGGGAATAGAGGGTGTTCTTATCAAATTTACTAACACCCCAGAGGGGAGGATCAGAATTCAAAATGATCTTAACAGATTAGAGGGCTGGACCAAAACTAACAACATTAATTTCAACAGGAAGAAGTTTAATGTACTACACTTGAGCATTAAAAAAAAGTGAAATGCAGAGGTATAGGATAGGTGATGCCTGGCTTGACCACAGCAGATGTGAAAACAATCTAGGAGTCTTAGTAGACCACAAGCAGAATATGAGTCAGTAGTGTGAGGTGGCAGCTAAAATAGTCATTGTGATTCTGGGCTGCTCAATAGGAGTACAGTGTCTCAGTCAAAAGAAGTGATAGTACCATGCCATTCTGCTTTGGTCAGACCTCCCCTGAAATGCTGTGTCCAGTTCTGGAGAAAGATATTAACAAGCTGGAATGTGTCTAGAGAAGGGTGACCAAAATAGGAGATGACCTAAAACCATGCCTTATGGGGAGCAACTTAGGGAGCTCGGTATGTTTAGCCTGAGGAAGACAAGGTTAAGAGGTGATACGAAAGCTATATTTAAATATTTCATGAGTTGTCATATGGAGGATGGAGCAAGCCTGTTTTCTACTGCTCTAGAGACTGGGACACAGAGCAGTAACTTCAAACTACAGGAAAAGAGATTCCGTCCAAATATTAGGAAGTGCTTCCTGATGCTAAGACAGTTTGACAGTAGAATATACTTCCTGGAAGTGTGGTGGAGTTGCCTTCTTTGGAGTTTTTAAGTAGAGGCTGTACAGTTATATGTCCAGAATGTTTTCATGGAGAATTCCTACATGTCAGGGAGTGGGACTTGATGGCCTTTGTGTTCTCTTCCATCACTATGATTTTGTAATTCTATGATTCTATAATTTCTTCATAAGTTCAGTGGGAGGAAATTGATATTTAAAACATTTGAGTGTGGAAGTGGGTAAAATTGACAGATTCACCCAGTTATGGCTTAAAGAACTGCAAAAGCAGCACACCACACTTAGAACAACTCTATGAAAACACAGTATCTGATAAAATGCATTATTAAAACAGCAACAGATGAAATAAAACAAAAAAACAGATCAGAGAAAAGAGAGAACAAAGAATGTGAAAAAAAATAGTAACAGAGCTAAAACAACCTGAAATGCTACAACATGATTCATAAAGCTTAAGAGAATAGAAGGCATTTGTCTGCTACCCAAAAAATATTAATGTAGCCACCAGATGAAACATCCAGGAGTCTTCAGGCCACCACTAAAAGGTCTTTTTCTTGTAACTTGCAATAGAAAAACATTTTGATGATCTTGATGCTTCCACTTAAATCCATACTTTATTTCCAAATCTTTTCTCAGAAATAAATTATGCTACTACTCATACCGTGCCCAAATTCATAGTTTTTTGAAATGTGAATGGCTTAAGTGTCTGCATTGAATTGTGTGAGAGTAGAAACACACGGAAGGAGATGAGCTTCTAATATCCTAGCTCCAAGATATATTGGATATTGTAGGTCAAATCCAGCATCTTGAATTGAGTTTTGTAGGAAACAGGAAGGTGGTGCCATTCGTCCAAGACCTTTTGGGTCTCTAAAGCACACACCAAACTATAGCCTACTTGTCACATGTTAGGGAAGTAATTCTTTGCTAGTTTTCCTCTTGTAGGAAGAGATGAGTAATTTTAGCAGGCTTCTTCTGGTTGCAAAAAAAGATTTCAAAAACTGTGCAGTTTTCAAAGACTATTCACAACTGAAGGCCTATCCTGTGCAAAATTCACACGTGGCATTTTTGAACAGGAAAACGCATTTCTGCACAGTAACCAGAATTTTCAATACAGAAAACAGAAACATGGTTTCTCTGCAGAGGATATACTATTTCCTGCACAGAACAACCACACACACATTTTGTGTCAAATAAATCCTGAATTATAAGATAATGGTCAGTCCAAGAGTCTTCTTGTTCAGGTTTCTTGCATTTAAGAAACATGCTTTTTGTTTTACTTTTTTTAAAAAAATACTCAAATGTGACATGTTGTTTTCGCTGTAGCTTCCAAACACTTTTCGGGGCAGTCCCATGTAGAACATATTGCAGTAATCCAGTAGGAAGGCACTTAGGCTGTGAATCATTGCAATCTGCCTTTATGTTTCTGTGCATGCTATAAAACATAGGAATTTCTTCAATGAATCAAGCATGTTTAACCAGTATTTGAGAGCCAGCATAGTGTAGTATGGGTGTTGGCCTATGACCCTGAAGACCTGGGTTTGATGCCCCCTTCGGTCACACGTTGTCCTTGGGTGCATTACACACTCTCAGTCCCAGAAAACCCTGTGATAGACTCACCTTAGGGCCACCATAAGTTGGAAAGGCACACAAGAACAACAACGTGTTTAACAACATCTTTAGATGCATCCACAGCTGACCATGAACATGATGATTCCAGGAGTGCGCATTGTGTCCATCTTGTGGATCCAGGAAGTTCAAACTGAGACTCAAGTCCACTGAAACTCAAATTTAGATTGGATTCCACACACATCCCTAATAGCTAGCATAAAATAGCTCATTTCAGAACTAATATATGCAATATCCTATGTGAAAAGATGTGCTTGTATCTGTTTTACATAAATGGGATTAAAGTTGGATCACATATGAGCAGCTTTCTTCTATCCCATTTTTTGGATAAAACAAACAAACAACCCAAAACAGAATCACTCTTAAAAGCTTATGGAAATGAGTTTCTTTTATGTCTTTAAAAAAAGAGAAAGAGAGAGTGAGTGAGAGGGAGAAACCTGTCTGTTTTGAAGGAAATAATACTGAGAAAGAATCAAATTAGCAGCAGCAATTTTCTTTCATGTCAGATCATTTTCTCCCAAGCTACTGATGATGACTCAATTTATATCCCTGCCAATTTTAATTCCTAATTATTCTCTTAAAGGCTTTATTCCTAATAACCCCTTTCAGGACTTAAATTTTCCAATTTTCATGAAAATTGGAAAATTTTCATGAAAATTTCATGAAAAATTCATGAAAATTATCTGGAATTTCATGAAAAATTTCATGAAAAATTCATGAAAATTATCTGGAATAATATTCATTATGAAATGGAGCAAAGATTGGGTGGGAGCAATGTCAGAAATGGACATTCCTCTGTACCAAATAAATGCATGTGCACAGCCCATATTATACAACATAGAGATCTGTGTTACTCACAGACCTTGGTAAAATTACACTTTTGGATTATAATTATAACTCTTAGAACAGCAATCAATCAACCAAACACAGATATAGTTAGTGGGAATGCTCAACCTAATACACCCATCACAATCCAAAACATAACACAAGACTAGGAGGCATACTATATTGTCTTATAGAATCACAGAGTTGGAAGAGATCCCAGGGGCCATCCAGTCCAACCTCCTGCTATGCAAGAACACACATCAAATCATTCCCAACAGATGGACATCCAGACTCTGCTTAAAAACCTCCAAAGAAGAAGACTTCACCACACTCCGAGGCAGCATATTCCACTGCTGTACAGCTCTGGCCGACAGGAAGTTCTTCCTGAGGTTCAGGTGGAATCTTCTTTCCTGCAGCTTGAATCCTTTGCTCCTTGTCGTAGTCTCTGAAGCAGCAGAAAACAAGCCTGCTCCCTCCTCAACATGACATCCCCTCAAATATTTAAACATGGCTATCATGTCATCTCTTAACCTTCTCTTCTGCAGACTAAACATACCCAGCTCCCTAAGCCATTCCTCATAGGGCATGTGTTACCCTGTTTGCTGCGGGTCCCGGGAGGGACACCTAAATAACCAAACAACAACACAACTTTGGGGGAAATTAGCTGGAGCACTCACTAAAGCTAGCGAGAGGCAGGGTAACTTAGCAGGATCTTGTAACCCAGCGTCTATGGGGTCAGGTCAGTCAAGCAGCCAGATGGGTTAAAACAATAAAAATGATGTTTATTAAGTACAGACAAATATTAAAGACACCACAGTCACACAGATAACTAAGGAATCAGAGATTGACTTGGAATAGGGATTTTTAGAGGGAAATGGATGATACGACACCTGTCTCATAGTCCTGGACCTTGAGAGCGAAGTTGGGGTGCGATGAAGAAGCTCAGTGCAATTGGCTGAGGGGAGCTTGCCAAGCAGAGCGGCGGCAAGGCTGGATGGAACTCGGGAGCAATCCGGGGATGGTCTCAGAATCAGGGGTTCTTATAGGGTGAATTGTGACTGCAGGCCATATCTTACTCGGTGAGAACAATGCGATTTAGGAGCGGGACAAAGCTTTGGAAAGGTCAGACTTCAGCATGATTGACTTAGAGCCAAATTAGCAATAGTGTAGCCAGTATGCAAATGCGGAGCACTTAGTACAGCTTTGTCAGGTTGCCTGCTCGGGGCAGGGAGCCTTTGTTAGTATCGCGCATATGCAATGAGGTGTTTGCTGGAGAGGTCTCTGAAGCGACAAAACGGCTCTGTCTGGCCTGCTTGGGTGGAGAATGGAATGTCCAGCAATTATCGGCTGTGCCTGTTTGCATTCTTGTCTGGTGGCCTCACAAACATGTGGAGTGGGGTGGCAAAGGAAAGCCAAATTGTTTGATATGAAAGTGATATCGAGTGCCATATCCGGGTAGACCTAGGCCGCAGTAACACATGGCTTCCAGTTCCCCCACCATGTTGGTCACCCTCCTCTGGACACGTTCCAGCTTGTTGATATCCTTCTTGTATTGAGGTGCCCAGAACTGGACATAGTATTCCAGATAAGGTCTGACTAAAGCAGAATAGAGTGGTACCATTACCTCCCTCGATCTAGACACTATACTCCTATTGATGCAACCAAGAATCGTGTTGGCTTTCTTGGCTGCCAGATCACACTGTTGACTCATGTTCAGCTTGTGATCTACCAAGACTCCTAGATCTCTTTCACATATACTGCTGTCCAGCCATGTGTCCCCCATCCTATATTTGTGCATTCCATTTTTTTCTGCCTAAGTGCAGGACCTTACATTTCTCTCTGTTGATATTTTATTAGTTTTGGCCAAGCTCTCCAATCTGTCAAGGTCATTTTGAATTTTGGTTCTGTCCTCTCGCATATTAGCAACTCCTCCCAATTTGGTGTCATATGCAAATTTGATCTGCATGTCCTCTACTCCTTCATCCAAGCCTTCCTTTATTGCATTATGGTTCTGCAATCCCTCCAGACTTAAGAGAGAGAACAACAGCATGAGAACACCCTAGATGATTGCATTCTTATTTTAAGGCTCAGTAAAAGTGGCTTCCAAAAGACCACCCATTTTCCATCCACAATCAGAATCCATTGCTAAACATTTTCATAAAAGTCCCTGGTGTTGTATTTTATAGTTCAATTTAGGAGAATTTCATAAATACAAACAAAACATTGACACATTTTCTATTTTTTTTTTTAAACAGTCTCTTAAGGGATCATACTTTTAAAAAGCTTTGGGTAAGTGTTTTGGGCAACATTCTGAGTCACTTCTCTTCTACCTCCTCTCCCTCCATTTTGTGACTATCCTTCAGAAATGTCCGGTGTGTTCTTGATTTATTACTGCAGGACTGTTAATCAGACGCCACATAACAATCAGTGATAGCAATATTGATGTAGGTTTGTCTATTTGCTTTGTTTATTTTTCCCCTTCCCCTCAGCTATTGCCATTTCAGGTTCCATAAATCTGACAATTAGAGATGCTGACTTTCCCATCAATGCCAACTCTAATGAAAAACGAGGCAACATGTTTTGAGAGTCTATCATGTTATCGCCTTCATTAAATTCGAGAGGTGCAGCAAACAAAAATAATAAAAGTAAAGCTTCTCTTCAAAGACAAAACAATTTTCAGTCATTCTGATCCTGTCTCCACTTCCAATCATTCACAGGGTTTTTCTATCCAACAAATACACAGCATCCGGAACCCTATTAGTGACATATGCAGGTATACACCATTGGATTCCTTCATTTGGTTTTTGCTGATTATTTCATTCTCTCTCTCCAATGACAAAAACTCCTCAGAGGACTTACCATTTCACTGTGATACCTCCACTCAGTGGCTGGTGGAGAGCAGGGGAAGATGAAGAAGTGTCCAGCTATGTTTCCGTAGCTAAACACAAAGCACTGACATCAATGCAAGATCCAGCAAGGTCCTCCAGAAGTCTCTGAGAAGGATGAAATTTTTTTTTGTCTCCTATGACACAGCCAGACACTTCTCAAATCCACCCCTGCTGGATGGCCATGGGATGCTGCAGCAATGTAACTGTGAGCTAGGGAGAGGATTGAAAGGAGTGTTTTGACATACTTTGGCTGAAGAATTTTTATGTTATACTCCACATTGCTGAATCTTCACCTCTATATAACAAAAGTTCATTGATATAGTGTTATTGCCCGAGCTCCTACAGCATGCTCACTTAGTGTAAATTTATACTCATATAGTGAAGCAGCAGTTGACTATACCACACTTCTGCTGAATACCAACATTGTACAACATGTTACCATACAGCTGGAAGAGACCACAAGGGATATCCAGTCCAACCTTCAGCCATGCAGGAAGACGCAGTTAAAGCATTCCCAACAGACAGCCATCCAGCCTCTGCTTGAAAACCCCCAAAGAAGGAGAGTCCATAACAATCTGAGACAGTATATCTCCTTCCAAACTGCTTTTATTATCAAAAAGTTCTTCCTAACATTTAGATGGAATCTTTTTTCCTGTAGTTTAAAGACAGATTGTATATCTGCCAATGTGCTTGTTTATTGTCCCATTGGGTAACAGAAAATGCACAGTAGCTATATTCACAATACCAGCATTAACAAATGGTACACTGAAAGCAATAGCAAATAACTACATACAATCCAAAAGCTGCAAATGCATGTGAAAGTTACACTGGCTAAACTCTGCTTATACATCCATAACGTCAATGTCTGTTGTACAATAGCCACAACAGTACAACCACATGCATGAAACAAGTTACACTTGTGTATCACACTGACAAGATTTTGACTGTTGTGTGCAATGAGATCAGCAACTGATGTTCTTTGGGGCCTGTTTGGGTCCAGGATAGTATGATCTTGCCATTAAGTAGTCAAACATAAATGGAACATTAGGGTATAAATAATTGAATTCAGCACAAGGAGATAGCTAGAAAAGGTAGGTAGGAAGATAGGATGGATAGATAGCTAGATAGCTAGATAGATAAATAGATGTAGACAGACAGACAGACAGGCAGACAGATAGATAAATATTTTTCTGAAAAAATGTCTAAGATGTTTCTGTTCTCAAGAAATATCATTTCAAGAAGGGAGAGAAGATCATTTCAAAAGTATCTTGGAATTATTTGCACAGTTAGAACCAGTCTGTCAGTTGTGCCCATTCGTCAAGTTGTCTGATGTGGTTATAGTGACACATGCCTTAATTTCACTCTGTTTTTATTATTATTGTGCACCCTCTCTTGAGCTACTTTTGATGACTGCTCAGAACCTTCCATGTTACCCAAATGCTGAGACCAGACTGCTGACTGTGATGTTTACTAGGGAAATATAACAGGGATTAGACAAAGTCATGGGGTACAGGTCAAACAATGGTGATGAGCAGTCATGGTGGATCCATGAAACCTCTGGCTCAAAGTCTTTACTAGTTCCATGGAATTGGCAAGAGATGGATAATAAGGGTCTGTTACTTTCCATGGCCTGTTTGTGAAGCTGCTGCTGCTGTTGTTGTTGTTGTTGTTTGATTTATCAAAATACTTCTATCCTACCCTATATCAAAAGATGTCAGGGAGACATACAAGAAGAAGACATTATAACAGGTGAAAACAGTTTTTAAGAGTGAAAATAATGATAATAGAAATAAAAACATATTAAACACATTAGGAAGTCAACACATTTTTTTTAAAAAAAAAACACTCACTGGATGGCATTTGAAGCAAACCAGTGAGGTCCAAAGGCTTTAATAGATAGTCATGGGTTTGCTTGGCATCTAAATGAAACCAGTGTTGGCAACAGTCAGGCATCCAAGGGGAAGGTGTGCCATGGTTGGAGTGTCATGTCTGGTAAGACCCTCTCCTATGTCCTCATACATTGTATGGACTTCACTGGTGGGACACAGAGGAACCTCCCTTCAGCAGACCCCAATCCTTAGACACACGTACAGGGAGAGCTATTTCATCAAGCATCAACATCACTTTGGAGACTATGGATCCAGGAATATTCCCAGAAAAATCATGTTCAAGACTAGAACTCAAAGAATCCCCCCAACACGCAACTATGGCCCTTTCTGCATCCTACCTTTTCTCAGCACTGGAGTGCAGTGCTCACACGAGCAGACCCTTGTGAGAGGCCCTTGCGTCCAGGTTTCTTCAGTTCTGCAAGAGCTTCCTGCTTGTGCAAGAGCCCTGCCTTCCTTTTGCAGTGCAGCCTGGGAAGCAAGACTGGCCTGGCTCCCGAGGCTCTGCACGCAAGGTAAGTGCACACGGGGCCTGGGAGCAATGCGCAACTATGCACCATTTTTGGCTTAAAGCCAAAAATGAAAAAGTGCATGAGCGGTATCCTGCCAGGCCCTGGAGCATCGCACAAATGTGAGTGTATCGTGTGGACTGCTCCTCACATTTGCGCGACGCTCGAGGGGCCCTTTTGCATGGAAAATACTGTGAGAAAAGGGCCTATGAGTTATAGTCTAATTTTTTTTCTGAGCCATAATTCATTCTGTCTTTACAGAAAGTATCTCATGGGTGACTGTAGAAAAAATTACTAGACTATGGGCACATCCAGAGTGTTGAAAAAGTTCCAGATTTTGTTCCTGTTCTTTCATTTTATGCTGAATTAAAATAAACTGACCTTGGTAGCTGATATAAAAAGTCTCCGATTGTACTTAGAGCAGACAGAAAATAGTCTGGGATAAAGAAAACAAGCATGGATCTCTAAAATAAAATCAGAAAGAAGAGGAACACAATGTGGGACTTTCTGGTCTTTTTTAATCAGTCAAGATGAGCCCCAAATGAATAATTGATCATGTCCACTGGATTCATTATTGTATACTCAAGATGAGGCCACATGCTGCGGGTTGGCAGGCTTTACCACCAATCCCAGCATTAGGAAGAATTATGCAGCCACCTCAGGTTGGCAAACTGTGGGAGGTAGCAGCAAGGTTTTGGAGGTGATGAGCTAGCATGGGTTAGTGGTTTGAGAATTGGCTACAGCCTTAGAGACCACAGTTTGATTCCCCATTTGCCCATTGAAACCCACTGGGTGACCTTGGGTGCATCACACAGACCCAGAAAACTCCATTATAGGTTTGCCTTATTTTTGCCATAAGTCAGAAATGACTTGAGGGCACACTACAACAACAAAGTATGCAAAGAAACCTCCCTGTGTGTCCCCTAAGCCTTCAGGATATTGTTGTTCTCTCATCAATTTTGAAGAAAGATTGAATTGCCAATCCAGTCTGTTTTTTCATAAATGGAATGGGAGGGGACCACCGTGTTTGGGACAGAGAACAAAAGGTATTAAGCACATCTGGGCATCCAGATTTAAGCTTTTACAGGTAACAATGGGCCTGTTAAATGAAATATGAAACCAAGTTTGGCTACGCAAGAGCACTGTTTTATGACTCCTGTCACTTCTACCAGTTAATAAATAGTTGGGGAACAATATTCTGAACCAACTGACTGGGTTCTCTTCTCAATAATTTCATTAAAAACAACAATAACAGCAATAACAACTTACTTAAATGAGGAATATCTCTCAGCGAAAATTATGTGGAGAAATTTTCTAGTCGTCTTTGAACGCAAAGCAATTACTACCTTGCATATAAGCCTCATATTTTATTAAAAAATATAAACTTGTGATTTTTATGCAATCATTTGCTAATCTTATTTGTAATTCCCACTCATATACACCTTTCTGGTTTTTTTCATAGACTAAACACTCAGGCAGATTCAATTACGGAAGCCTTAATAATTTAAGATGCACCGAAGAATGAGATAAAAATTTGATAAGCAGCAAGTAAGCACAGCCGTGTGAGACGCTGAAACTTTTCTTGAAATTCGGCTCCTGCTTGCCCTCGAGCAGTTTTGTTAGATTAAAAATAATGTTTATGCATTTCCAAAAATTGAATTTTCCCCACTTCTTTGATTTTGGTTATGCTCCAATTTGCTTCTGTAATGAACTGTGTTCTTTGGAAGTATTTTCCTTGCTGGCCTTTCACCTCTAGAACTTTTAAGCTTGTAATGGAAGAATCCACGTCAGCAAAAAGCAATTTTACCAGCCAGGAAAGAGTATTAATCAATCAGAACCACAATCTTGGCATGCCCTGTCCAAATGCAAGAGTGGAGCACATGCATGGCATGTTTTACTTCTGGATTAAGTTTAACTTAGAGTGTGTGTATCTCCTGTCTCACCCTGCCCTGACTTTTCTTGAGAGGCCTTTTGGACATAGCAAGAACTCAGAAACAGTATAGAAGTTCAGGGCCTTTCCACACGACACTGTTATAGTACTATTATTCCACTTTGAATATCCTATGGAATCCTGGGGTTTGCAGTTTAGAGAAGGCCATTAAGAATTCTCAGCCAGAGAGCTCTTTGGCCTCAGTAAATGACAAACACCACAATTCCATAGGATGTTGAAAGTGGAGCAATAGAACTATAACAGCGTAGTGTGGAAAGGCCCATAGAGACCTTAGGGTGACCGACTGGTAATAGGTTGCATTTCCACAAGACTGGTGAATACAGTCGGCCCTTCACATTTGCAAGTTTCACATTCACACATTATTTGTGAGTTTCTTCAACCTCTGCTCCCTCCACCTCAAGTGCCTCTTTTCTGGTGGAACCTTCCCTCCTAGTGGCTCCAATCAGGCTGAGCAGCCCTTTAAAAAGAACCTTTTCTGATTCTCCTCTTCCTCCACCAGATATTGCTTGCCAGCTAAGAACAGCTTGTACCCCATTTTCTCAGCACCATTGTATCTCCACTGTCCTGACAGTCTAATTGGATACACACATACACACACAGGCAGATATGTTTAATTGGCATAAAATAGAAATCACTTACAATGTGGAAAAGGAACTGATTGGAAAAACAGGTCAGAGATGATCTCAGAGCATGGCTGAGTTCAACTTAATGGATCTTGCAAGGAGAACAGATAAGAGCAAAACCCCCTGTGGTTTGCATATCCTCTGAAAAACCAAACCAAACCATAAAAACCAAACCACACAGACACCCACACACATTTTGATATTTGTGTTTTTTCCACTTTTGTGGCACGCCTGAGCTTCTAATCCTAATGAATATGGAGGCCCAACTATAGTTATTGGCTTTCTAATCCTTCATGTACATTTATTAACTTTCATAAGTATACCTGGAATCCTCTTGGTGTAATTCACATGAGTAAGTTTCCTATACTCCAATGCCTTCAATGTACCCACTTTATTTTCCAGGCTTATGGAAACAACCATTGTGCAGCACAATGAGAGAGCCACTGTGGTGTAGTGGTTTGAACATTGGACCAGGACTCTGGGAGACTGGTATTTGAATCTTCATTTGCCATGGAAGCCTGCTTGGTGACCTTGGGGGAGTCACACTCTTGTCTTCAGAGGAAGGCAATGGCAAACCCTCTCTGAACAAATACTGCCCTGAAAATCCCATGATAGGTTCACTTTAGTGTCACAACGTCAAAAACAACTTGAAGGTACATAGCAGAAGTGGCAAAAATGTTGTGCATTCCTTAGTGTGTGATCGAACATTAGGCAGGCATACAGGCAGATATGCAATTGTTAGTAGGGTGTATCACAGCCACAAAGCAACTTCTTTTTGCTATGCAAATATGATGTAAGATCTTGGTTCATGTATTTGTATTTGCTATACTTCTATCCCAGGAGACAAGACTCTTCCCAACAGCCACAACAACACAGAGACATGAACGGGAAAATATTTACTGCAGCCAGTGTCAGTGAAAAAGGGAGAACCCACAAGACTTAAGAGTATTTATAAAATAAGGAAGCATCACTTAGGCAAACAGTTGGGGAGGCTGTCAGCCCATAAAAACAGGGAAAGAGATGGGAAGAAGCTGTTGTAGAGAAGTACTTTTATCAGTGAAAGCAACATGTCTCACAACACCTCACATTCAGACTCCTTGCTTGTGTTCATGGAAACCTTCACCCCTGCCTTGTATACGGACTTCACTACTGGACTGCCACTGATCAAAGACTCCAATTGGAGATCTGTAAACTTTGGCTGGCTGCCAGCACAGGACAATATTGAAAGTTGTTTAAAGGCCTACATAATACTTTAAAACAAGCTTCATGCTTCCCATGTGCCTCATTTACAGAGGAAATTCTGTTGTTATTTGGCTAACACTCCCTCCCCTCCCCCCAAAAACCCCTTTGATAAAGCACCAAATTCAGTTGCACAGAGGAAACATCCAGGAATGACCCTTGGTGGATACCAGGGCAGAAGAGCAATCTGACTCACAGCAGCTTCTGTTCCTTCCTGCTGAATTTGCCCACATCTGGTGTAATGAAGGAACTGCCACATTTTGTTGCTCTGAACGTATGTTCCTAACTGCCACTGAAACTCCAATGATTTCAATGATAGACTGATGCAAGTACTTGAAAAAAGATGTCAACTCAATAAACATCACATGCTGCATTATTTCTATTGAACAGAATAAATTTTGATTGAATTTCTATTGGCTTGGCATCTGAGCAGATTTTCAGCCCCCAGCTAAGGAAATTTTGATCAGTCAATGCTACAGGTTTTTGCCAATGAATCAATTAATGTAACAATTAAATGTGCATAAATTAACATATGAGTGAAAATAATAGCCAAGAGCCTTTATTATGCTGGTGTAATATACCTCCACATTCATGAAGTTAAGTGGTGCTTGTGTTACCCCCCTGAATACTGACATTGTACAACTGATTGGGTATTTTCCAGAATGCTTCCTTCTTGTCACATTGTACAATTGTTGGAGATGCTCAATGGTTGTTTCCAAAATCTTAGAGAATCAAGCAGCACATTGAGGACAAACACCTACACGCCATCCAAGAATGGGAAACTGCACGAGACGTGATTATGCTGGTGGAACTCTGATTATACATCTGCGAACAAAATATAAACATTATTCAATGGCCAAAAAAGTGCAACTGCATATGTAACAGAACTTAAGTATGCATAAAGGATCAACACAATTCCAGCAGTTCTGAAATCTATTTTTTTTCTTGAGAGACAGTATGGTGTAGTGGTTTGAGCATTGAACTACAACTCTAGAGGCCATGGTTCAATTCCCCTTTTAGCCATGGAAACCTACAGAGTGACCTTGTGTGTTGTACACACTTTTAGCCCCAGAAAACCTTGTGATAGGTTCACCTTAGGGTTGTTGCAAGTTGGAAATGAAGGCACACAACAACAGCAAACAACAAGTTACATATTATGCAAACTTGTTAAGTTACTGTCAGGATGTGGAGCTCCTATTATATGTTGGACTGCTGAATGTATACTGAAATAATGTATTGTAGTCAATGTAGATGTAATACTGTGAGGATACTTTGAGGATTCAAAGTATTGAGTAATCCAATGGAGGATTCCAACAATGTACTCATCTTGAGTTTGCCTGTGTTATTACAAGTATCAGTTGATTAATTGTGTTATTGCCTGTTGCTACAATACATCCAGTGGGGAGGGGAAACCAGACCAGGTGAAAACAAAAGTATCAAAAAGTGTCTTGAAGTGTCTAAGATAAGAGGCAGAAAACATGTTCCTGCTGCAAGGATGAAAAATAGGAAAACAAATGCAAGTCTAGTAAATGTCTAAAAATGTGGAGTCACATTAGATTTATGATCCTCTCCAATCACACCTTTGCATGCTTAAAAATCGGATGTGTGTGTATAAAAGCTGACAATTCCATATATGCTTTAGTCTCAGCACATTTGGAAGAAGTGGACTGCATTGCTTGATTTGCCACAAATGAACACTACTGTCTACCTCAGGCCCTTTTCCTAACTCACTTGTTTGCAGAGCTGGACTGCGGGGATCATGTGATCATCCTCTTGCGAGAGGCTCTCACGTCCCTGTTGCTTCAGCTCAGCAGCTGCTGCCTGCTCACGAGCAGGTAGCACAAGGGCCCCTCCTCTTCCTTCTGCAGTGCAGCCTGGGATTTTCCCAGGCTGCGCTAGGGCAGGAAGCACGAGTGCCATGGCTCCAGAACTCCACATGTACAGCAAGTGTGTACGGGGCCCCAGAGGAATGTGCGATCGCACACCATTTTCAGCTCAAAGCTGAAAATGAAATCGTGCACGATCGGCACCTACCAGTCCCTGGAGCATCATGTGATTGCAAGTGCATCACGTGGACTGCTCCTCACAGTTGTGCAACGCTTCAGGGACCCTTTCGCATGGCAAATGCCATGCAAAAAGGACCTCAGAGTGACATTTGTGGATTGTGAGTTATCTGGTAGATTACAGTTACATATGTGTAGTTAATTCATGTCTCCTGGCCCAATGCCTCAAGTCTGCTTTAACAGCCAACAGCTGCATTGGGCAAAGGAGGTCCATTCAGCTGCTGATCAGGAAGCAAGAAAGATGACATTACTATCCCCCCCTCCCGGTAAGAGAGGCTGTAGTCATTTCTTCATTAGACTGTTATAGCACTGTTATTCCACTTTCAACATCCTATGGAATCCTGGGGTTTGCAGTTTAGGGAGGGGCCTCAAAGGCCTCTCCTTAAACTGCAAACCCCAGGATTCCATAGGATGTTGAAAGTGAAATAATAGCACTATAACAGTCTAGTACAGAAAATGCCCTGTGACAAGGACTTGCAACAGGGGTGATGCTTCTGATTTTTGCTGCCTTGCTCACAAGTGGGAGGAGCCAGAAATTTCATCTTCCTTATGCTCCAGTCATGTGCTTTGGTGAGTATTTACATGGTTTTACACTAAGATCATATAGCCTTACTGAATATGGAGTAGCTAAAGAATCATAACTCTAGGTTACAAATCCATAACTGCAAAACAGAATGCAATCATCTTTTTTTAAACTCAGAAAACTGTTATACAGTAGCTACACTAGCTTTCAGCTGAAGGGACATGACAGAACTTTCTTTGCTTTTAGAAATGATTGTACCCTTTCTCTGCCTGTTTATAACCAATAAAGCTGCATTTTGTATCATCAGTGGCTTTGTTTTCTTTGTGCTCTTGAACCTGATTTGGCTCAGATCAGAGTGGATCAGACCCTGTAGAACAACACACTAAGTTCTTCTAATGAAACCTGAGGTTTAACCAAAACCTAAAACTGCCTCAAGCCCATATAATTTATTCCTAATTATTCATCAAAATAATTTATATCCCCTATTGTCCAAAAATAGCATTTAAGGCAGCTAACAGTCCAAAAATGAGGATAATAACCAAAGTGAAACCTAAAAATTAAAAAAAAAACTACAAAAAAACACAAAATCAGATACAACATAGCATGCAATTAAAACATCAGACAGCTAAAAATCCCTTTTAAATAAAGGCTGACTGAACAAAATTGTTTTCACCTGACAGAGGAAGCTTAAAGGAGAAGGATCCAATTCTTTCCTACAGAGAAGGCCCACTCATATGTCCCAATGAAACTTTAAGGCCCACTCATATGTCCCAATGGAACTTTAAAGAGAAGGGCTTCTCTTTGTTTCTGATGACATATCTTTTGATGCAGAAGGTGTTTGGATTCACAGAGGAATAAAGCTCAGAAGAAGTGGTACCCATGACCCTTATTTAGGGTTTGCTGGTTTACAAAAACAGTATCAGGAATCTGGGGGCCTTCCACACTGCACAGTTATAGTGATATATTCCATTTGACCTACTATGGTAATATGCTATGGAATTTGGAATTTCGGGAGAGGTATTTGGAATTCATCCTTAGTGCCTCATGCAATAACATACCCCAAGAATCCATAGGATACACCTATGGCATTTAAAGTGGAATTGTAAGGCTATAATTATGCAGTGAGGAGGGACTCCTGGTTGTGTTCTTCATATGGTGTAGTCACCACGGACTTGATCATCTCATCATCCTCCATCCCAGACTCTTGCTTCTTGGTCAAATATAGGATGGTGGACCATGAGAAAATGGAATATGGCTATATCATTTCCTAGCTGCCTTAGCTATACATACTCCCACATTCTTCTCTCCAACCCTGTTATCATGCCATACACTCCCACTCCATGATACGGTATAATTAGGAAATATCATTTGATTGGCATAAAATATAACTTATACACTGACAAGGCTGAAAAGCTATGCTGGCAAACGAGGACTGGATGAACAAGTATGTGAACGTAGGTCAGATGGGACTGCAGAGCATGGCCAAGTTATAATCATGGAAGCTCCAGCAATAATGGACTTGCAAACATCTCTCAAAGACTCAGCCTTGGGAAACAATAGAACCTGAAACTGCCCCCAATTGTCTTCAATCCGTTCCCTCTTCCCACTGAATTTCTCCTTTGTTTCCTTACCTGCCCAGCCATTAAGGAGCTATAATGATTCCCATCACTCTTTTGTCACTTAATGCTAAAGCCATTGGCTCATTCTGAACCCTATTGTCTACTCTGCCAGACAGCCATTCACATCTTCCCTCTCAGGGTGAAAACAGGATAGTTAAACCTCAGCTGTGAGCCAGGCAGCTCATAGTACTCTGGATATAGGCTGCCACTTGCTGTTACGATTCCCATTTTTGTACTCCCTTTGGACCATTAGTCTGAGCCACATTATTTTGTTTCTTCTCTTCAGGTTAGGTAAATACCACCCACTTTCTCTTAATTCTTGTCCTAACTTTCTCTCTTTCCCTTAATCTAGCCTTGTGTGGTTGTAAGACTGCTTGGATCTTGTGTGTGTGTGTGATTTTTAATTCTCCCAATAAAACAAATATTCTTTTAGTCTCTGACTGGTGTCCCTGCATTAATACTGGTATAAACAGGTGTATAGGTCACCCCCTTTCCAGGCCTTCCCTTTGAGCTAATATTCCCCATTGTTTCAAGCAGGCATTGGCATTGCAGGTGGACCTCTGAGTCCCCAACTTTTGGGGTAACAACTTTTGGAGCAGAGCATCTTTCTGTGAACCATCCACTTCTTTGAATCTAAACATTTATTTCACACTGTTTTTCCAGGAAGCTCAGAGATGCTTACATGCCTCTTAATCTACCTTAATCCACAAAAGAATATTGTAAACAGAATTAGGCTGTGGAACGGTTCATTATAGCCTCCCCCCAAAATTTACCCAACGCATAGAGAGACCAGCAGGATCCCTCAACCAGTCAAGGTTATTCAAATTGCAAAGGAGAAAGGAGACCCATCTGAGGAAGCTGAGAAGATTCTCTTTATTTTCTAAAAGCACCAGATCAATTTCAGCATGGGAATGCTCTTTGGACCTTCCAGAAGCTAGATAAAAGGACAACATACAAATACATGACATCTATTTCTATAAGATTAAATTCGTACATTGTTTGTAACCTGTACATATACACTTCAAATCAAAGCTGCAGAAATTTCTGAGCCAAGAAATCCAAACTCAATGACGGAATGAAAGCATGCCTATAAACACTAAAAACTGTTGAAATATTTTTTTCTGCAGATTTTAGAAAAAAAATAGAAATAACATTCAAAGGCACTTGGAAGTAACTGTGGTAAAAGGTCTGGCTGAAAGCTCTAAGAGTTTTGGTTAAGGTATGAGATGGTGAGCTTCCTTATTTATGTTCTGATAGACTTTTTAAAAAAGATTTTAAGATTTCCAGCATTGGAAGAGTCACAGCCCGTTTCTGCACAACATTTCTGTTATAATGTTGTTATTATACTTTCAGCATCCTATGGAATCCTTGCATTTGCAGTTCAGTTAGGGGCATTTAGAATTCTCAGCCAGAGAGCTCTTTGGCATCAGTAAATTACAAACCCCAGAATTCCACAGGATGTTGAAAGTGGAATAATAGCACTATCACAATGTAGTGCAGAAATGGCGACAGAGCCACTCTTTCTATAAGAGTAGAAGATAGTCAACTTAAGACTGCAGCTGGTCAAGATTTTAATTTCAAGATCTACTGTACCTCCTTTTTCACAGGACCTTCAGAGAACAATAGAAAGTTGACCCTTTCTACAGCCCAACATCTAAAGACTTTTGCTCAATGATGTTGCTCCAAGAAATGTCTCGTCAAGGGAGTATCTGCATTTCTGCGTCTTTCTTAAAACAGCTGCTTTCCCGATATAAACATTTGCCATGCAATGCACAACATAACCAACACAACTGCTGTTGCAGGTGGTTTAATGGTCCAATGTCTGTGTGTGTGCGCGCGCACACGCACACACATGCATGTGTGTGTTTGTATGTATGTATGTGTTGGTTTAAGTGTTTTCTGAGCTCTGTTATTCATAGACAACATAACCCAACATTTCAGAGGCTGTTTTCTGCCACCTCCAGACCTGGTAGAGTCCATAACTTCCCCAAAGGTGAAATTGTAAGAAACCTGGTTATCACTTCCTTTTCCCAAAAAGGTAGCTTTTTTGGCTGAAATAACTTCTCAGGTCATCATATTTTTTAAAAGAGAACAATTCCCCACTTAGGTTCCTCAGGCACAATTCTTCAGGTTTTTAGCCTCAAAACTAGGCAAAGCATAAACTCATGTGGCATGTGGCTCTCAAATAACATGGTTTCCACTCTTTAATAGTCCCACACCTACTTCTGTGACTTCAACCATGAAACCCATGTTTTGCTCACACAAGAGGGTGAGCTAAATTTGGAAATTGTTTTGCACACAAGGAAATATTATGTTTGGCTCTGTATCAAACATGTTCTATTTTCAAAGAAATGTCTCTTTTGCATATTTCCCCACAGTTTACTGGATATCCTCCATTCCTTGCCACTTCTTGTTCGTGCCTCAAAGGAGGGGGAAATTCAGATGATAATGATTCCCCTTGTTTGAGCAGGGCAAAGACGTTCAGAGAAACAATGGGAAAGTCAACTAATGCACTTGGTTCAAGGAATTAGGTAGCACAGGAATTCAACAGCTCCCTCATCTAAAAGAGGCCATTGCTTTCCCTCTGCGCTTACCGATCATTAGCATCTCAGAAATAATCTGGAGTAGCATAGCTGTGGGCAAGAGTAAATTGACTTCTAACAGGTGCAACTATTTTTAAAAAAAGAGAGAGAAAAATAGCTTTGGAAGATGGTTGTTATACTGTTATACTGTTATACTATACTGAGTTACTCTTAACATTAGAATGAAAAAAGAATTGCTAAACTAAAACTGCAGGGGATATGACATTTGTAGATAATACAGGTTTTATTTTTTGTACCATGCTACATTATCCATACACTTTGGTCATTTCCATACTACACTGTTATAGTGCTATTATTTCCCTTTCAACACCTATGGAATCCTGGGGTTTACAGTTTAGGGAGGGATGTTTAGAATTCTCAGCAAGAGAGCTCTTTGGCCTCAGTAAACTACAAACCCCAGAACTCCATGGGAGGTTGAAAGTGGAATAATAGCACTATAGCAATGTAGGGCAGAAATGGCCTTTGTCAAGAACTTGCTAGATTTGTTGTTGTTCTTGTTGCTATTGTTGTGTGTGTCTTCATATAATTTTTAACTTATGGAGACCCGAAGATTAGCCTATCACAAGGTTTTCTGGGGGCTGAGTGGGTATGACAAACCAGTGGGTTTTCACGGCTGAGTGGAGAATTGAATCCTGGCCTCCAGGATTGTATTCCAATGCTCAAACCACTACATTATGGTGGCTCTGGGGGCTAAATTTGGTAGGCATCCAAAATTTTAAGGGTAATAGTAGCACGTCTGATTGGAGCACAGAATCCAATAGGGGACAGGATGAGGAAAACCTGTCTGAAAATACTGCAGATGGACCATGGGGAAATTATATTCCAAAATTCATTTGTAATCAAACTGGGCTAAGCAAAGATTTAATAGTTCCAAAAATATCTCTGAACATCTGATTCACAATTCTGTTTGTGCATTGTACCAGTACAACTACAATTGTGTGGACAATGCCAACAGGAGAAAGACTACAAGCACAGTGGCTATGAATAAAGCAGGACACTGGAGATAAAAGGTGCTTACAGACAACAGTGTTCCCTTACCACTGCTGCAAGACACTAGAAAAAGTGCAACTACTAGCCTAGCATGCTAAGAGAACTCTGGTCCTGAGATTCTAAATCTTGCCTTACACATCCCTGCATGTTCTCCAAACTATCCCTATTGTCATTTATCTTGAAAAATTGATTTTGTTCAATTTCTGAAAATTTCAACCTTTATTTCCTTCCCATCCTTGGTTTGTATCACTGTCTCAAACCCTTTCGGAGATACACTATTTTGTAATTAGGGATTATACTAGAATAAGTTTTTTTTTCCCACCTTGGAACTGTGTTAGGAGGTTTCTGGTACCTCCTTATGCAATAGTTCTCTCCAGGCTACACAGCAGCTCCGGTTAGCATTGGGTGCAGCTCTATCTTTTGACCAAAACGGGCACTGATTGGCCTGGGGTGAACTGGAAGACCTCCATTATGACATCAACCAGGTGGCACCCATCATCCTACTGGATCTAACCATAAGTATGCTGGCAGAGCTGTACTCCACCAATGTGAAATTCAGTCTCAGCTTTTGCTCTTTCACTGAAATTCATTTTACTTTTTCGAAAATGAGACGTAGAGAAGAAAAAGTGTCTGCAAGTCAGAGTAATGCAGGAAGAGAGTGGATGTGAGAAAACAAGCAAACATGAAGCCAGCTACCATTGCCATATTCCAGTTCATAAAATCCATGCATACACTCTGCATTTTAGGTAAAACACTCATATTATGTAAAATACTCTAATTTGCATCGTAATTATGCAAATTCAGCACATTAATTGTTGCATTTTTCTTCTGCAGTGTTTCACCCTTCATATCCCTTTTTTACAGTTACAATTGATCTGAAAGAAGCAGTACAGAAGAATGTTTAAAGTTTCAGACTTAGGCCATTTCCGCACTGGGTTGTTATAGTTCTGTTTTCTCACTTTCAACATCCTATCAAATCCTGAGTTTGCAAACCCCAGGATTCAATAGGATGTATAAAGTGGAATAATAGCACTATAATAGTCTAGTGTAGAAATGGCCTTAGAACAGGCACACCTCCATTCAGCCGCTTGCTCTGTCCTAGGATTGACCATGTGGCCATGGGCCATCACTACCTCTCATCAAACCTATTTTACAGGTCCCTTTCCTGTTTCTTCCACTTTCCCACTAACACTAGTCACTGGCTTTTCTTTGCTTCTCCCTCCTTTGCCTACTTTTCACCTTTGCAATACATTGTTTCTTGCACCCCGACATGGTACCACTCTCTCCCCATTTCCTCCTACTCAATCTCTCTTCACATCATATGCCATTGCAATGTATCCCTTTTCTGTTTCTTGCTCTCTGTCATTTGGACCATTCATTCACCTTCTCTTGCTTCACCTTGCATCCTTGCAGTATACCCCTCCGTTTCTTACTGTACATGTCCAATCACACAACACAGGCCATTTCCACATTAGCCTGTTATAGCGCAATGATTCCACTGGCCAGCCCCTCCCGAAACTGCAAACCCCAGGATTCCAGAGGATGTTGAAAGTGGAATCATTGCACTATAACAGGCTAGTGCAGAAATGGCCTCAATCTCCCTTCCCTCCCATTTTCTCCTTCATCGCATCTCATGCCTGTGGAATGTATTCCTCCACCATCTGCACTGTCCTTTCCTGAATCCTGAAAGCCATAATGGACTTGATTTTTTTCACAACAGTTTCACAGAAAAGGGCGTCCAAATTGTGTTTTATATATCAGCTTCTAATGTGAAAGCTTGGATTTGGGGCCAGATGATGGTCCAAACAGGCACTGGGAGGCATGCCTAAATTTGAGGTAAAACCTGATCAAACTGGGACTATGACAACCCTAATGTCACAGTAATGCAAACTAGCAATTTATAAGCATTGACATGCAAACGTTGTCATCTCCAACAGATATAACATGCTGAAGATACTCATAACTGAGCAGTGGAAGGAAAAGACTATGGGACCCACTAAGACCATTTCTGTACTACATTGTTATAGTGCTATTATTCAACTTTCAACATCCTGTGGAATTCTGGGATTTGTCGTTTACTGAGGTCAAAGAGCTCTATGTGTGAGAATTCTAAATGCTCCTCCCTAAACTGCAAACCCTAGGATTCCATAGGATGTTGAAAATGGAATAATAACACTATAGCAATCCAGTGCAGAAATGGCCTAAGTGGAGTTGCACATGTGGTGTCACTGTGCAAGCAGATGTGCATGTGCACACAGATGTGCATATGCATTTGGTTACACATCTAGATGTGCATCCAGTTTTGCAATGTTGCCATCCAACCCAAGGATCTTGTAGCACAATCCACATGTAATTCTACATGCAGAGATTCATGCTATGCAGTCCTGACTAAGGATCTCAGCCAATGTTGGCTCAGCGCTCACTCGCTCAGTGTAGCTGTATGAGAACAAAACCAGAAACACATTTCCCCAGATTTATGTTTTCTTTTGCCTTTTTGACATTGTGAAGGTCAAGGAAAAAGAAATCAGCTTGGGAATTATTAAACAGAAAAGAGAAAATAATGACAACAATCTCAAGAATTTCATCTCTTATGGCTAAATCTCTCCTACAAAGCACTTTATTGAAGAGGGAGATTCCAGCAAACCATGCCTCTTGCAGGTCATAAAAACAAGCAAAATGGCAGGGTGGGGGGTGGAGATTGCCCTGACTATATTTGTCAGACTCAATAACACTCAGCATGACTGAAGAAAGGATTTTCATATAGCTCAGTCTATAAATTCCCCAACGTTGGTTGTCCTTTTCATCTCAGCACCTGTCATTCCCCCATTGCCACACCTGCTTAAAAAAGAACAGGCTTAGTTCACCATAAGACCATATACCAGAGTTGCCAGCCTCATATCTTGCAGTCATGAATATCATCTTTTTCCTCATTCCTCCTCCCTACCTTGCTTAGAACACACTTGTTTCTGGGTCAGTGAGAGCAAGCAGCTACAAGAAACAGTGCATTTGGATTTGATAGTGATCTGCCTTTACTGAAGCAGGAATGATACAACCTTCTCATATGCAATTGACAGATGGTCTATGAAATGCCAGGATGGGGATAGACTATGCCCCGTGGGATGTTGCTGCAGCTCTGAGCCGGTGCTTCATATTTCTAAAGATGATCCCTCTGTTGTCACACTCAGTTTCTGAAGAGAAAATTAGACCAGCTGCTACAGGAAGATCATTCTAAATAATGAAACAAATGTCACTGCTCTGTGGGGGGGGAAGGATGTGGGATTAGGATGTTAATCAGAGCTCGGAAAAGTTACATTTTGGATTGGGGTAGTTGCGGTCATTTGCTATCCAGTCACTCTGACTAACAGCAGTTCTATGAGTAAGCAACCACCAAGGTCCCTGGTCATTGGTTGTCCTACTCAGAGCCTACAAATCCACATCCACTGCTTCCTTGGCCATTTCTGCACTACATTGTTATGGTGTTATTATCTTACTATCAAAATCTTGTGGAATTTTGGAGTTTGTAGTTTACTGAGGCCAAAGAGCTCTCTGGCTGAAAATTCTAAATGCCCTTCCCTAAACTGCAAATCCCAGGATTCCATAGAATGTTGAAAGTGGAATAATAGCACTCTAACAGCGTAGTGCAGAAATGGTCCTTGATTGAATCAATGCACCTGTAGTGTGGTCTCCCTGTTTTCCCTCTACTTCCCATTTTATCAAGCATTATTGCCTTATACCAAACCTTACTGTCATATTGTCTCATGATATGTCCAAACAGCCTCAGTTTAATCTCTAGTGAGAGTTTAGGCTAGATTTGTTCTCGGATCCATTCATTTCTCTTTTTATCAGTCCACTTTATCCATAGGTAAACCACCACATTTTGATGAGATTATTTTTCTCCTGCCCACTTTCTGTCCAGCTTTACAACAGTATTTAGAAATCTGAAATCCTGTGGCATGGATCGTTCTGACTTTGGCATTTGGTGATATATCTTTACACTTGAGGATCTTATCTAGTTCTTTTATAACTACCATTTTGATTAATGACTGAGCCAAGTTATAAAACATCTTGACCTATTTCTATGCCTTCAACATCAACTTTAAAATTATCTAATTTTCTGTGACCATAATTTCTGTTTTCTTAATGCTCAGCTGGAAGCTTGCTTTTCTTTCATCTTGCATCCTTGCAGTGTACCCTCCCTTGCTTCTTTTAATTCTCCAGTCATACAAGTCACACCACTCACTCTCTCTTCACTCCATCTCCCTCTTTCACCTCACCTATATTTTTTTAAAAATAAAAATGTTTACTGGCATTGTAATTTTATTACTTTGTATGGTCTTAATCTGTTGTACTTGACAGGAGGTATATAACAGGATCATAGAATTGGAAGAGACCGCAACAGCCGTCAAGTCCAGCCTCCTGCCATGCAGAAACACATACTCAAAGCACCCCCAGCAAATGATCATCCAGAATCTGTTTTAAAAATGTCAAAGAAAGAGACTCCACCACACTCTCAGGCAGCAACATATTCCACTGTTGAGTGGCTTTTATGATGTTTAGGTGAAGTCTCTTTTCCTGTAGTTTGAAGCCATTATTCTGTGTCCTAGTCTCTGGAGCAGCAGAAAACAAGCTTGCTCAATAATGACATTCCTTCAAATATTTAAACATAGCTATCATGTCCTATCTTAACCTTCTTTTCATCAGGCTAAACATAACTAGCTCCCTAAGCTGCTCCTCATAAGCGTGGTTTCCAAGTCCTTCACCATTTTTGTTGACCTCTGGACATGTTCCAGTTTGTCAATATCCTTCTTGAATTGTGGTGCCCAGAACAGGACATCATATTCCAGATGAGGTCTAACCAGAGCAGGATAGAGTGGTATTATTACTTCCCTTGATCTCAACACTATACTCCTACTGATGTAGCCTAGAATCACATTGGCTTTTTAGCTGTCGTATCACACTGTTGACTCATGTTCAGCTTGTAGTTGACTAAGACTCCTAGATCCCTTTCATACATACTGTTGTCAAGCCAGGTCTCTCCCATCCTATATCTGTGCATTTCATTCTTTTTTCCCAAGTGTAGTATCCTATGTTTCTTGTTAAAATTCCTTTTAATAGTTTTGGCCCAACTGTCTAATCAGTCCAGGTCATTGTGATTTCTGATCCTGTCCTCTGGGGTATTAGCTGTCCCTCCTAATTTGGTGTCATCTGCAGATTTGATGGGCATGCCCTCTATGTTATCTTTCAATCATTGATAAAGATGTTGAAGACAACATCTTAAAGATGAAAGATGACAGAATCCTGTGGTACCCCACTTGTCAGTTCTTTCCAAGATGAAGAGGAGTAATTGGTGAGCACCCTTTATGCTCGGCCAGTCAGCCAGTTACAAATCCAACTAAGAGTAGCATTGTCCCACATTTTGTTACCATATTTGCAAGAATATCATGGTGACCTTGTCAAAGGCATTACTGAAATTAAGATACTCTGCTATTAATAGATACAGTAGTGTTCATAGTGAAGAAGAGAAACTCAGTGACTGAGAACCTATATTGGAGTTGTATTTCAGAAGCTTCTTCATGTGGAATTATTATTCTTTGACTGTGCTATGCAGCTGTTGCTTGAATGGTAGCATTGCATAACCGCAGCAACCAACAAATGTGCAACTGAGTACACAACCAAATGTACGTTCACATCCATTCACAATGTACAGGTAACCACTATGAATCATTGGTTTGAACCTATGGGTGAGGAAATCCTAAAGAAGAGGCTGTATTTACTAGTTCAGTTTAGAAAGAAAGGGAGAGGTAGAGCCACAACTTTCAGTGATAAGGATTGGGCCACTTGCAACTTGCATAAGGCTGTAGGACTTTCACTTATATATTTCAGAGGGAACAAAAGAGTAAATAGCAGAATTTCTATATCACATTTGCATCTCTATTTTTATAACTTTTATTTAGAGATTTGTGGTTGCATCCAAACTTTGCAATAATTGTGAGCAGTAAAGACAGAAGAGTACTACACTCAAGTCTTACACTGCCACCTCATTGGATGTACAGAACCTTTGGGAGAGTGTATATGTGTTAAGTTCAATAGCTAGATAGATGGATAGATGGATAGATAGACTATTGCTAAAAATATATTAGAACTTAAATTGGATTGTGTTTCTGATATCCAACTATAGTTGGCTCAGTAGAACCCAGAAAGAGATGCTCATGTGTGTAATACAGCATTCTCACATTTTAGTCATCCTGACAACAGTGCCACAGGCTTCTGCACAAGATTACCTTGCAGGGATCCTAGGTCTACCAGAGTCTCCCATCTTCCTCTTCCCCAGTCTTTCTTTAGAACACAGCAGAGACAATGCAATTTATTCGGCAATATCATGGGTCATGAGAACCAGTGTGGCATAGTGGCTTGAGCTTTGGACTATGACCCTCAGCCATGCAAACCTACTGACAACCCTGCTACTGACAACTAGGGCATGTCACACACTCGGAGCTTCAGAAAACCCCATGATGGGTTTACCTTAGGGTTGCCATAAGTTGGAAACAACATGAAGACATGAAATAGATGCATATGCACACTGTCATCTATATACAACATGTGTGTGCACCCATGAACAATGGCATTATCTGCACAATTCTACTTTGTCAGCTTTAAGCTAAATGCAAATATTCCTCAATGGACTGCTTCCATTAAGGAAGTTGCACAGGAATAATACTCCAACAGGATTCCAGCCTACATATTTTGTATGCCTTTAGCATATCTCCACAGATTCTGCATAAGTCAAAGAACTGGAACTAGCCATAGTCATGCTTAGAGTAGATGCTGTAAAGTGAATGTGGTCAGTTAGTCTTAACTAATATGTATTCAGTGATTTCACTAAGACCAGATCCACACTTAGATGTGGTTAGGTTCTCGACATAGTTCTTCCCATGCAAACTGTCAAACAAACACATGTATTTCAAAGTCAAAAGAGAGAATAGCAACTTTTATTAGTTCCATCAACACTTTCATCAAGAATTCTGTTTCAAACACATACTGTGGTCTATAGCAGCAACCGTCTGAAATCCATGAGAAATACGCTTGTAATATATGTGATAATAGCAAAACACCAGAAGGACATTGTCTGGTTATTGTGTAGCTGGATTTTTTCAATTCCTTCAAAAATTACTTGAAAATGCACGAGAGACAAAGCATACCATTAAAAATTTAGTACCCTCAAACAGTATTTTTATAGCTTATTAATTATACTGAAGAAGCACTACTAATTAGTTTAATGGACAGCATTGTGTATGCAAGTAACATTAAATAGATAACTAAAGTAAATCAACATGCAACGTTGTTGCCTTTCTATGGCCAACAGAAGTGATATACGGTGAGGAAATAAATATGGTTGTTCCAACTGACAATAAAAAAGAAAAGTTTTCGCCACGGTTTTGAGATTTTACTTATCCCCTTAATAATTCTTACCATGGTTTTAAATAATTCTTTTGTAGTGTTTTCTTTCTTTCTGTCTTTCTTTCTTTTTAAATAAGTTTTTCCTCTTTTCATATGTAGCACACTACATTACATTTGGTGCAGTACTAGTTTTAAGAAATTTCAACCATTCTCAGACTGGATCTGCAACTTGGATTTGCAGAAGTGGTAGATCATAGTCCCCTAGGAATCCTCCTCTATAATGGTGGGTAATTTCAGTAGGTTCAAGGGCCACATTTCTATCTTTGGGACCATAGATTCAGAGCAAATATGCCGGGCGGGGGGAGGAAGAGAGAGAGAGAAGAAAACCCAAAGGGAAGTGACCTAAATTCTACTTCTGCTTTTGAAAACTAGTAGGTGTGGAGGTGTGTATAAACAGTATAAGTGGAACAAAACTGTTACTAATTTCAAAGGTGAATCACCAATCCTAAAGATTTCTTGGAGAGTCAAAAGGCTTTGCTGTGTAGGGGGAAAGGATGGGATGAGGCAATGGATGGGAACCTGGGAGTGTTTGGGTAACGATTTGTGATAAGAATGAACAGACCGTGGCAGCAAAGTCACACTGTTGTCAGTGAGGACATGGGAGGAGTGGATGGAGAGCCCAAGAGAAGTGTTGTTTTGATCTGTTAACAAATGGGATAGCAATGTGTGCTAATTTTGAAATGCAGTCTCTTATATAGTATTGCAAATCCAATCAATATTCTGTTAGTTATTTGCCAAGGTATAGTGTTGTTTCTTTGATGTTCTGAATAAAGCCTTTGCAATATCTACGCTTATTCTCTAAACACAGAGCTAGCTTGTACATTACAGTACAAGAAGCAAGAGCCACGGCAGCCAAAGAGAGATTTGAAAGTAGAATACCATAAAATATATTATGCAGTTTCTACAGTAAGGAGTGTAGGAAAGAAGAAACTCCTATTAATGTCAGTGATATCCTGGCAGCTGCTATTCCAGAGCAAGAAGTTATCATCCTCCCAGCTCCTCAAAACAGCATAAATAAGTACACTAGAGAGCCAAAGCACTGAGGGCTGTTCTTTTCTCCTGTCTATAGAATGACAGCCGGACAGTGCCTGGGTGTCCCCTCCTTCTTCCTAGTCATTCATTGGTCATGAAAGAGTTTGGTTGTTCTCAGGTGAAAGAGAAACAACATGGGAGTATTTTAGCAGAATGTTACACTCTACCAAGTTGACATAGGATCTCAGGCAATACACACAATGCTGCCTGGGTGCTTCCATGTCAGTAGGGTATTGAATCTTTTCTGACTCTTCATCCAAACCTTGAAGTAGCTATCCAAGGTGCTGAATTATATCTCAAAAATGGCTCTATCATCTTCAATAGATTGATTAAATTTTGGATCAAAACCTGCAGTAAAGTCAGCATCCCAGTGGCATATGAAGCACCAACTTCCAATGAGTATGTATTAATTTTGTCGTAATATCTATTTTGTAAAAAAAAAAATGTAATAAATGAATTAGGAAATTAAATAAATGAGAAATACTCTTTTGCATTTGGAGGGAGTCTGCAATAGGAAACA